>JAWWML010000012.1:775247-808453 GCA_035047165.1 Ormyrus rosae | reverse complement strand
TTTTTGATAATAAAAAATTAAAATTAATCTCTAAGCATTTTCACTGATATTTAGTTTTGCTATATATGCTTTAATTTCTAACATCAAATTTTAATGTTAGCATAAATTAAAGATAAAACATAACTTATTGGATACATGTAATATATCGTATTGTATCAAATATAAAGATGAATGCGGACTAAAAGGAAAATATAAAGCGCGCGAAGCGCGCAAGAATGCACCTAGTAATAATAAAAACGAGATAATAATGGAACAATAAATTAGTTAGGAGGAAGCTAACTGCGAATGGCTTGGCAGCGGTTTTTTAATAGGGTAGATATGGGTATTACTGCTGACTAGAAAAAGATTAACCTTTAAACTTATTGATTTAAGTTTCAAATAAATGAAACTTTCCAGTTTTTTTTAATAAATACTCAAGGATTACTTTACAAGAAAAAAAATTCATTTTGGGTTAATACCGCGATTTAAATCAATAAAAAACTTATTGAATGTAAGATCCATTTGAGTGTATAACTGCAATCGTGCGTACAACACTGCGCGCTAGTTACTACTGAATTCCTAATTATTACGATCAGTTTTTTTTCACGTGTTGCGTCCACTTTTATCTACTCACGCGTACCTACAAAGAGGAGGTTAGGACGTTAGGTCTGTTGCCAGCGCAATGCAAACACCGCCGTACTACGCACAAAAGCATTTTGTCTAGTGTGTAATACTGCAGATCGAAATTAATATTAAAAACTAATGATAAATACATTTTTTAAAATTGAATTTTAGAAAGGTAAGCCTACTTTACCTATTAAAACCGTTACTTCTGATTAAATATCGTTCAAATCAATAATATTGTCGATTTTAGAAAGATGCATATAACTAGCATTTAACAAAATTTATCAAGATTTGATAAGTGGAATCTCAAATGCCAATAAAAAATTAATCATTAATTTTTAAGAAAATTTGTTTCTTTTAATAAAATTAGTGATACATAAAATATTTTATAATTTACTTAAAAATAAATTACAGGTCGTGAATAAATTGTTTTTAATGATTTTATAAATACAGTAACTGTCACCTCCGCAGTAATACCCATATCTACCCTACTTAAGTTTTGCTAACAATTTTTACCTCTTAAATATACTTATAATGAAGTGTCTAATAGAATTTAAACATTAAATTCTTTTAGAATCAGAATCAGATCAAAATTCTTCCTTAATTCTGCAAATGTATGAAGCTAGCCCCCACGCAATTAGCCCTGACCATTGGTTCTCATGAATCCAGTGGAAATTCAAAAAGCCAGTCTCAGTCGTTTGAATTTTCGTGAGGTTGTCAAGAATCAACTGCCTTCTCATTTCCCTACGCGAGCTAGGCGTTGCAAGCTATTGTTTATTAGTTATTAAATAAATAATGCCAGTTTGAACGGAAATTTCTAAACAAATTGCTGCCAAGCAGCGCATGGACTCAATCGCTTGAAATTTCGTGTGGTTGTCAAGAATAGATTGCTTTATCAACTGCCGATGCGAGCTGGGTATTGCAAGCCATTGTTTATTAATTATTAAATAACTAATGCCAGTTTGAACGGAAATTTCTAAACAAATTGTTGCCAACGCCCAGCTCGCATAGGGAAATGAGGAAGCAGTTGACTATTAACAACCCCACGAAATTTCAAGCAACTGGGACCATGCGTGTCTGCTTGGGAGCAATTTTTTTAGAAATTTCCCGTTCAAATTGGCATTATTTAATTAATAACTAATAAACAATGGCTTGCAACGCCTAGCTCGCACCGGCTATTGATAAGGCAATCTATTCTTGACAACCCCACGAACCTTCAAGCAACTAGGACCATACTTCAAGAAAATCACATTTTAAGCCGTTTGGATAAAGTATAGAATCAAAAACTCAAATAAAAGAAATGGATTTGTTGTAATTTTTTCGGTATATAACCCCCTTAATATCATTGGAAGTAATAATTATCATAAGTTGAAAAACTATACAGCTCTAAATATACAAAAGATCTAACTTTTCCCAACATTTCAATTCAATTAAAGTTTTTTTACTCCCGTAATCGTCGGACATAGAAAACTTTTTTTTCAGCTTTCAGCTTTTTACTCAAAAACAAAAGAGCTTGAAATTTTTACAGATTATAGCTCTATATATTCTTAATTACCAAAATTTTTTTCAGTGCAGTTGATAATACTTAAAATAGCCAGTGTAACTCATGCGCAACCCCTTATATATTATTTGCTGAAAAAGAATACGCGTACAAAAGTTTCATATTTCTCAGCATAAGGGGAAATTATTGCTACTGCAGCTTATCCCCGGTCTCCTATTACAGCACCTATTATATGACTAAGGTCAACGCTAATTGTCCGTAATTGCCTCTGGTTCATCATTTGGCACAAGCAAATACGAACAATTTAAAATATAGATTTTCCCAATTGCATTAGCTCACTGTTTGATTCAAGACTTGTGAGTTTTACGACTGCAGGCACTCATACCAGTGTCTTTCGCATTTACACACTGCATCTCAGCGATTACACACTTGGCTCAGGCGCTCAGCGAGCAACCACGGCGCGTCACGTCGCGGCTCGTCCGCCGCGCCGCTGCAGCTGCAGCTAATTCCGCGAGCCCGGGGAATTCATTAACTAAGTGTGCCCCCTTCTACAAAGTCACGAGAGCAGCAGCTCCGGCAGTATCCTCTCCCGGTTTATACCCTGCGGCGTACGCGTATAAGCGGCAGTTGACTTTAATGGCCATGCTTAAGGGATGAGATGGACGAACGGGTCATTTCACGGGGACATTTATAAATGACATACACCCGCTATAACCGCCATTCTGCCTCGGCGGCGGCGACGACGACGAGCGCCACCACCCGAAAGAAAGGGCTGAAGCGGGGGGACAGGGTTAAACTCTCTCTCTCTCTCTCTCTCTCTCTCTCTCTCTCTCTCTCTCTCTCACTCGAGGCGCGGGTGGTTTTAGATATCCGACAGAGGCCGAAACGCGCGCGCACTTTCCTGCCACCCCCGCGTCCCGTAATGGTTCCGCTTTATTAATGACCGGTCAGCTGGGCGCTGCCTGGCGACGAGTATCCGTCGAGCTTGCTCTTGAGAGTCGACGTAGAGAGATGTAAGTCGAGTATGTATTCGATCGCTTGAAATTTCTCGATCTCTCGATAAAAAGTCTATCTCCGCCTTTTCTTTTTTTAAAGAAAAAGTTACACGTTAGAACTACCGTTTTACGGAGGCAATCAAAAACCGAGAAACACTGCTTCGAACAAAAACTCGTCTACGTTGCGGAGAAAAAGCGCGCACAGATATCTGTTCTCGTTAGGAAAATTGCTGCCCCAGAAGATAGCCGGTAGTACAACGTGTGTGCGTGCTCGTGACGTCTTTTGAAAAATGCAGCCCGCAGTCGCAGAAACAATGGGCTCTCTCACTTCCACCTCCTCGTCTCCTCCCGACCGGTGATTAATGATTATGAGCCGAGTTATATTAGATCCTTGGCCTCTCCAGCTTTGCGAGCCCCCTCTCTCCCCTTCCTTTACCCTCCCATACTTTGGTCCGCACCTACGCCAAGACTTTTCTGAATCACCCACCGATCTCTTAATTGTAGCAGAAGCAGACTTGCTTATTACCCTCCCGCGTGGGAATTTATGAGCTTCATCAGGAATTTATTTTCATGGACCCTGATGGTTCTGTGATTGTGACTAATTAATTTCAGTATTCTCCGTCAATATTCAATCGAACAGTCGGCAGAAAATTCCGGTGGCAGAACGAGCCCGAGCCAAAGAAAGAACTCCTTGCAAATTATCACAAAAGGCGAACATTCTCTAGCGGCAGCAGTTTAGAACGTGCGTGTGTCGGCGCAGTCCTAACCGTTATACCACTCGGCCTCTGCAGCCGCGCGTCCCGCATGTCAATGCCACGTTACGTACGTCGACACAAGAGCCGTTTAGGAGAAAGAGATGCGCGCCAGCTTGCCTTTTAACGAGAAAGACAGAGACTCGCCGCGCGCTGACATTCCAATACGGAAGCAGTTTTTTCCAGCGGCCGCGAGCCGCTCCGCTTAGAAGGCCGTTTTTACCTGAGTTGACTTATGACGCGGCGCGCGATTGATAAGTCCCCGAGGTGAACTTCGACGCCGACTGCGTGCCGGAGCGTTATGAGCGGCTTTTTGCGAGGCTTTCCGCCGCGATGTAGCGGAGAGATTGATTCCCTGCTGGAAGCGGGTAAATTCAGATTCATTTAACTTTCTCATTTTGAAATCCCAGAAAGAAAAGCTTACTCGCAATTAAGAACTCCCGCAAAGAGCTACTACAGCGGCGCAGCTTAAGCAGAGAGCCATCCCGGCACATAAAATTTTCCCACCCCCGACTCTTGCTTTACTTTTCCCGAGTCCCATTCTCATCTTCAAAGCATAAATTATTCGCTGAAGAAGAAGCAACGGCGGCGGCGGCAGCAGCAGCCGCGCAAAACAGAAGAAGAAAGAAAGTAAAGCGCAGCGGCGTCGGCGTCGGCTCATATATATTCCCAGAGCCCTAAGAACGGGCGAGCAGCGGCTGCACCGATTCTCCCACACACGCGTTCGTATCCAGGAGAGACGGCAATCTCGAGGAGAGGCGAAGGCGATGCGGATAACGCGGAGGGAAATTAGTTGGCTGCGAGGGAGGAGGAGGAGGAGGAGAAGGAGGAATAAAGAGGCCCTCTTCTTCTCTCTCGCTCTTACTCGCGAAAAGCAAGGATCGCTACCGGCGCGCGCCCGAGAGTTGCAGTAATTCTTATAACAGCATTAAAACAGGGCACTTTAATTTACCGCACTGTAGATTTCATTTCATTCCTCGGTCCTCTCCACCTTTGTCTCTCTTTCTCTCGGGCTTTATTTATATTATACCACCCCCGCGACGGTATATATTAAGCGGTAACTTCGGCCTTACGTAAACTTCCTCTAAATTCGAATTAAGGTCCTACGGGCGCGAGCTCGAGGATTAAAAGCGTTTTTCCTCCCACGATGCCGCGCCACCGCGGCCTTAACGACGACGAAGCCGCTCGCCGTAGCCATCGATTTTCAGATTTCTCTTTATAGCGCGACGCCTCGCTTTTATCTCTTTGTATATCCAATCAAACAAGGGGCTTGCCTAAAAATAGCTCTTTTCCGCGCGTAAGTATTAATTTCGAGACTTTAGCCCTTTCGTCGTCGTTACACTATTTTAAGATCAACCCTTATGTGCCTTTATTCGGCAATAGCCGAGGCTCGTTTCGGGCAAAAAGAAATAAAACCATTTATAGGATAGTAACCGGTGCACTTTTTCTTTTTATTAAAATGAGCAATCGCTGATCTAGGGTCGTTATTTCCTCCGCAATCAAGCTGCTCTATGACGACTTGATCCAAGCTTTGCAAGGCAGACAGCAGCCATTACAATTAGAACAGACTCTTGACGATAGATATTCCGAAGAAGCGTCGGACATAACTACACCCGAGCATTCCTACTCGCACAACAAAAGCGCGAGAAACAGAAGAGCTAAAACGCGGTGGCATATAAATAAGGGCAAATTTAAGGGCCCTTCTCTCTCTCTCTCTCGCTTTCTATCTGTTTCGAAGCAGCGGGGCAGGACGGAGCGTATAATTATCGTTGCTGTGCGAGTTAGCGCTAGCTACCACCACCTATTCGGTTCCAGTCTGCGAGCTTGAATTATAAGTTGCAAAGGAAGACGCGAATTAGGCTGGCAGCCTACCCCCGCCGGTTATATACGCAAGAGGCAACTGCTGGAGCTACCTCTCACGCTCTCTCGTCTGTCTGGGCGCAAAGCGGCGCCGTGTGTGGTTTGCTGCGTCGACAGCCGTCCGAAATTTTTTATACAATTTTGATTTTTTCCAGAACCGAACGAGAGCTGAAAGTGTTGTGTGCGCGCGAATCGCGTTTCAGCGCGCCGGCGGAAAGGCCTTCGATCGCTAGGTTCTTCGGATCCGAAGATCAACGAGCTCGACTCGCCGGTCTGCAGGCTAGAACCGAGAGAGTAAAGAGCCGGAAAAAAGGCGGGTCCGCGGAGAGAAAGAGAGCTAATTAATCGGCGATAGTCTTACGCCTATGTGCGCTCGCGCATACACTCTCCTTTCCTTCTCTTTTTCTTGGCGAGTTATTAATGTACCCTGAAACTAATACACGCGCGTGGCGTCGGCCGCCATTAAAATGCCAGGGGAGAATTTACAAGTCGCGCGGTGCGATGTTTACGAGGTGCTGCCACGACGCGATACGTCGCCAAAGCCGAGTGCCGGTGGTTTGTTTCGTTTCGCTCGTCCGTCCGTACGTTGCCAGGTTAGTGCGCGTTCTCATTTTGTTTCGTTTCGCATACACAGAGGGCCGCTTAACAAGTGTCTCCCGAGCTGCGCACGTGTTTTCTCGAGGAAACCGCCCCGCGACTCGCAATAATTGATTTAAAATTACATTTTTCTCGATTGATCATTCAATTGGTTGTGGTAAAACAATGCGCAGCAACAAATCGCTCCGCGAACTTTGAATTTACATACTGCACTTTCCTTTCTACCAATAACATCCACCGCTTTTTACATCTCAAGAGCCGCGTCGCCTTAATTCGCCAATTACGCTTCTCCTCTTCACTCCCTTACTTCGCTGCTGCGTTTTTTGCTCCTTCCAATCGGTATAAACTTCGTCCCGACAATGCGGCCCTCCGTCTTCGTTTACTCGCCGCGGAGCAAAGTATAACATTGTGTCCGCGTTCTTGTAAGACGTCGATGCGTAGAGTCGTGTTTCCACTTTTATTCACGCGCCGCGAGAGATCGCTTAAGCCGCGACGGAGAGCTGCTAGCTGAGAGCAGCTCTTCGTTTTCCCTTTTATACGCCTGAGCGTTGGCGTCTCGTATTCTTATACCAGTGAGGCGTGTAACGGATGCTCGCGCCGTGTAAGTACCGAGCGTTTAACCAAGCACTTGCTAGTAGACCACCCACTCGATGTCTAAGCTAGCCGTTGCAGGTGAGACGTTAATTCGCGAGGTTCACTTTTCGAGGCTCCTTTAAAATCAGCGATGACTCGAGCGTCAGTAAACATAAATTTTTATCCGAATTTTTTAACCTTTAAAAATGTGTTTTTGCGAGGAATCCGGGCAAGTAGCTCGGCCGCGGCAGGTAAATACTGGAAAAACAGTAGTATTCCAGGCTCGTCCGGCGTAAAAAAAAAAAAAAGAATCTCCATCAATGCGCTCCGAATAAACTCTCGATCCGCTTGCGACAGTCCGTCGGGCCGCGTCGCGGGCGCCGATATTTCCCCCCCCCCCCCCCCCGACGCGCGTCGCGCCGGCCGCGCGAATATCACGTACGGCTGATTTAGCTCGGCGCGATCGGGCCGCTCTTGATGCATGCCCGAGCTCGGGGCAATTTATGCAGAGAGCTGCTCTCGGCAGCTACCGATATTCGTGCCCTCGCCAAGCTGACTATCCCTTACCTTACCGAGACGATTATTGGCGCCTCGCGCGCGCACGCTAATTTATCGCGAGGTTTTTCTTTTATTTTAGATACGTGTCGAGAACTCGAATGTGGAATTAGAGGCATAATTAAAGGTAATAGTTCTAATTTTGCTTAAAGTTGATTTTAGCTTACGATACTCTGATGTTTCAAGTCATTAAATTATTGAACAATAAAACAGTATTGGATAAATTGTACTCTTAGAGAAACCCATTGAGCTTGTAGAATTTTAATATTAAAATTTTTTATCGTATAAAAGCTTGTTATAAATAGAGTCAAATGTCAGAAGAGTCAGGAAGGTGATGTAAATTTTGAATTTCGCCCAGCCAAGTACGTAAAACTCTTAGTTGCCTGTAATAACATCTCCCCGCGTGTAACGCGATCGGCGAGGTGTCTGTTTCGTCAAAGGCTAGGAAGGAGCGGGTAGGGCGCTGCCAGCTCTCCATGCAGGCCCCCCCTGCATCTCATACTTTGCGCAGAAACATATATATCGAGAGAGCGCGAGCTTCCTGGAATATGGAATGAGCGGGTTGGCGGTCGTTCGCATTATAAGTCGCGCTTGCGCGAGGCCTAATCGAGCCAAGTGGAACGCGCCGCTGGAATTCCGTTCGCTCCATATTTTTCTCGGCTGTCATGCGGCCGAACGTGTTGTACTGCTCGCAAATATATCTGTGCTGCGGCTGCGGCTGTATGGAAGGCGAGCGGCTTGCACGTATATGGAGATGTATTACTCGTTTCATACCGACTGGCTTCTGCGAGCAGTTCTATATACTTGATGGATCGAGCTGCAGGGCGGTCCTCGCCAGCAGCTGCTCCGCGCTGAGAGCTGACTTTGATAGGGATCGCCTCTTGCCACCTCCGGCATTCTTCGCAGGATTTTTTACTCCGCGATTTCGTGTTGCGATTCATTAATTTTTCATAAATACATTGCCTCGAGCAAATGCGTAATAAAAAGGAAAACAGGGCCTGAGTACAAAACATCCGTTTGTCAGTTACAAAGTGGCAATTATTTTTTTTGGAATCAGTGCAGTTGCTAAAGAGAAAGAGCGCGAGCTTTGAAGTAAAAGTCAATAAATGGCTTCACCCTTTTAATTAAGCCGGCTTTTACGGACGCAGCGCAAAATTTAAACTCGTCGGCGTTGACGGCTTGACAAAAACGATTGGCCTGCAACGTCACCTCGCGTCGAGATGTTGACAAACCGCTGTCGAATTTACGCGCTTTACGCGCACGCCTACTGCCTCCGAGCACGGACACCTACGGCACTTTTTTCGTACTGAGTTTCCTAATTTCTAACTTTTTTTTTGCCCCGTTATCGTCCTTTTCCAGAGCCTCCTTTTAATTCAATTCAAATAATAAACGTTTGTCAAATAAAACAACAGTATAATAAATTTTATGAGATTCGAAGTATATACAATCCACGTATTCTCGTAAATCAATGAAAATTTCTCTCTATTTCTAAACCTCAAACGGTAAAAAAAGAAGCTAGAAAGCGCGAGCATAATCCCAAACGTCCGCACATCAGAAATTAACAATGACAATCGCTTATAAGGATCCCCGGCGAATACAAAACGAGAAGAAAGTCCTCTCTCTCTCTCTCGGAGGGTCCGCCCCGCACGAACCGACGCTCAAAACATTCACACAAACGCTCACGACTATAGTCGAAATATCGGATTGCGGATTTATACGGGAGGCGAGCGCTTGGAATATCAATTTTGACGTTTCCCCATAGCTAACTCTCTCGCGGCTCTTTTTCCCTATAAAAGCCGATATACTCCTATTTAGTCAAAACGAGGTTGAATCCGGTGAAATCTATGGAATACCGATCGATATCTCGCTTGAGCTCGATTACCAATGTGCGCGACATTGCAGTATGTGCTACTTGATTTACTCGGACTGAGAGAGAAAGAGAGATAGAGAGAGCCAAGTTATTATTACGCGCGGCGTACTTTTGCGAAATAATTGCGAGATACATAAGTTGTCGGCGGCGAGCGCCGTTCAAACAAGGAGTTATACAAATAAGCGACGATTTTCGCGCGCCGGCAGAAAATAAATTGCGCGAGGTTGCGTTAGAACGGGCACCTCGGCTCGTTGACGTATTTATGCTGGCCGCTCGCGCCGTCTACTTTGTTAGGGTTTTTTCTATTTTGCAAGTGTATAGATGCCGAGCGATATCGCGCTTATGATTATGCGCGATTGTGAGCGTTAAGTAAAATGATTTTGAAATTCTGCCACGTATGGCTGGGTAAAACTATTCATTGATACCGACTCAATGAAGCATTGAAAGGCACGTTGCAATTCATACAATTCACGGATATACATTATTTCCCAATTTATTTAAAAAAAAAAAAAAAAAAAAAAAAACTGTTTTCATATAAATTGTGCATTCTACTTGCCCCACGAATATAAATAAGCGCAAGAAAAATCAAGGAGAAATCCCTTACGAAGCGCCTATATCTCCCTGTTAGAAGTGCCGCGGCAAACTTTCATACAACACTCGACCGGTCAATAAATATTTGTTTGACCGTATAAAGAGCGCGCGAGATATCATACGGTAGTAAAGAAGCGGTCGCGGCAATCCGTGCGGCAGAAGCCCTCGAGCCCCGTATTGGCAGAAGGGCGCCTCGCGGAGTATATCAATAACTCGGCCGAGGAAGCTCCCCTCTCGATATGGCCATAAATGAAATAAAATGATATTTCCACGATAAGAGGAGGTAAGCCGAGTTACTTGAGGGTCAACGAGTCCGCAGGCTCGGCCGGGCACTCCATCACCTCGAGCCCGAGCCCTCCATATGTCACTTTTGCGAGCAACCCTTGCGACTCCACGATAACGTACGGCTCGGCCGACAGATTTTGACGCGGAGGATTTTGAGACGGCTCCCGTGCTTTTTGCGACGGCAAATATTGAACGAGCAAACAGCCGGAGCTGGTGTCGGGTGTCGAGTGCTGATTTTCGGTTATTACTTCGAGGGCTGTGTTTACCGCGTTGAAATCCGAACTGCGACGCTGCACTGCGCGAAACGGAAGCGGGATTAAATATTATTTGCCAATTAATCAATAGTCGGAGAGTATTATTGTTTTAAGAATTTTCTTTAAAAAAAATTAGCAGCGACAAAAAGTAAAGATTTAAACTGTAAAAATGGAATGTAGATGAAGCAAGCACGATTGTAATTTTGCTAATTAGATCTTGACGACAAAAACACCTCGTAAATCAAGGAACAAAGAACTATCAGGGTACAGGCAATACAACCTCAAACATAATCGAATCGTGTACTCTCCGGTCATGAAGCTCCAAAAAAACCTTTCTAGGTTACTCGATATTCGTGTGTCGTGCCCGACTGCGATATACCGGGCTCAAAAAGTCCCGCCGTGACTTTCAATTCTCACGAGCCGAGCCATGCCGGCGCGTTCTATCCTCTCTGTGCCCAAATGTGCATAAAATTTTGAATAACGAGCCGAGTATCACGCCGCTCGCGCTAGAAAGTGTCGTCGTCGGCGCGCAGAATTTTCCATGTTAATTCGATTAACACGTGCATACGGGGTGCAGTGTGAGCGGCGCTGCTTTCGCCTCGTGCGGCCCGCAGATAAGAGAAGAAAACCGCTACGTACTAAGTCATGCCATATCTGCCATCGAGCCGGTATATATTATCTTCCGGCATTGCTATAGCTACATGCTAAGGCAAGATGCAGTTATGGGAAAAAGGAGTCGTTAGGTGTGCGCCGCCGATTAATGGGATTTATGATGACTCGTTGCGTAAATAAAGTCCATTAGCGCGAGTCGTGGCCAGGAAAGGGACTTTTCACCAGGATTCGCTTTTTCTCGCTAGGAAATTTGTATGAGGAGTATCAAAAGCTGCTTTCTCTGCGAAGGCTGCGTGACAGTTTTTTCAACGGCTATAACAGCTCGTCAGGCGTGAATAAATTCTTATTGAGCCACGTCTTGCGTAAAAGGAAAATCTTTTCATTTTTTATTTTATAAACACTAAAGATAGAGTTTTCTCGGGCGTATAAAAAAGGTCAGTAAGCTTATGGACATAATATAACTCGAGCGTCCGGCGGCGACAAAGTGGAAAGCGTCATATCTTCCGAGCGAGTGAGGCGTCCGCAGGCCCCGCGCTTCTGCGTCCATTATTCTTTATCTCGCGCCGAGATATAAAAGAAATGCATTACTTATATCAAGATTGCTGACGTCCTTCCACGAGGCGGCCTTTCTCCACCCCTGTTCTGCTGCCTTGGTCATACGCAGTAATATGATCTCGTTTCGCTTTTCACGAGCCGTATATACTGCCCCACTACACGGAAATATACTTTTAATAAGTGGACCTTCGAGGTGGGGACTTTTGACTCATGCCCCGAGCTTTTACGTCTTCCTTCGCCAAGTGATATTTATTACGCGCGGGAAAATTTGTATTACTTTCTCTCGGGTAATTTAATGTATTAAAAGACCCAATTAAGTTTGTAATAATTACCATGCTAGCGATAAGGAATCCAAAATTGAAAAAACGTTCGATTATTAAAGATATAAAAATGTCACTTGGATTTATATGAAAGCGAAAAACTTTCACGCGTTCAAGCCTTTAGCAACTTTCTTTGCCAGTCAAACGACTTTTTTCATTGGCGATAATTTCGTCAAGTATATAAGTCCGTAACCACCCGAAGCACACACGCACCCAGTCGGATTTCAATAATCACCGCGAAAGAAACAGCCTGTACCACATCCGCTTCCTATAATACCCGTCTTATTGGCGGCTAATGAAGAAGCTTGTCGACGTAATGCAGAAACCGTGTCCATCGCGACGAGGGGGTGTCGCTCTCGTCTAGGCGTCCACCTCTTGACCCCATTAATATACACGACGGGCTTCTCGCGAAATCGTTGCGTTCCTCTTTGTGTAATCACCTTCTTAACGCGCACCTGCGAGTGACTCGACTTCGACAAGATTTCTATTTTAAAAGCGGGAAAATTTTCACGCTTCGCGCTTTCAGACGCGTAAATCTTTGGCTTGAGCGAGGGAAACCGTCGCTTGTACATTTTTAACGACTGCGCAGCTATGATTTTGTGCAGGAACGATGATTATTGCAAAGATAATGGGACGATACATAAACACGAGTTTTCCTTTATAGTTAAAATCGTTTATTATTGAATATTCATACAAAAAATTCATTCGAACGTATATAAAAGCATTAAGCGCGTAACAGATTCCCGTAAGCATTGACACTCTGACCGGCACGACGGCAAAAAATCCACCGCGAAGGAAATCAAAGACCAGCCGCGGAGGCCTTGAACTCTTAGCTTTTCGGGTCATCTGGAAATCATTATTGATTCGCATCGAGATCGATGAAGCGCGAGCGCAACAATCCTTCCGTCCTTCTCTCGTCTCGCGTGCGACTTACACAGGATATGACCGAGCGCTTTTCAGGCGGCGCCTTTTTCTGCTTCCGTTTTTTGCGTTTTCTTCCTTGCGGTCGCTCTTGGCTGCGCGCGACACGCCGGAAGGGAAAACAAGGTTGGGACACGCGGTGTCGAAAGTGCGCGCGAGCGATTATTAATTAGCTAAGGTTTACAGATCCGCCGGTTTGCGAAACCGCAGGTGCGAAACGCACCGACGCCCGCGGATCCTGAAATGAAAAATGCGCGGATTTTCTGATAGCTGCGGGACTGTGCAACTCCCTCTCGTCGGGAGGGGGCTTCGCAATTGTTGCGGCTGCTTTCTTTCCTTGCATTTTTGCATACGGCCGTACGCAATTACTCCCGGTGCTTTGTGCGAATTTTTACGAGCTCCTAAAAACGAATGCAAGTTTGACTGAATTTTGCAACTGCACAATTTATATTTATCAAGCGAGCAAAGTTTACTAATTGCCTCATTATCCCCGTCCGTGCATATGTAACATTAACTTGCATTAGCAGAAACTCGTTCCAAGAGGAGCAGGGCTCCAGCTCGCTGCGGGCGAATCGCGCATTTTTCACCCACCCTCTTTCACGTATAACTCGATCCCGAAAAGTAAACCGACGCCCCTAATGTATGTACGACAAGGCGGCTCGCGCATCGGGCCAGCTCTCGATTATCTCTCGAGGCGCTGGCTCGTGCGCGCGCTTAAACACCTGTATCGCGCCTCCTTTTGTTGTGCTCTCGCACGAGCCGAGCTCCGAGCCGCCTATTAATAATATTCACCTCGAAAATTAGCACCAGCGCCCGTAAAAGCGAGGCGCAAGCTGCCAGGCCAGGTGCTGCTCCGACTCAGATAAGACGCATCTTTGTTACTGCTGCTGCTGCTGCTGCTGCCCGCTGAGCGGAGCGCCCGCGGGGGTGTTAAATGAGTTCGTCCGGCAGAGAAGAGGTCGCGGTCAGGTGCTGGAATATGAATTAGAGGCGCGAGTCCGGCACGTGCGCAGAAATTTCTTCTTGAGTTTCTCCGCGCAGAGGACCCTTATCGTGGGTGGTGAAAACGTCCGCGGGTCGCCGCGGGGCCCATCGGCAGCTGCTGCTTCCGCTGGAGCAGTTGCAAGTACAAGTACGCGAAGCATTGTTGAAGGCGGCGAAATTAATGAGCGCGCCTGGCTTGCTGACTTTTGGTTCGTTACGCGTCGAGCCTTGGGGCAATAACGTGCATATTCTCATTTTTTTTTTTAATCCGAGTCCGTCTAGTGAAGAAACTTTTTCAAAGCAGTCCGACTGCTTAAGAAACTAATGGGGCAAGAGCACTTATCCTGAATAAATCGAATTAGCGTTTGAAATACATCCCAAGAATGAAAATGTCATCTAGAGCTGATGAAATATTGTTGCGCACTTGCTCGACTTCGGCATCAATCAAGCTCGCTCTCATCCGTCCGAAAGAAGCCATCCAGCACTTGCGAGCGATTCCCCCCCTCCGAAAATAAAGTTTCACAATCGAATCGAGCGAGCAACTACGAGATTCCTCATAATTACCCGAGAGAGATCCTACAACCTCTGCTCTTTCTCTCTCTCTCTCTCTCCGTCTGGCGGAGCTCCATTATTCATGCAAGAAAGTCGAATCGCGCTCGCTAAAAAGTCTGCCGAGGCGAACTGCAGGACTCGCCCAAGTTGGCTCTCGCTCTGATCTAATCCCAATTTGGCTCGTACGATCGCCGCTCGGCTAAATTAATGGGACGACATTACGTGCGCGCGGTTAATATAGTCCAGGCCTATCGCGTAATTTGTTCGCCGTTGTAACACGCTCGCCGTTGCGTAAGTTCGCGCTCTCTCGCGTGGCAGCGGCTCCGTTTCGTTTCTTTTTTCTTTTTTCTTTTTTTTTTTAAATTCGCCTTTATCGTTTTGTCGAGCGCGGCGCCGAGGCCTGGCCTGCCTGCCTCTGGAAAATAAAAATCGAGACAATGGTTAAACGCGGACAAAGGCTTTCGGACTACCACTCGTTTGTCGCCAGTATGCTTTATTTCGATAATCAGCTCTGGCTTTGATTCGTCAATTGTTGCTCGAAGATAATTTACATACTTAGCGATTACTAAATCGTTGGAGTAATGTTTGCTTGTAAATTGTTTGCGAACTCGCGCGATGGATATCTTGAACGTAAAACTTCATTTCGAAATATTGAAGCTGTTAGAAAACTCTACTGTTGGTTGCACGATGTTAGGGGTAAATCTAAATGATTGATTTTGATCTCTAGATTTTTTTAACGAAAAAATCGTTCAAATTATCATAACTGATGTCGTATTATGTATATGCTTGCAGATTGTCAACTAATAAGTACTATTATTATTTTTTTGATAAATACGTTTAACTTACTATATGAAATTACGATGGTTAATTTGAATTATATTCGAGATTAAAATTTACAATCGGACTAGCACAGTGAAATTAATGAGCCATCACGCAATCGGCAGGTACACGCAAATCATCCCATCAGTACGGCAAGTGCTCTCGAATAATTGAATAAAAAATAATGGGCCATTCGAGTGGCGCAGGTCGAACGTCATTTCCCAGGCTCGCGCGCGATGCTCGCGTGGCTCGCTTGTATAACTTCCCATCTTCCCATGGTTAGAGCTTGCCAGATAGAGATTTTAATGCGCCGCTAAATCGGGCCATTTATGAGCGAGAACAACTCGTTCGCTCGCATAATCGCGATGTACTTGGAGCCTATTTGTTTTCGAGCGTATAATAAAAAACGGGGAAAAAAACGAGAGCAAATGGCCGGCTTCCGGCTGGCTCTTTGGACACGGATGACATTGCAGCGGATGAGGTGGGGCCCGACACCGACACCAACATCAGCCTGCGAGCTTATGAACCTGTTACGCCTTAACGAATGTATCTCCACGGGCGCGCACGACCTGCTTTTTTTTTTTTTTTTTTTTTTTCCGCCGTTTTTCGAAGCGATATCTTGACGTTTTGACGAAAAAACGAATATATTCGCGCGCTTGTCCGGAAGTACGCTCTCGGCAATATTAATTGTGAACGCGCGAGAACAAAGGAAACTCGGACTATACAACGCGTGGACTGTCTTTTTTCTCTTTTTTAAACTTGGAAAGATTTATGGCTGCTTTTTTACGATGCTGAACCGTTTATTCTGCGCGATAATGTGTTCTATTTACGCGCTTCTTTTCAGAATGGCATCAAAGTAACCATTAAATGTTGAAGAAAATGTTTCTTATCGTTTATGTTGATTTATATTGATTTTTTGATATTTTTTAATGGATCCCTATTTTAACGTTAATCGGTATCAACAAAATCTTTGTAAAAATTTGTTATTTTTCGTACTGACCTCATCGAAAAAAAGTACTTATTTTAAATAAGAACGTAGTAGAATATTAAACCTGTATGCAAATGCCAATTAACATCAGCAGCTCGCAGATGATATCGTGTCAATATTCAGCATTATCAGGCTGGGCAAACAAGCTCCCGGCTTTTCGCACCTGATTTTAATCATCCTCCTGTCCAATAGCCTTAGCAGTCGCCTCGATCAAATAAAACCCCATACAATAACCTCAACAGACACGACGATCCCTCGAGAGAGATAAAGCCAACGCGCGCGAGCCATAGAGCGCGAGGAATTATATTTGCGCGCTAAGCTATGCCGATTCCTCGAAGCGATTTACATTCCCCTCTCCGTCGTTAATAAAAGAATACTCATAGCTCGGCGGCCGATGCCAGAGAATCACGTCTCTGGCACGCCTCGGCGCAAAAATACATTTTTTCTCGCGGGCCCCTTCCTGGAAATTATGGCGTTTTATTATTAAGGACCTGCCGATGACACCGGCCGTACGTATACGCATGTACGCGAGGACGTGCGACGAATGGCTAGTCGCCGAGCGGCTATAAATATAGTCGCAGCCCTCTAAAGTTACGTGAGTCAAATGGGCGAAGGTGTTTCGTATGATGCGCCTGTCGAGGCCGCCGAGAATACGATACGCGCGATTCCTCATCTTTATCGAATATCGATCATTCGAGGTAGAAATCAATTTCAGCTTCGTCTTAAATAAGGGAATTGCGCAATTTGGACGGTAAATTTAGTTTAAACGCTCGCCGGCCAGAAGCAAAGGAGAGCACACCTTTAATTACCGAGCAGCCGAATCAAACTCGAGCTCGAGCAACAGCCGAACAGCGGTAATTGGCATCGTACTCCCCTCCCGGCCACTCGAAACGGCAAAAGCCGGCCGATTCGCGAGAGCTCGCGCGCAAGAAATTCGTGAATAATGACTGGCCGTCGGGCAGCATATGCATCAGCAGTCCTCGGGATCTATTTATATGAAGCGCGGAGAATAATTCATTTGTAACGGACTGGACGACTCCGTGCAGGCACACACAGGCTCGATTATTTACAGCATTTTGTTTGGAAGTGATGCGAGCTCAAGCACTGTATTAGCATATAACGTTCCTAAATAATATATCACCCAGGGCAGTCGCGCGAGGGCATTGGGCCCGAACTCCCCGAGATAAGTGGCTTCCTGTTTCGCTCGAGTAGCAGTCTGCAAGCCGCTCGCAGCACCTTACCGAAAGAGACACCTTATACTCGACCCAGTGTATTTATGAAAATTGAGACGTCTTCAAATTGGAAAACCTTGTGCGTTGATTTCCCCTCAACATAGATGCAACAGAAATTCTTTTAGATAAGAATACGGTTAAGGATATTTTATTTGTACTTTATAATTATTTTCAGTGCCTATGTAAATATTAAAAACTCGATTATATTTTAATTAGAATTCGATTGAATCTGCTAAAAGTTGACTACTAATGTAAAAACATACCATCTGCTGAATTGGATAGATTTAAAACCTGCATTTAGTACTGGCGTCTTACAAATTACTTTTCAGACCAAAAAATAAAAACCAAATCTTGAATATTCAAAATTTAACTAGATACGTAATTTATAAAAGTTCAATGACGGAGGTGAAACTAATTTCTGCGCAATTAAAAGATAAGCATATAATTAAAAGGACAACGCGAATCGCAGGAACATTGCAACCTGACATATTTTCCATCCGATCGAGCGCATCGCCCGTCATAATATCGCTTACTGCGGCGAGCGTCGATGCGGGCAAGAGATCCGACGTACGTCCCGGATACTCGGACGCGTGTATTATGATAGTTGTGCGGTGGGACCTCTTTCCTGTCACGTAGAGTCGCGAGCCGCGGTTCCCACCAACGAAACGACAGTTTTTTCATTATGCGGAGGAAGCAAAATGTCCTGTGTCCATTCATATCCAGCTCTCGCTTTGTTATTATCTCACACGTTCGACTTTGTTACGAGTACGCGCGATTTCTACGTTCAATTACGTGACTTTTGCCCTAAAGAAAGTTTAAAAAACGGTGGGTGGTTACGATTTTATTGATTAATGTGCCCTTTAGCTTGACCTTTATTCTTATTTTGCATATTACGATTACTATAAGTTTCCACTTATTGATACAAGTTTTAAATACAACGCATGCTGCTCAGAAAGAAAGTGATCTTAGTATTTATATTAAAATTATAAATTGTTCTTAATAAAATTTACAATGATGACTATTATAGGGCACGAAAATTGTTGCATAAATATTTTTATTAAATATTGTTGGTCGTAGAAAGTTGACTCAACAAACTAATTTCTGTGCAATTAAAACATAAGCACCTCGCCATTCCGTAAGTGAGGAGAGGACAGCACGAATCGCAGGGACAATCCAACCTGACATACTTTCCAGTCGATAGAGCGCATCGCCCGTCATAATATATATATTTTTTTTTAACAGCTTTTATGAGAAATATAACAAAATTACATTCAATTGGTACAAAACAGGCATAAAAGCTCAACACCTGAATACATTTTGTATGGTGATTTTACAAAGCAGGTAAAAAGATACATGTGTATGTTATGTGATATTAATTTATCTCGCACTATATCAGTGAACAAATGTGAGCGCACGGTCTCACATATCAACATTTTCGCATTTCGTTAGATCAAAAAAAGGAACTTTGCACTTACATAAGGAGAAAGTATGTACATATTTACATAAATAGTACACACGTATTTAACATTTTTGAGAAAAGCAAAAGAGAACAATACTCAATGAAAGAGTAGCTACGATCGCTTTTCGCGCCGTGCGCTGTCCGGAAGCAGCGAGCCAGTCTTCCGCACCCGCAGTACACAGGGGTAGTGAGCCCGCGTAAAATAGGCAGCGGGGTACGGCGGTACACCCGACCAACGCCTGATGTGCCTCGTATTCATCGATTATATAGACATCATATAATTTGATTTCTGCAATCTTCAATGTCTTCAACCTTAATTGTGCCCGTCATAATATCGTTTACTGCGGCGTGGCGTCGATGCGGGCGATAGATCCGACGTACGTCCCGGATACTCGGGCGCGTGTATTATTATAGTTGTGCGGTGGGACCTCTTTCCTGTTCCGTAAAGTCGCGAGCCGCGGTTCCCATCAACGAAACGGCCGCTTTTTCATTATGCGAAGGAAGCAAAGTGTCGTATGCCCATGCATATCCAGCTCTTGCTTCATTATTATCTCACGCGCCGTTCGACTTTGCCACGAGCACGCGCGATTTCTAACGTTCCACTACGTGACTTTTCCCCTAAAGAAAGTTTAAAAAACGGTGGATGGGTACGATTTTACTGATTAATGTGCCCCTTAGCCTGATCTTTGTTTTTATTTTCGCACATATTACCAATACTATAAGTTTCCTCTTATTGCTGCTCAAAAAGAAAAAGACCTTAGTATTTATATTTAAATTATAAATTGTTCTTAATAAAATTTACATTGATGATTGCTAGGATGCGAAAATTGTTGCATCAAAATTTTTATTAAATATTCTTGGTCGCAGAAAGTTGACCCAAAATATTGGTTTTATTATTCTCAAGTGTATTTTGCTAGAACAAATGTTTAACCCTTAGAGGGCCGGGATTTAAAAAATTTTAAAAGCTCATAATATGTACTGAAAAGTGATCTGAGGTCTCTAAGTTAGAAACAAACTAAGGTCGGATGTTCGCGAGTTAGATCATGACGCCTGAAGGCGTCATCCTGACCCGGGACCGTAAAAGCCCATGTTAAATTATAAAATTTTTTTAAAAAGTTGATTAAAACGTTTGAAAGACCTTATCAGAGCTTGAAAATATACAGATATAGATTAATACAAAATGGTGGATCCAATATGGCTGACTTTTTGGACTAAATTTTATATTTTTCACTGATTATGGTTGAAATAATCTGTAAAAACATACCAAGGCTTGAAAATATTCAAAGACTGGTATTTGTAATCGCAGATATGATCGTGTTTAGTGATCCCAATAACTCTAAGGAACCATTTTAGTCCTACTTAACTACACAGAAAAACCATAACGCCTCAAGGCATCATCTCGGCCCTCTAAGAATTAAATATTTTCATTTTCTGTGTAATCGAATGCGCAAATGTAGGAGCATTTAGTTTATAATAGCTATTGTGATTATGTCAATAAACTTTTCAATTATCTTGTCAATCCTATTCGAAATAATTGTTTTGGGAGATTTATTTACTGGGCAATAAAGTAATCACGGGTAATTCTGACGGTGCGCAAATTGCAGGTACACCCACCGTTCAAGATAAATATGAGGCTCGCGCAGCAGTGCATACACAAACAGGCACCTGCAACAATAACGCCTCGGAGCGCTTGCCGTCCATGTCCGACGCTTCATGCTCACACGTATATACTTAACTCATGCAGTGCCGCGCTTCCATCTCGGTTGTGCTCGCCTAGAGCCATAGAAACACCTACCTTCGGATCGGATCCGATGCTATCTGGCCTCTGCCACCCGTGGCTTCTCTTCCGTTTCGGCAGCGTAACAAACCCCTTCCAGCGCGAGCGTGTTATCCCTCATCCCTCATAAGCAGAGCCATTAATAACGACTGTCTTCCTTCCTCCTCCCACTACAGTTCCGCGCTTCCGTTTGTTTAATCGAACGAACAGATAGCATCTGATGGCGGGGCGATATCTCTACGAAATTTCGATTTCGCGAAATTGAATTCGTAATTGAGTTTATTGTTCTCTTAGTTATTAACTCGCGCAGCCTTTTGCCTTTCGGGAAAAGGAGTCTTGACGAGTAAGACTGATGCACTGCGGCACCGGTTCGTAAAAAAATGAGATTTGAATAAAGAGGAGCCGCCACGGCCGCGGCCGCTGCAATCAGATGTAACTTATGCAGATCGTGCGGGTGTAACATCGCGCTCACGGTGAAAGCCGCACGGAAGTTTCATTAAAACCAGAGAACGCCGCGGTCTTTTGCGTATTACTAATTGCAATCGCTAATTACTAAGCGCCGATTTTCTCGCGCAGAATAGATAATTTATCAGCAGGGTGTATTACGCGCGCGGCGCACATTTGCATAGAGTGGGCCTTTCAAAATGTCTAATTAAACTTTTGCAACGATTCGAAAGTGTTGAGCATAGTTTATAAATCGTTGTTTGTTTTGCAGGCGCAGTTTGATTTAATTAAACCTCCATTATGTGCGATGAATGACACTTGAGAGGATTTTCCATCGGTATATAAAAGCATTATTGAAACTGAGAGCCTCATAAGTTGCACCGAAAATTAGCGCTATTAAAATTTTAAAAGATATTGAAACGTTTTTTTCCCCGACAGTAATTTTTATTGAAACCTACTCAATAATACACAAATTTTAAGCTGCTTCAAAAATGGAATGCAGACAAATGCAGAATTGATTAAATATTTTATTATGTGCAACATATTTTTGGAATTTTCAGTCGCATGTATGAGAAAGTGGAAGAAATAATTAAACATTTCAGTGACTGAAATATATTATCTTTTCCCAAATTTTCCTTAATTCAAAGAGTAAATAAAATATCTGCTAAAATATCGGCTTCTCTTAGATAATGCATTCACATCATAATTGAAAGCATATTGCTAGATTACATTTTTACACTTCGTTTTTATAGCAATTTAATTACCCCCAATAACGACTGAAACTCAAATTTACCCGATAATAGAATGACTTGCTAAATTTTGGAAATAAATAAGATCTTTGATTAAGCAGATTTCATTGTAATTAATCGTAAAAGTGTTTCTACTGGCCCGCTAAACTTAGCTGAAACATAAACGAAAAAGGCTTTAAAATACGTTCTAAAGTTTCTCTTATCCCATCTTATTAATGCATAAATCGCAGGCAGGTTCTGGCGCGGATTCGCCGTCAGAACTGTTCGGGGGGGAATCGGCTTCCTCGAAAGCTCGCGCCGAGCGCTACTCGCTCCGCATAATACTGACATTTATAACGCGGACATATCTACCCTTCAAGCTCGCTCGCTAGAACTCGCTCCTCGCTCGCGCCTCGACCTCGCGTCAGGCGCAGCTTATCTCCTCCGGTTCGCGAGCGCGTGAATGTATAATATGAGCTGCGCCCCCTTCCCGAAGCGGCTCCACCTACGCCTTGCGTTTGATCTATGATCTTCCGCCGGCCGATGCTATCGGCGCCCGAGTCGCGAGCCAATCGCGACCGCGCGATGGCGGACCCGCCGAGCCGTTATTTACATATTTCGCGGGAGAGGAGCTTTTGTACTCCTTTAATTGCCAGATGGAAAGACTTTTTAATGAGGCCGCGATTCTTCTTCCTGCAATCTGCCTTTTTTTGAGCGGTTATCAGGAGCTGGCTTTTCTTTTGTGCGTTTAATGTGGGTAGGAGAGCGAGCATTGTAAATCAGCTCTCTTGAATTAGTCGGGCTTTTATTTAGGGATTTTATATACAAGGAGAGCTACTTTTTTCAAGGGGGAACTGTATTTTACCTTTATCAGACTGCTTGTATACTAAAAACTACTAGGTGTAGTGTGTAATACTTGGCGCCGCGATAAAAAGATTTATTTGTACTGTTACGCAGCACGATTCTCATCGGCGAGTCAAATTTAATTAGCAGAAAAACGCAAATTTAATTTATTTTTGGTAATGCGCATTTGAGAATAAAAATCTTATATTCGGAGGCAAATCTGATGACATTTCGGTTTATTTATTATCCACCGACGCCGCATAAATCTCGAGGTGGCTGTTTGGGAAACGTCATAACATGGCATTCCCGGTAGATTAACGTCCTTACATTTTACACGCTCGTTGTGCAGACAAGTGCCAGGCCACCCTACTATAAACTATAACAAATAGGGCGTCTGCGGAGCGTCATCGTTTTCCGCGCCACGTTCCATTTTGAAAACGTTTATACTCGTTGCTCCCCACTCGTGCGCCACTTTAATAACGAGCACAGAAAGCCGCGCCGCCTAAACATAAGCCGGCTTATTAGACAATTAGGGTGTTCTTCGTGGGGACTGGAAAATAAAATGAAATAATTTATGCTCGGGCGCGCGATACAAATACACGCTCACGGTTACGTACGTGCATGCACACCTGTACAACGCTCGCGTTCTCGCTTTCCCAAACAATGGGAGACGCATCCTGTTACCCACGCTCGTATCAAACTACGCCGAATGTCGGAAGCCCGACTTTAACTACATAATGCCTCGTTTTTTTTTCTTCCTTCTCCGTCTCTTTTTTTAACGTATGGTGTACCGCGAGCAAGAGTCCGGGAATTAATGAAGCGTCTAGTATATATATACAACGGCCCCCGCTCTCCGCTTCGCTCTGTTCTCTATATACGAAATCGATCGTCGCATTTGCATACTGAATAAAGCCTAGATCTAAAGGAGGAGGAGAGAGAGGGAAGACAATCACGAGATATCCAGCTCGATTAGATATGTGAAAGATATCAATTATTGGCTTTGACGTTGATTGGCTCTGTTTAGTGAATATTTCATCCCGGCCTCGGGCTCATTTACATCGCGGAATTGCCTCTGTGTGTGTCTGTGCTGCATCGCATCTATATTATTCTCGAAAAAAATGTGTATCCGGTTAAGAGGAACCGGCTCCCTCGAGCGGCTTTTTCAATATTTACGCCACTTATGCAAGCCAACTTTCTAATTGTAGGAAAA
Source organism: Ormyrus rosae (assembly GCA_035047165.1). NCBI lineage: Eukaryota > Metazoa > Arthropoda > Insecta > Hymenoptera > Ormyridae > Ormyrus > Ormyrus rosae. The sequence continues at coordinate 784,573 of JAWWML010000012.1, read as the reverse complement.
TGGCATTTTCTGCGAAACAAAGGGTTCGTCGAATGGCGCTCGCCTTTTTCCCAACATTTTTATATCGATTGCCTATTTACTCGTTATACGTCTATTCTCGCCGGCTGAGTCGCGTCGACTCCCTCGACGAACTAAGTAATACTTTATGCGAGCAGCACTTATAGCGTCAGATCGAGTGAAGAGCGACTCTCTTTCTCTCTCGTGTCAGACAGCGAAAAACAGGTAGAGAGCGAGACTGAAAAAATAAAGAAACAACCGCTCGAGAAAGAATACGAAGAGGATAATGCTCAGCGAGCTTGATTCTCTCTCGTGTCTTTAATTGAGAGCCGTTGCCCGCGTTCGACCCCGTGACAGCGTAGCATTTAGAGAAGGAAAGAAAGAGCGCGCGACAGGTCGCTATTAGAATATTAAATCGGCACCGAGCGTGAGACGATTCGCGATCTTTTTGACGATCGTCCGAGTACCGATCAAACTCTGGCCCGCTCTTTATAACCCGGTCGTTAAGACAATTTCGCGGATGCATCGATGCACACGCCTCATCTTTCTGACAAAACGTCCGCTTTATTCTGATGCACCCGTCCACCTGTTATTAGCGCTGCACCTATGCGTTTAAGATAATAACGCGACTAGCTTTTTACTTACTTTGCCCCAGTAGATCTGTATAATAACTGTCTTTGTGCGCAGACCCGTGAAATGTCAAAAGTCTAACTTCTTGCTTTTTGGGAACGGTGCGCAGATTAATTGCTGGCAATTTCGTAAACTATTAATTTGGAGAATTCAAAACAGTTATTCAGAAAGAGCAATTATTGAATTAAACATTTTATTACCTAATCTCAAAATATCCTGTTTATTATCATAAAGAACAGCATGCCGGAACTGAGCTATTTACCGTCCATTTATCCGTAATACATGTGAACGCTTGGGCGCGGCGGTCGTCAAACTATTACGCGCTAACGTTAATTTTTCAGAAGCATAACCTTGTAACCTTTAGTAATAAAAGGAGTTATTTGCGATTTTAGCACTATAAAGCCCGAACCCTTGACTTTTTCTTCCCATCTCATTCCAGCGACGCCGAAATCGAAAGTCACTTTCCCATGGGCAATAATTATTGCAAAACTAAGAAGCGCCGCTTGTAGTGCGCGTTCCGAACAAAGGGCATTTCCGTCGGCGCGTCGAACGAAAAAGAAGGACTCGCCGGGCTCGCAGCATGAATGGATTAAGGCCTGGTCGCGCGGCAAAATGACCAAATGGATTGCCGCGCAGGAGGTGGAGGGACGATAAGGCGCGTGTTAGCCGAAGAAGGCAGATAAATCCCACCGAAAAATCTCAGTTACAGTATCAATAAAGATTCTCTCTCTCCCTCGAGAGCGCGCTCGACAGACAGGCCTATCGCTTTCGCATGTCTGCGTGTGCCGATCGTCCAAAGAGGAATCGAGAAAAGTCTGATGGCGAGCCGAGAGGTGAGAAAATGCGTCAGAGCTGGAGCGGAGGAGATGCCAAGTTAATGTTGAAAAGAGGGGGGAAAAGTTATCGGTGCCCGTGTTGACGAGAAGAGCCTTCGACAGAAAGTGCAATCTGTATTTTAAATCTAACAGTTCATAAAAACGCAGGAATGTACTAGGCTTTAATTTTTTCATCCACACGGCCTACACGAAAAACGACACGTAATCTGCACCCAAAACGGTACAAGTTCTAGCCGCTTCTGCTCAGACATCTAATTCTTCGGGGGAAAGAAATGAAACGTATAACGAAGTTGAAAGTGGAGAAGAAGAAGCGGGGGAGGTTTCTCGAGGGGTTGACGAGGTGAGGCGCTCGAGCCGGAGAAGGAGGCATCTGCCTGACAATTAAACGAAGCCTCGGGAAGCCCTCGAAACGCGAGAGTCGGCGGTCGCCGCCGAGCAGTCAACAGCTGCGCATCTGAATACTAATTCGAAATGTTTATACAGTTTCACACCCGCGCACACACTTTTACGACAAGCTACCGCTCCCGCCGCCACTTGCACGCTCCACTCTTTCGGTTCGAGGCTCCTGCATGAATTCGGGATCCGCTTTTTAGTTTTATGTACATTTTCGGAATGCGGGGCGCGACGAGGAGTGCTTTCGAATGGGGATCGAACGCTTTTGAAATCGATCGTAAATTATTGAACATTTTGGCGCTGACTGTTTTCGAAAAGCATAGTCGATTGAATATGTGCCCGGTGTTTTAATTTGAGGAAAAAGTTTGAGAAAAAATACTTCGTTGATAATATATGTTAAAAATTCATGTGAACGCAAACAACTTGTTATCGAAACGCGTTATTTCATCCATTGAATAATATGCTCGGCCATTTATTTTTCAAACAAAGACCATAAATTTCGTCGTAAATAAAAGATTCTCATAAAATATCGCCGAATTCTGAGCATTTAAGAAAACCATAAATAGGACATAAGTTTGAAATTGAATTGAGAACATAATTCCATATTCCATTAAAACATGGTCCTAAATGTGTTATATCAATAATAGACAAGCATAAACATGCATAAAGCATCGTAAAAAAAATTTATTCGCCAACAAATCGTCGCATTAATAAAGCAGCAGTTCCACCCCACACTTCCCCGGCTCATAAAGCCAGCGGGCTCCGAGCTGCGCCCTAATTTCCATGCCGATTTCACGCTCGTCGCCGGAGACGCGGCCAAATATTTATGAAGATGTAACCGTTATTTTGATAAGCGTGCGACGCTCTCGATTTTGCTTTTTCGCCCGGGGGCTCGCACACACGCGCTCACACACTAACGCACGCTCACACACGTCCGCACGGAAAAAGCCAGGGGGAAGTGCGAATATAAACGCGTCGGCGGCGGAGTCCCCCCCAAGGGGGTGAGCCTCGGCCTAAGATCGTACTTCTGTTATACTCCAATATCAATATTGGGGTGAGCGCGAGAGTCGTATATAACGCGCGGGGGATTTTGACGCGCATAGATAGAGAGGCGCACTGTATAGGCGGACTGACTGACGCGCGAGAAAGGCAAGTACGGGGTTTAGAATGCGGATTTATTGTCGCGAGTGCGGGATCGGATTTGCCTTTGAAGTATGGATACGAGAGACGCTGATAGTGTATTATATGATGAGGAGGGTCGCGTTGCGAAATGTTTTGGGAAATGGCCGGGAAAAGCAGATAAACCGAATACCTTGTTTATGGATAGGATTAAATATGCTTGTATTAGAGAAAATGTTCAAATTCATGCTTCTAAACTTTATTCAAAAATAGTTTCCACGTTATTTAGTTAATAATTCAAGCTGCTCGATTTACGAACGCAAAGTTTGCTTTCTTACTGATCTTGTAAAAACTCTGCATCTTTAAACTTTTAACCGATCAATGAGCGCAAAGGAAACAAACGGGGCGAGCGTAAAAACGCAAAGTAATCGTCAAAGACCCAGAGAAAACAGCATTACATCATTCAAGTTAAGCTATACGAAATTCGCATTCGAAACGGCAGTCCCGATTGGAAAAAAGGCTCGGCGGGAGGGAGCAGAAAACTCCAAAATGACGGCGTTTTAATAAATCTAAAGCAGCTTAATCGCTTATGCATGCAGGCTCGCGGATTTGTCTCGCAGTAAGCTGGGAATGTCCACGTGCGTCACTCCCCCATGCCGGGAGACTTATCCTCGTTACGGGGCGACACGCGCCTATCGGGGTCCAGCGGTGGTGGCACCCCTTTTGTCGCAAGGTGCGCGCGTGCCTGCGATTTACATGTGTCATAATTCATTAATCGCCCGACGCCTCGATGGGATTATATTCAGATTTCGACCCTTTGTCGGGGAGAGCGGAGGGCCTGATTTTTTAGAGCGCTGTCGTCGCTTCACTGGATCGATTAATCATCTTCTGACTTTTTTGAGGGAGGATGGAGATATTAAGGGATTGTGTTTGCTTAAAAGGTTAAAATATTATAGAGATATGACCCGTAATCGGGGGTAACAGCGTGAGAAAAGATAGAGAAATCGCTGTGAAATGCCTTAATCCTCTGCGCGATTAATCGTAAAGAATTGAAAAAAGTGTGAATTATCTTATATACAATAAACCTATACGTTTTTGTTTTTATTCCTTAATAAATTGCAGTTTGTTCCGCTCGAGTTATGCAAATAGGAAAATTAACAGCTACTTTTTACATATGAATAAACAGAAATGTCGGAGCAACGCGACCCGGCGTTTAATTGAATAATAGATCGTTTGAAAAATGGCTGCCGTCGCTAATTTAATACCCCCGTTTTTTCGCACTAACACAGAGCCTGTAATGACAACAGTCACGCTTCGCTTTTTTTTCCTGAACTTTTTTCTTACTTGAGAAGAATGATCTTTAAAATGGGGGATAAGTCGCGAGGAGCGACAGTTAAATACAATTAATTCAAACGGGTTCTGTGTGTTGGGCAATCAATTGCGTAGGTCAATCAATAACAAACGTGTCCATGCGTCCAATAGACTCAAATTAGGACGAATTTCCAATTTTACTAATTTGTCATTAACGAGTATAAATGTGTATTTGAGAAAGCCCTCGATCGACTTTATTATTTTCTTCCCAACAATTTAATTGTTTAAAGTTTGAAACGCTGTGGATACACTTTACGCCGCATTTCAATTCAATAAATATTTATCTGAAAAATCTTTTAAAAACTCTGCAATTCATTGGAAATTTAATGTTTAAAAACGAAATGCAAATAAACGAGAGTGGAATTTTTTGTGAAGCAGCAGAGGTCTCGCAACGCGAGAAACTTGTTCTTTATTTGTTTTCGTAAGAGCAACGCTTATCATGCAATATCGACCTGATGATGTTTTCGCAAAAGCAAAGAACGCACCGAAGGAGTGATCGATCAGTCCTAAATTCCGACATGTGACGCATGCATAATGGAGATTATTGACCATCGATAACGGAACGAGACGGATTTTTCTTCTATTGCTCATACCCGAGCCACATGAAACGGCAAGACAGATTGCTTATCTGGCGCCTCGTTTCGAAAAAGAGCATTTCGCAACGAAAATGTGCCTAATGGACTTTGGAGGTTCGTTTTTTACGAAGCCGTACGTTAGCTGTACGTTATAAAGTTTGCACTGTACTCTACAGGAATAACGAATAAAATTAAATATAACCATATCAATCGGTGCGTATCAAATGAATAAAATTCTCCCGCACTCTGGAAAATGGAAATAAGCGTGAATACGAGCCATTGAGTGTATTTGATGTATTTGGCGCAACGCGCTTTTCATAACTGCCCCCGTCGACTAGAGTAGCAGCGTTTTCCCTCTTTATATATACCGTTATCAATACGGGCTTTCAGCCAAGTGAGCGATTTTTATCGGACAGAACTATATGGCCGGTGTATATTTTGCCCCCGCTTTTTTATCGCTGCCGATGAAAGGCCGGCCCTTTTTACGCGTCCAAGCTTTTTTAGAGCTTTTTGTGTACGCGCAGCTTTCGACGATAGCGTCGAGCATTGCGCGATTTTTCATAAACCGCTTTCTCTTCATGCCCAGTTGTTGATCGATTGGACGTAAATTTCTCTCTCTTTTTTTAGGGGCAGGGAGCCGTAATCGCGCCCGGAGTGATAGAGTGTATTTTCGCGTTTTTCAAGCCAGAATGAATGTGCATAAAGACCGGCGATTTTTTTGATTGGTCGGAATGGAGCGCGTCGATATCAAAAGTCGATCGAAACGATGAAGTAAAATACAAATATAAGGGCTGAAAAACAAAAACTAAACGCTGCGTTGCGCGACTGAAGCTTCGCTTTTTGCGGCGAAAAACTGTTCGTGAAACGTCCAAGTCCGTTTATATTAACAGGAAATATAAATTTTTTCTCGCAGCAAGTTGGAGCAGCAGAGCAACAACAACGACCGGGCCGTAGATTTGTGCGGGCTCGTGCAGCTCGCAGAATAAACTGGCGCGGAAAAGTTTGGCTATTATCGGTTTACGGCACTTCTCCGGCAGGCGGAAAAGTAAATCGTATAACGCGCGGCTCCGCGCGAGTTTACGAAAAAAACGGAAAGCAAAATAAAAGGAAAAGGGGGAGGAGGAGCGAAGAACTCTGGAGGGCAGCGCCGATACATTCTCTCTTTCTCGGGCACGATAACTCCTTCGGTGATTTAACTTGGAGGGTTATCGAGTTTTCCCGTGGCCGATGTAAAAGATACGGCCTTAGGATGAATATCCCCTTTCGCCCTGACGAGCCGCGCGAGCGAAAAAAGCGCTTGTACCCACGTGAATTCGTATTACGGTTCGAGGGGAGTTTCCTTATACCGCGAGCGAGCGAGCGAGCGAGGAAGGGTTTACTAGTCCGGCCGCGCAGAAATTTTAGCCTCCTTGATCGGACACGCTGGGAAGGTTACTTTGAGATAGTGAGTGCGTGTCGGAGCATCAATCGTTACTTAGCGGAGTTTACACTTATTTTTCGCCGCCCCGAGCTGAAATGCAAATTTCCGAACTGTTTAAAGCCGCCTAATTGATTTCGAAGGCGAGCTCGCGCCGCTTCTCAAATTGCATCAAGATTCGAGCCGCGCCGGATGCAAAATCTTGTTTTACCGAAACTGCACGCGGCAGTATATGACGCTTAATTTACAGCGACTGTAGGCACACAGCCTTTGCCGCTTAGGTAGGTGTGCATGTAGCCATTCGGCGCTGCCAGAGGGAACTGCCGGGCTGCAATCGCTCGCTCTCTCTCTCTCTCTCTCTCGCTCGCGCGTCGGCGAAGCTCTCTATATCTAGCGGCGTATCTGGCGTCTCTCTCTTGCTCGCTCGCTCGCTCGCTGTTCATGTAAACAGTTAATCTAAATCCAGAGCAAGCAGCGATGTAATGTTATGCGGCGCGTAAGACTCATTATACTTGTAAACCAGGCCCGTTGGCCCGACCACAAACCAAAGCCCTCCTCGTATGTACAGGCGCCGAGAGACCAACACTCGTATTTTCTCACCGATACGTTAACAGACGCAGAGCGGCGCTGGCCTTACTCTCTCGGATACTACACGGACACAGGTTCGCTCTCGCCGCGGGAGAGAGAGACAGAGGGAAAAGCTGCCAAGCGTCGCCTTATACACCCCCTCGCGCATAGGTAAATACGAGCGATGCACCAGCCGGACGGGAAAAGGCTTTATATTCCTGCGCTCCGCTCTGCGACACACTAAACCGTTCGCCACTGCCTTTTCGATCTCTGTATTTCTGCGCCATCGATGCGCTATCGGACACTCTTTTCCCTCCCATTGTGCGAAATGCAAAGCGCCGCGCGAGCTTATCTCCACTTATAATCGAGCAAAAGCGGGCGAAAATTTAAAAAGCGCTTTTCTGAAATTAGCGGCCGTTATCGGGAATAGCGCGAGATAAGCGGTGCATTAAAGTGCCCGGCGCTTGTTAAAATAAATGAATCCTCGGCGTGCGCGCGTTTCCCCGACAGCTGCGAGAAAAGCGCGTGCAATAACTCAAAAGCCGCGCTGCGCGAGCTCTCAGCTAAGTGTAACGAAAAGAAGTTGTGCGCGGCTCGCCATTATATATACGCGAGCGTGCTCGGGTTCGATTTTTTTTTCCTCCGCTCATACTCCCGCGGCGCGCGCGACCGAGCGCGCGGAGAACAATGCCTGCGAGATTTAACGCGGATAAATAGATTTTTACACGAGGCGCGAGAGCAGGTACACACACGGAGGCCCCCCGAGCCTCGTGTGTACGTACAGCCGCGAGCCCGCCGCGCTCCGATAAGAACGACAGGCGTGCGGAATTATGTTATTTACACGGGATTAGCAAAGCTAATTGCTTCGCGGCTAAAGGAATATCATGCTTCGGGAAACGTAACACCCTGGATATCTCCGCCGCGGCTGCTTATGGTATGCGCAATGAGGAGGAGGAACTGACGTAATTTATCGTTACCTTACGAAATTAAGGGTTTTCGCGAGAGAGCAAGGCTCTACGCTTTCCATGCGCGCGCGGCGCGCACGACTCGCCGAGCCGGAGGAAGTGAGAAGGCCCCGGCTTTATGCCTTTTGTCTTCCGCCTCCTTCCTTTTTTTCTCTCGCTCTCGCTTTGCACTTTCGTCTTTTACGGGCCTTTATAACGGCCGGAGTAAGGAGAGCGCGCGCGAGAGCGTACCCGCGCGAAAATTTAATTAGAGAAATTAAAATGTTTCGAATGGTTCTTTTTAAGGCCGGCTGGGAGAGAGCAAGCCGGTGGAATTTTCTTTTTCCCGGCTGCTGCTGCCGCCGCTATGAGAGCTGTATTTTATCTCGGGTGATTTAGGTAAGATTCGCCGTGTCTCGGGTATTTTGGTTAGCTGGAGATTTGACGGCGGAAGTGAATTTATAGTTTGAAATTTTAAATGGATTTTTTAATTTATAGCGGCTGAATTACCCTTTTGATTAAACAAGAAGCTTTTATTTTTCTTTCGGAATGAAAATCTTTTACTCGTCGTCGACGTTCTAAACGAATTTACTGTTACACCGCTCGTTTGCATAAATAATTCATTTGTTCAAATTTTATTCAACTTTGTCGTTTTGTTATCGCATATTTCCACTCTCCTCTGAGGTAATTTTAAATTATACATTCAATTACGTATTTTTAGTGTATCGATTATTCGAATCTACCTTAATAAAGAATCGAAAGTATGGCATACGAAATACCGAGCCGCCGCATTAGTTTCGTATGAAAGGAATCACTTTGAATATTCAAGTCCCAGCCGCCGCCTCGAAAGAAATGAAAATAATGACAATACCCTCGTCGAAAATCGACACTGATATAATTCGGTGGTGCATTATGTAATACGAGAGGCTCGCATTATAATCATGCAACTTATGGACGGCTCGTGCGACGTAACGAACAACAATCCGAGAAGCAGAGAGAGAGGAAAATAAAGTAGATAAATAAGCGTATGCCAGACAGAGTTCGATGGCTCTTTGGGGTCACGCGTACGCCCCTTAATATCGTCATTATATGGTAAGAGACGGTCTAATTTATGCTCTGCTGAAAAAATCCTCGAGTTCTCGTTGACCTATGATATACCGCGTGTCTACGTGTATTTATAAGATCGATAAGTGTGGATGCCGATTTGCTGGGTCTCGAATTAATATTGTCCGCGCCCATATATGTATAACTGGTACTCGAGCAATACTCATGGCGATAGGTTTTTCGTTTTAGAATCGTTGCAAATTGTGCTAATGATCGACCTGGATTCGCTCACCAGGGAATCCTTTGAGTTTATTTTTATAGAATTGCTACAGCTTTACAACAATTTATAAAGAATATGTTGAGGTAATTAGAAATTAAGTAAAAAACTCTACATCTGGTAACCATAAAGTTTTAGGCACGTTTTCAAAATAAT
>JAWWML010000012.1:589352-775147 GCA_035047165.1 Ormyrus rosae | reverse complement strand
CAAGTCTTGTATTTTCAAATAAACTTCTATTTTAACTTAAACGTTTTTCTTTTAATCAGAGAAAAATCTCAACAGAATACATTAACATTTTTTTAAGCAAATCTGTTTCGATTTCTTGTAATGAAATAACTATAGTTTATTTAAAAATTAAATTCTTAGTTAATGGTAAGCCATGAATTACATGTAGATCAATTGGCCGCCCTTTTAGTTAATTTATCGCTTACATAATTAGTCTCAGTACCTCTACAGACAGGCTAATAAATGCGTATCAACGGTCTATTTTAACATGTTCGAAGGAAACTTAAATATTTAATGAAAATGTATTTAAACCTACTTTAGACTCTAGAGTTACATCTAAATAACAGATATTTCAAAATTCATGACCCGTATGCAGTGTTGATCAGCTTAAACCCGCTCATAAAATTACACTTTATTTACGAAGGTTATAAAACTTCTAGTACAAGGTATATACTACACAAAATAGTCCTACCTCGTAAAAATTAATAGCGTCGCTCTAAATGATTGCCAGCTTAATTTACAATACATCGCAGCAACATCTTATTTTATGTATATAATTAACCGAGGTATAAGTTTTTAATGAAGTATTAGCAAAAAGTATTTTAAAGTTTTAAATATAGAAAAGAAGTTAAAAAAAAAAGTTTCTTTGGAAGAAGCCTCTATGCAGTATTGAAATGCATAAAAGTTAATCGGCTCGATGACATTGAGAGAAACTTATGGAGCTCTTGCACAACTATACGATCGTATGGGTCGTTAACCGACATGCGCACATCTCTCTTTCATAGGTCAGCCAGTCCATTTTATTTACATTCACACATATTATACGGATATTAGCGATTCAGCGTGGCACATATGGTGTCACTCGCCCGCATCTTCGCTGTCTCTTTCTCCGAGGGGTTGTATAATATACACTAACACTTGATGCCGCTGTATTTGTCCGCTTGCACTTATGTACTGACAGTGTGTACATAAAGCATATACCGTGAGCTTATAAACTCAGCCAAGGCTTTTCAAGTACGTTATAGGGGCCCCGATTTTTGCCGAATTTCCGGACCTTAATATGAATTATGCTGAACGATTGTAGAGTTTGGTAGGATTTATTGCGGCATTCGAAATTTATACTCGAGGGTTTATAATTCAGCTCATAAATCTTTCATCAAGAGTCCGCATGAATTTTAAATTTTTTGGAAATAAATTTCATTGTATCGGTAAATGTAACTTGTTTATGAAATGGTTATACGCGAACGAAAACGCGAATTAAAAATTGTTATTATAATCGACATTAACTATTCAACGCTTCCGGTTTTTTTCGTAAACAATTCATTATTAATGCTCATTTGATGAGTTGACCCAACCAAATCAAACGAACGAAGCTAAAAGTTAATCGTCGATCGCGTGCCTGCCCGTCCAATTAGAATCGACCCGTTAAATTAACGAAAAAACTGAAGGAAGGCAAAAAAAAAGTGATGTCACCCGTATGTATCGACCATATGCGCGCGTGCGCGGCCTCTCAGAAACATAGTGATGCTAATAGTAATTGATGGCGTCGGCGTTAGCCATAAAACACGTCGTCGCCGCCGTGAAAATACGAAGGTACCATAAAGGCAGCACGCGGCAACAGCTGTGTGTATGGACGCTCTCTCGGCCCGAGTGTAATTCGCTTCCACTCTTATCGAACTGGCCGCCGAGCACGAGAACTCGGAAAAAGGGGCCTCTCGAAATGGCGGTGGCGGTTCTTCTTTCGGGATATATTGTTATTTATTGACTGCGGGATGGTACATTATCGCTGAATTTTCTGGCGCAATGCTTGTGTCGAAAAGTCATAGGAATTAATTCCTTTTGTCGAAGAAAGTAAAAGAGAAAATATATTGTTCTTTTATAAATACTGATTCCCAATTTTTTATTAGTTTGATCAAGAATAATGAAAAAAAAAAACAAAATATAAACCATTAATCGATAAATACAATTTACTAATCCGAGAAACCAAATCATAAAAATCTATCATTATATCTTAATCCAATTTTCCCATCCCACCGAAAATATAAATCACAATGGAAAGTAAGATTTCGAGCCAAATAACTTAACAAGATTGTGTCCGTCAATTCCAATAGAAATATGAGCCAAGCCGACCTTTCCCTCCGAAATCTCGTTAAGCACTAGCGACTAATATCCTCATAAACCCACTCCCGGGGCGCGCCAGATATGGAACGATATTCCAGGACAATTACGGCTCTCCGTACCCACGTGCCGTCTCGATAAATCTCCGCGGGTGCTCAGCTCGGAAGTGCGCGTCGCGGGGCGGAAGTGTCGCGTCCGACGCGCTGTCATAACACTGCTGGGGTCGCCACGTGCCACTTATAATACACGCCCTGCGAGCATTCATAACCGTCCTTTACGGTCCTGCTTCCGAACTATTGGTCTTTTTCCCGATCTCCACCCCCTGCATTCGTTCCTCGTGAAGGGAGTCGCGTGCCGGCGAACGGGGCTAATAACTTGCGCGAAAACAGACTTGAATGCTGAGAGGCCTTTGGTACTGACGGCTGTAGAGTGTTTTCTGCAAAAATATGACGTGGGCGTGGGAGTACAAGTCGAAGGCGTGATTGGGCGTTGAAGGGTTGCTCATTAAATATTGACTCAATTTTTATATTTCTCCTTTTGTGGGAACGTTTGAAATCATTAAAATTTATTCCATCACAAATCGATAAGAGATTCACAGTTAGAAAGTGACTTCAACCAAAGTGATTTTATTCATCATCCTTTTTTAAATTCAAGTTTGATGATGTATTCCCTCTCGAGAGCAACGTTTTTTTCTCAATTCATTATAGAGTCGGACTTCAAATCAAGCCTCCTAAAAGAGGCGACAAAAAAACATCAGAAACAGCTCGAAACTATTACAATTTAAAAGTATTCTTCCGTCGGAAATAAAAGCCATTACTTGCTCGTTTCTGATTTTGAAGTTCTCTCCTTTACCCTCGCACACGGGATTCACAAAGCCGGACACGACAACTTTCCCAAGCTAGTGGACTATAGCAGCGGCGCGCAGGAAGTGCGATGTCCAGAAATGAAGCGATCATTCGCAGGCGGCCGTTCCGTAAATTCGCGTCTCCGGTCCGGCTGCACGACGACGCGTGCCCCGCTCGTACATCAGCATTTCTCTATGTGTTCCGACACAGACACAGACACACTCGCACACGCGCCCGCGCGCACCCAAACATGTATTCGCGCGTACGCTCATTGTCCGTCTCTTTCTACAGCAGCGGGGGCTTCGTCGTCGAGCTCAGGAAACATTAATGTCACTGGCAACGAAGCGCAGAAGCGGCTGCGACGATCGATCGCAGTTCGACTACAACTCGCACGATAAATCATTGTTGCTGCTGCTGCTGCGGGCCGAAATTAAGACAATTTCATCGAGGCTCCTAATGTTGGCGCGGGAGATTCCGGATTGAGAAATAGAACGATATGGATGTGCCGTTTTAAAGGCTCTGACGTTTTCAGTCGTTACCGCTCCAGTAATTTATGGTCGCCGATAAACTGCTGCTAGTTTCGTTGATTGGCTGCAATTTCGATAGTCAATATCGAAATAAAATAATTTTATAACCTCGCTTGGTTTAGATAGCTTTCCTCCATTTAGCCTCCAATAAACTGTTAATTTAATTAACGGATAAAGCAGCACTTTTTTCTAAATACTGTGAATTCCTTCTCTCGTGCATTACATCACAGTCGAATTATCAAACAATTACAACAATTAATTAAGCACTTGAAAAACTGGGCTTCTTTTGTTATGGACACGTCGTTGTAACCTATAATACATCGATTACAAGAGGAATTTTGGAGAGGAAAAAATGTCCCGCCGAAAATAGAAGCAACGCAAGTAACAAGATTAAAGGCAGTTTTATAATGATTGTAATTCTATGGGGAACTCAAGCTATGAAATAGCCGAGAGAGTGACATCTGTGTCAATAAGGCGAATCCTCCCGTGGGGACATCCACAGAGGGGCCGCCGCTTAAACGCGATCATCCTCTCGTCCAATCATCGATTTTATTTGGTTAATAAAACGATTATCTCCCGACTCGTCTCGCGCGCTCGACCAAAAATGTAATTTACATCCCTTTATGTCGCGCGAAATTGAAATATATTCGCGCGAATTAATCTGCGTGCACGCGGACGCCTTCAATCTCTCATAAATGCTTTGAAGTGCCGATATCCATCATCGAGTTTTTCTTCTCGCGAGCACAATTCCAGCCTCCCTTTCAATTCTTAATGATTCGCCTTTCATTTGATTTGAAAAATATCGCAGCTTCCCATTTCACGGAAGATCGGATTCAATTACTAGCTGTTAAGGCAAGGAACGGACGAGAGATGAAGTGGGAAAGAGAGCTGCAGCTGAAAAAAGAGCGCGACAATGAATTTTAATTTCCATTCGATGCTTCTGAGCGCCCTTTGTAGATGGAATTAATGTGATTTATGCAATTTCGTTGTCATTAGATTTCGAACAAAGGAAATTGTATTGTTATATCAATCTTAAGAAAAAATAATTTCGATCTGTCGTCTCTTGCATATTTAAAAAATGATACAAACGCTACAATATACAATTTGCCAAGATTCTCGAACTATTTCCTTTCAAGCGCTCTGCTCATACTCAATTCTAACTCTAGTAATGATAAATATTTAAAAATTTCGCTTCGCGGATCAATTCCATCAGTGCCATATTTTTCCAAAGGAAAAATAAATGTTTCAGCGGTATAAAAAAAGTTTAATGACCCCGAAGTATTCTTGAAAATGAAAGAAAAAGAGAAGCCGATATCGACTTGTTTAAATTTTCTTGCTTCGTCGCTCACTCGCTATATATATCGGTTCTCGTCATCTTCATCATCGCCTCGGCGAATTAATTAAACACTTCCCACTCTCGGAATTTCGCGCTCCCTCGGCGCTCACGGAATTGCGATGGTCTAGGATACAGCGCAAGATCGTAAACCCCGGAGTGGTAGGCAACGTGTATACACAGAGACACGCACATACACATACACAGAGCAGGGCGAACGGATGACGGCTGCGGCGCGCGAGCGAGAGAAAGCGGATAATTCGCGAGGACGAAATTGAGAGAGAGGCAAAATCCGGAGAGACGGGAAATTGCTCAAAAAGGATAAGGCAGCGGCAGCAAGTCGCAGGCGACGCCGGGAAAAACAGAGAGGACTGGAGGAGGGCAGAGATTGCCTTTAATCCGTCGAGATTTAATACGAGCGACAAATTTTCAGGCGAATTAATGGAATACAGCGCGGAGCGCGCTTTGGGATTGGCGCCGCGCAGATTATTGTATGCCGGTTTAACGGCCGGGATCTCCTCCCCCACCGTGGCATTATATCCGCCTGTCTTGAGCTCCCTCCCCTACTCCTTCCCTTATCCGATGCTGTATCTGCGAGCGCGAGCGGGAGCGGCTGTATACCCGGCGATTTTGACGATGCCATTGAATTTCAATACGCCGCTACTCTCCCGGCATTTAGTCATCCGAATTTCAAACGATCTTCAACTCTGAGCGAGAGCCACGCAAGCTCTGTAAAGTTTTAATCTGTTCCGAGGCGATTGGAGCTCGACGGAAATAATTGAATATGGATCGAATGGAGCCGAAATTACGTTTGAATGCTTAATGACGGAAAGCGCACGCGCTCGAGTTGCGAAATTGTCTGACGAACGAAATAATTGCGAGTTTTTGCCCACTGTGGCTCGATAGTTACTCTCCAATCACAAACAGATGCAGCTTTCTTTTTTTTATAGATCCGTAAGAAAGTTATAGTCTTTGAACAATAAATATTTATACCTGTGGAAAAATGTATTAATTAAACGGAAATAGATGACGAACATATCAAAACTAGAAACTGATAACTTATCGCATAAATATGTTATCGAAATTTTTTTTAAACTTGATAATATCAAGTTACGATCTGTTTCTCTTCTCAATTCAGTGTCAGCTTAGTCATTGTAGAGACTGCAGACTGCTTGTTCATTTACAATGATTTTGTTCTCGATTTTCCTTATTTTCGTTTGTTTTCCTACCATCCAGTTGGCAGTTTTGGAAACTTCAGGTAAAAGACAGACCTATTCTTTAAACAAACTGTAAAATTGCCTAAATGCAATAAAATAAAATATCTTTTAACATTCACAGATCATAATCAAACATCGCAACAAGCTGAATTTCTAGTGACAAACAGAAACGAGATTTGGCGAGTGGATCAAAATGGTAAAAAGCATAGATATATCACAAATGCAACTTCTATCAGCGATGTAGACTATCATTTGAGAAAAAAAATTCTTTTCTGGATTGACACTGAACGGCGTGAAATTCATTCACAACCTCTAGATGTCAATTCTACTGCATTTTCTCTGAGTTTTAAGCAACAAAGAGTTTGGGAACCACTTGCATTGGCAGTAGATTTCATTAATGATAAAGTTTACGTTGCTGATAACGCAGGAATGAAAATTGATGTATTTGAATTAGACGGGAAACATCATGGTATAGCATTAGGAACTGATTTAGTTAATCCGTTAGATATTAAGATTGATCCTTACGAAGGATTTATGTTTCTTTTGGATGGATTCAGAATCATTCGAGCAAGTATGGACGGAAGCTCACCAATCACCATAATCAGACAAGGTATTAGAGATTTTCATGGATTTTCAATTGACGTGATAAACAAACAAATTTACTGGGCTAGAAATACTGATTTTGAGTTAATGAAAGCAGATTATTTAGGAAGAAATGTGACATCTGCAGGCACTTCTTCTTATCTCATATACACTAAATTTGCTCCTTTCAACGGAAGTATTTTCTGGGCAAGTGATTTTGTGCAGTTTAAAGCGAATTGTTGCCCTGAAAAACTAGGAGCTCCCCGCAAAACTATTTATCAGAACAATCCAGTGCCAACGATAAAAGTTTTGCATAATTCCATTCAAAAACTAGCACCAAATCCATGTGAAAACAATAACGGCGGTTGTCAACACTTATGTATTTTAACGTCGAAAAATGATATTTCAAATAGCATCACTTACCGATGCGCCTGTAATGTTGGTTGGAAACTCGATAACAACTTAAGAAATTGTTCTCAGGTAAATGATTTTTTACTGTATGCCCAGCCAACAGTTTTGAAAAGCCATTTTACTTCAAACTGCACATCAGCCTTTTGTGAAACTTATCTACCAATTAAAGTGACTGATAAAAGTAAATTTCAAGACTTTGACTATGATTATAGTGATAATTACCTTTATTTTATCGCCAACAGATTCCACTTAGACGAAATGATTTACAGAATACATCCAAATGAAAGTAAAATTGAAGTTTTTGCAAATCATAAAAATGAAAATTACCAAAGCTTAGCTTTAGACTGGATAACTAAAAACTTATATTTTACAGACTCTATACGCGGCTCAATAAATGTAATTAGTACAAAAAATAACTTGACAAAATTAACTTTGTTGAAAAATTTAGAAAACCCGGAAGATATAGTTGTACATCCAAACAAAGGATTTTTATTTTTTACTCAAACAAACAAAAGTACTAAATTAACTGTACTTAGCAGAATTAATTCAGATGGTTCAAACTTAATAACCTTACCGAACGTAACACTGCAAAAACCTTGCGGTTTCATGGTTGATATAAAGGATAATAGAATTTATTGGTATAGTTTTACAAAAAAGTATGTTCAACATTCGAATTTAGATGGGACTGACATCAAATTTATTGATAATCCTTTAACTAAACACGTATATGCTATTGCTGCACACGAAAATTGGATTTATTTAGTGACAATCGGCAGCAATGGTATTCAGCGCTTCGATAAGGAAAGAGAAGAATCGTCAGAGTTAATCTTGAAGGATTTTGCTAATAGAATAACCAAAGTTAAAGTTTTTAGTCCTCAAACACGTAAAATAGATGAAAAACATCCATGCATTATGAACAATGGTGATTGTTTACATTTTTGTTTTGGATTTCTCGAAATTGCAAATAATTCGTGGACAAAAGTTTGTGCTAACTCTACAGAAACAAATGTCGATAATCCAAAGAAATGTTTATCTAACTCATTTTAATTTTTGTATCATAAAATTGTTAAAATAATTTAAAATTAAAAATTCTATTAAAAATAATTTAATTTATCAATTACAGCATTTTTTAGCTTATAACAATAAGCTTAACTACGACCCCCAGCTGCCCGCTGAACCGCTTAAGTGTAGATGGGGTGAATTACGCAATAAAGTGGCATCGTTTTCTTTCCTTCTCCGCTCGTCTCGGATTTCCCCTGCGCTGTAAGAAAGTCGAAGGCATTCGTTTTCGGTCGAAGACTGCTGCAGTCGTGCGTTAATAACCGGAAGTAGACCGTAGACAGACAGTATCGTATGTCTCCTCGTCGGGTGTAAATGTGTATAAAATGACTTTCTGCTAGCGACGCCAGCAACCCTTAAGAAGTCCAAGCCCAAGGCGACGAGAGACTGAAAAGGGGAACAATTGGCTTTTAAAGACTAATCCCGACCCCCGTACTTAAGTATTTTGGTTCGCGTGTAAGAATTACTTCGGCTCGATATTTTTAGAAGCCACCGCTGCTAGTAATTTCTTGCAGCATCGGTTTCTGTAAACGAGATTTTAGTGCTTTTACAACCTCAGAGAACACAAATAATTCAGAAAAAGAAATTTTAGTAACAAAGTATCAATGTTTATATAAAGTTGATTAATGAAACTAATTTGATAATTTATATTCTTTATTACGCAGGAATTTCAAACAATATATTTCGTTAAAAATAAATTACTCAGTACTCTAGATCTCGTTTATATAATAGCCGATAAACTAAATTCGATGTTCACGAAATTTCTTGAGCACTTCACAGTCTGATAAATTTGACAGTATTAACTCGAAATTAAATGGAAAATTCCGTCACTGTATTAATGACTATTTCTCTAGACGAACGTTTAAGAATTTGAAAAGTAGCTAATAGAAGCACGTCTCCCTCCTAAAAGTCTTAGCTTCACAATCCCTCTTCGAGCAGAATCTCTTATAAAGAAAACACTGAACAATAGTAAAAGAAAAATATTATTCTCGTGGATATTTTTAAAATTCCGGCACGCGAGCACGCACGCGTGGGTGGTTTTCCTGCGCGTTAATCCAAACTGACAGTACTCGCCGTCGACATTTTAATTACGGAATGATGCGCTTCTGCAGTTACATCTATCGCGCATAGATACTCTTTTTAACGCCCGAAAACGCAAGCGTTCTTCTGCGCGCTATTAATAGAAGGCTTTTTACAATCATGTCGTATATTTTATTTTCAAGATAGGGAGCACCAACTCCGTGTTTCTGCCGGTGTTACTCATAGTTGGTCGACCGATGAAATCATTTGAAGGAAAAATTTTTCGGGGTGGCCGCGAGCGCGGGATAGGTTTATTTTTCCAAAGCTTATACAGAGAATCGTATAGCAGTGGGCCGTGTGGCTTTATCTGCTGTGAGAGATTAAACAGTTGAGAGAAGTTCATAATTGTGGAAAAGAAGTAAATCATGACGTTGGTCTGCGTACGAGGGAGTTAATCTAATCGTTTTTTTAAAATAGAATTATTTTTGTTTCTTGCTTATTGTCAGTTTTAGCTTATACGAACATATTTTTAGAAAGCCATGAAATAATTAGTAATAATATTTTACATTTTGTTTGTTCTCAATTCATACTTTAGAAAGATCGCTCATCATTGTAATAAGAAGCTCAAATTCAATGATACTCGAATGAAAATTAAATCAGCACTGAAATTAAAATCCAATCTATGCGCACTTGGTTTTAATCAGCCCCGACGAGGTTATATCGAGCGAGCGATTGGAATTTTAATTAAACAAAGTCTGCCGCTTGGCTGTTGCTGTGTGGGTGTACCGTTACTATGTAGATTCCTCAATAGAACAATCCACACTTCCCTCTCCCTCAGGCATCGATCGAAATCGACAGCAGTATGGCATTCTCGCGCTCTTCCGAATTCGTATTCGAGTCGCCTCCTCCACGGCCATATCCTAGATTTACCCCAAAAAAGAGCAACGGAAAACGAAGGAAGAACAACGCCGAAGAAGAAAACGCTGGCTCGGGCATTCTGAATTCAGTCCAGCGCGGCTGCGATCTGAATTTATTAGTTTTAATAAAACGAAACAAGTCGCCCGAATAAATATTCATAGGGTAGTGGGAGAGAGACCTTTCGGCAGGAGCGAAGAATTTCGCGAAGGGAACATCGCTCGCGAGCGGGCCATTAGCAAGATTGCTCGTAGCTTTGTGAAACGAAACTCGAATAATGTCCCACGCTCGAAAATTCCTATGTATACCCGGCTGTATGCAATGGCTCATAGGTATAGAAAGCCCGGGCAGTTCGAGCACGAATAATTTTTACGCCTCGTTGGTAGCGAGTCGTGTTTTACGTACGATCTGACTAATAGCGGATGCGCATACGTTCCCTTTATGCCTATTAGATAAATGCCTTTTTTGAATAATCGTATTTTACGACAGTTTCGGCGGCGATAGGAACCGTTTATCTTTATAAGTGGCTGTTTAATTGCTCGAAACTCCAAGTGGACTTACTTTTTTTGAAGGTAGGGTTTTCTACTTCCAAAAATCTAAAAACTCCAAAAAGAATATTAAGAGATTGATTAACGATTTCCCTTCTGGAAATTAGAAAAGTTATTTGATTGTGGAGTGCTTGAAAAATTGCAAATTGAATCCAGAAAGAAATAATTGCCCCACCCCAACTTTCGACCCTTCAAATCCATTCTTTTATCGGTGAGAAATAGCTTTTAATGATTACGGATAAAAGGTCTCGCTGGCGAATTGCACAGCGGTCGCAGCGCAAAAGGGTTTGCTCGCGTTCGATAATGTAATCAGTTTCTAACCCCGAACCCTACGAGAACGGAGAGCTCGCGATCTGACTCGCACGACAGATACACGCGAAATTATACCGGCACGTGCACATATATAAGTGAATGGGTGGAGGAATCCATTCGCATAACCTCATCCGCCTTCGAATCTCGCTTCCCTTTTTTTATTAAGATTAACTTTTTCCTGATTATTTTTTTTCTGAACTTCACGAGGATCGAGATTGGGATTTCTTTCAGATTAAATGGAACTTTCCTAAAAATAATTTAGATTTGTTTTTAATTCCTCTGGTTTATATGGAGTATTAAATTTGTACTTTTAAATAACTTTTTACATCAGCTGCGGAAACATTAAAATTAGAATTTCGTTAGAGTGCCGCAGAAAGAGCTGCAATAATATTATATGCCTTATTTACGAAGGTTTAAAACAACCGTCTGTGCTCCTTTTTCACTTCGAGTGTACACAGAGTTTATAATATCATACAATTTTATGAATGCCCGAACGCGAAAGATTTCACATTTTTATTGGTATACACCATCCGCACGAGTTTCACGTTACTGTTCCTTATTAATAAGGCCCTCGAGGATTTTATTGCGGCACTAAAAGGATATAAAAACCGGTTCTGGCGCGTAAAAGAAATGGCGGAAAGTCATTTAATTATTAAAAATGATATTAAAAGAGTTTACGCTGAGCAAAGAAGCAATAGCAGCGATCCTGGTCTAAAAACAGTCTTCAAACGTGCACACAGGGAGAACTGAGACTTTTTCATATTTTATTTCTGGAGCCAAGCAGATGTTAATTATATTATCGACTATAAAGTGCAGAGAAAACGAGTCGTCCGGCCGAGATGTACAAAGTGTAAAATTGCTGGGAAGTAAACTTAGAACGGCGCTGCTTACTCGATATCAGTGGCGTAAAGACTTGCGTTTAACGTTGAATTATCGATTTGCAGTTTGAATGCGATATTTAGAGTATGAATAATAAACGTAAGTTATTTAAATTGCAATTTTCAGCTGTTTATATACGCTACATACATAAATTAGTTCCCTATTGAAATAGAACCTGTAACTGTGAGTTAAATTAAGTTGCTACATTAAAAATCAACTCAAAAAAGTACCTTTTATTTATCTTGATTGGCAATTCTACAAAAGGATGAACATATTTTATGTTTAACGTAAATTTATTTTTTAATTTAAATATTATTTCTAAATTATTTTATTCGAAAATTTAATCAGCAATCGTTTTAATTAAAAATAATTGTATCTTTCAAAATGCTACTTCTGCAAATAAAACTGAAGCTCAACGATATTATAAAGCTTACTGGATTCTGCACTGTCATCCATACGGCTTGTAAAGCCATAAATAAACGCAGGCCATTAAAAAAATCATAAAATCCTCATACAATGATGCGACGAAATTACGGATTATACTTTTAGCAGGCAAACCGCGGTTAAAAAAAGTAACTCCGGACACAGTCCAAAATTTACAAGCCGAACCCGAAGCAACAACGTGTACGCCAATGCGACTGCGCGGCGAAAGGGGAAAAGGCTTCTCGCGACCATAACGAAGCCATAATCATATACTTTCAGCGACAATAATCGTTTTACGAGATGCTTGGACGCGCAATTGATACCCCGCTGCGTATGATCGTAATTATAAGTCTGGATGAGCCCTAAACAAATATGAAATATGTGAAAACACTCGGACGAAATTATTTTGATAAATTAAGCTATCGGTATAATTTCGGAAATCTGTGAATAAAGTAAGTCAATCGCTTCTACAAGGCGAGGATGAGTAAGTCGATGATTCATAAAGTTAAAAGTATCTCTTGACTACCTCAAGAAATCCTCGATTTTTTACATTGAAACCAAATTATAGGCACGTACAAGCTCAACTTCAAAGAGCCTTCTGATCGCCCATGCCATGAAAATTCAACTCAAAATACGTGCAAATCAATGGGCAAACAGCCTCATCACATTGCAGCACAGTCGAATCGCATTGTTACTTATTCACGCGCGACTACGAATGCAATTCACGCGGAGCGGCTGGTTCCTTAAAATTGGAAAGAATGCCGAGACGAATAATTCAGTCTCGCTTGATTATTGGATTTCCAAAAAAAAATCGAGGGATTGCTGCAGCGCCCATCGACGGACAAAAGAACGAAATCGCGCTCCGCCAGAGAAGCAGAAAAATCCGAAAATTAACAGAACACTTGAGGCAAAAAGAAAAAAGCCCGTAAACAAGAAATGCAATGCACAAATGAAAAAATTTGCCCAAGAGCCGTCAGCAGGCACCTTCATCTCACGCGGCAAAGCGACGATCGGTGCAGTTCCTCCGATTAATTCCCCGACAATGCATTCATCGGCCGGTCTTTTTTGCATTGCGCGAGAGCCCCTCGAATGCACTGTGTGTCTCGCTTTATTTTCTCATCGTTACGGGGCGGGCGTTTAAAAAGAGAGAGAAAGAGAGAGAGAGAGCGAGAGGCGACCAGAGTCGTTTATTGTTCGTCTCTTGGAATTGGAAATAAAACGCGCATCCCGCGAGAGAAAAGGGTGCCTCTTCGTTTGGCAGCGCTGGCACTTTGCACATTCGGGCACACGGACGTGGCACACAGGGGGCCGCTCGCCGATCAGAAAGGAATAATTCGCGTCCGTGTTTGTGCCGAGAGCGGACGGGAGAGAGGAGCCGAAAAAGGGGAGGGAGCGGAAAGAAAGACAGACGTAATGCGCGCGCGACAATTACAGAGGCAGCTTGCAGCGGCAGCAAGTGCAACTATGCGAGACGCGAGAGGGAGAGACATGCGAGCTTTCCCTCTTTCTCTAGCTTTATATGCCGCGAGGAGACAAATATACCGGCGCTTTTTTCGAGCATAGGGACGTATGCTCACACAAAGAAGGGGCCACATCGATGGCGCCGCCGCCGCTTTTCCAATCAAGCAACTTGCTGAATTTGTTTCCCCCGGAGCTTGCGCGCGTGTTTCGCAAGTTATTGATTGCCGGACCGAGAGAGAGTGAGAGCGAGCGAGACGGCAAGAGAGAGCGAGAGAGAGTTACACGGAACGGGGGATAACTCCGGAGAGCTCGTTTCGTTCCGTTTCGTTTCGTTTCGCCTCGTTTCGCCGCGTTACGTTACGTTTGCTCGGCCGTGTATCTCGTCCGAGCCTGGCCTGAGGTATGCAGCCCGAGAGGGTGAGAGGAGGATATAGGGGCGGAATAATAATTACGATCGGCGCGCGCGTTTCAATGATCGGCCGTGGCAGAGCCGAAAAATAAATGCGAGCGAGAGCGCCGATTAACGCCTTTGGCGCGAGCTCCGGGCTCCTCTTTTTTTGGCCCGAGCCCCGCTGGAGTGCCCTTCTCTTTTCGACTTTTGCGATTGCTCGTAATTTGAAAATTTCTTTGCCAATGAATAATTGGAAACGATCTAAAACTCAAAAAGTTTAATTGCACTTGCAGCAGCTAGTCGAGAAGAACTGGAACGAGCTTTTGCAAAGAAAAACCTCTTTTGACGCATTAATGGCAGCGACGTAATTTACAATCGCTGAACATTCGTAATTATCTCGTGTAAGAATTACTCCTTATAACGCCGCGCCGCCTGGCAACGCTCTAAAAAAACCTCGTAAAAATGCTAAGTCCAACTACGTCCCGACTAGACATTCCGGGAATGCAACACAAAACGGGTAAAGCCATCAGCGACTCCGGTCTCTCTCCCTCCCCCGGGCTGAAATTACATAAACTAATAAAAGGATAATAAAATACAATTAAAGTCAATTATTTACATCGAGTTATAGCGATGCGCGCTCGAGCTTTTTTCCTCCAAGTGTGAAAGACGACGGCAAGAACGGCGAGTCGCGCGGCCGCGCTGCAAAATATGTACCCATATACGATAATCGAAGATCATTGCGGCTCGTCCTCGCGGCAGACGACTCGGGAGAGAGAGAAAGAGAGGCGGAGAATCTTCCCGTTAAGGAGGCCTCGAGCGGCGAGCAGGAAAGAAGCTGCAGGCTCTATAAATTTAGAGAGCGCGCTACCCCGAGCCGCCGCGGTCGTCTTTGTCATCGTCGTTTGTCGAGCATAACGAGGCTCCGCCGCCTTTTTTGCCGAGTCCTCCTCCTCTGTCGCTTTGAGCCGAGCCTGGCATGTGCGCGCAACCGAGTCATATCGCGAGATTTTAATGCGAGCACGCGGGGATCAGTCGGCGATTATTGGCAGGAGCCGATCGCGGAGCCCTCTTCCATTGCAGGAAACGGCGGGAGGCTTTTTACTTTCGGGAATTATTACCGCTCCGATTTTTCTTATGAATAATGTGCACCGGCCCGTAAAGGAAGAAAACTTTTCAAATAAAATTGTCATGATTTCAATTAATTGGCTAATCGCCGCTGAGCCGTGAAAGCGTTTTTCAAAAGTTTCAACGGAAAATCTGAGTGAGTTAAAATCGGGCCATTACCTTTTTCGTTGTGGATAATTAAAAAAAAAACGTTTCTTCAGAGTTTAATAGCGCGAGCAGACCGTTTGTCCGCAGCTGGATTAGATGGCAACGATGCCGCATAATCAAGCGATCCATTCGGTTATATTTTTATTCGGATTATTTTGATTTTCCTCTTTGTTGGCAGTACTTGGTGAAGCTTAATTTGTAAAAGCGACCAATAAATACGCATGTAGAGGATAATTGACTGCTCTCCAATCAGCGCAATTAGCACGATGAACTGGGCCAATAATTACTGCGCTCTTATATGTTTGTGCCACGCACTGAGTTAATTGTTTGAAAGAAAGTAACGCCCGACGATTAAGCAAATAAATCGCGTAAGGGTATGAATTTTTAGTTTTCAATTAAATTGCACTGCCAGCGATTCACATTAACTGTCGCCCCTCTTTATTTA
Organism: Ormyrus rosae; assembly: GCA_035047165.1. Classification (NCBI taxonomy): domain Eukaryota; kingdom Metazoa; phylum Arthropoda; class Insecta; order Hymenoptera; family Ormyridae; genus Ormyrus; species Ormyrus rosae. The sequence goes on along the minus strand of JAWWML010000012.1, from coordinate 759,371 downwards.
CTGCACGTAAATGTTTGCACTGAAAATTCTACTACATCTCTTCTTGATGAATTGATTTGCTTCGCCATAATAATGCAAAATTTAAAGCGACTGAAATTGTTTGTATTCCAGCCTTTTTATTTTCTTTCCAATTATATTAATCTTTTCGTTAAATTCTTTTCGGCTTCTCCCCCGCCGGTTACGTAACTCCGATCTCCGGAAATACGGGCAAAGGACCATTCCCAGGGCTCTTCCTGCAAAAAGCAAATTTATTCGGACAGTCGGGGGGACTAGAACAAACATCATCTTCTTTATAGCACCTCTAATATCTTCGAAAATCGGCTTCTACAAATATGCAAAGGGAATAACTCCGTCGCAATAAATATAAACCGAGGGGCTCCCATGGGAGCAGCGAAAGAAGCGATTCGCGATCGATCATAATTTCGTTTTTTCCTTAGTGCCGGGAGAGCGCAGCTCTCGGCCGCGGATCAAAGAGATTCCCCGGAGCTGGTCCCTTTGTCGGCGGCTGGCGCGCGAGCCCAGCGGCCCATAACGATATGACGGACCGCGTAATATTTTATGTATAAGCGCGCGCCGCGTCGTTCGCGCGTTCTTAGCCCGATCTCCTCCTCTCCTGCTTCTTTGGCTCTCGCTTTCTTTCTCCCTTGGCTTCGCAGCGCTGTCCTTTGCCGGCCGCTAAGGATTCCCCGACGGGATGTAAATCAAACGGTAGCGCGCGAGATGACGTTTCGGCCTGATGTAACGATTGGGCCTTGGATTCGGCGTTCTTTTGTGCGGATTGCCGTTATTGGGATTTTTGGGAATCGTTGTCACTGGAAATCGCTCTCCCTTATTGAATTATAACATAATTTATTGCACAAGCCACTAATACAAATTGAAATAAAAATTTGTAAATAATAAAATGTTTTGTGAACCATTAATATTTAAAAGCTCTTAAACCTGCCTGTTTTTACCGGCATTCATTTTAACTGCGCACTTAATACTCCGATTCTTATAGCTAAGGTCTTGTTTTTGATAAGAATAACGTACAAACATGATGCGCGTCTCTAAATTGTAAGGTGAATTTCGAGTTATCTCGCGATGATCAGAATTTCGTACTTGAAAAAAATTTGCAAATTTTCAGTGCATGTTTCCAAGTCGTAAAGCAGTAATAAAGTTATCCAGAATAGTTATTTACAGCATGATGATAAAACCATCCTATTTCGCGCGCTATATTTAAATCCGAAACTAAAAGAAAATTGAATTTTTCAAAATTGCCGACATCTCCATTTTGAATATCGACCGCAGCCCAAGAGCAGAAGCTTTCCGCGCCGTGCAAAATGGGAAGCAAAGCAGCGACGACAGGCAGCACAAGCTTGCATGGATAAGCGAAGAAGCCGGGACGTATAGGACGCGAGACAAGCGGTCCGGACATTCCTGCGGGGCATCGCGATATAATATACGAGCTCGGCTGCCGCTCGCGGTCGGCTTTTCTCGCGCGCGACAAAGGCCTCCCAACTGACAAACGGGCTGCACCCGGGGAGGGGGGGAGGAGAGCCGAGCCGCGGCATATTAGGACGGTATGCGAGCACGTCCAGTTTTGCGCCTGTGTGTATAAACGTCCGAGGCAAGCCGCGCGCTCGATGCACCGGCTCCTGCGTCCTGGGTGACGTACAAGGATGGACGGACGGCTGCTTATGCGGGAAATGCAGTCGCTCCTCGATGCTGCGTTGCCGGGGATGCGAAGATAATTGACAATGAAAATGGCTGCATTTTTTTATGTCGGACGCTTGTCGGCAATTTAATCGCGCTCGCATTTCGATCCTATCTCCCCAACAATGCATGCAAGGCTTTACTTTTTAACATTCGCATTATACGAGATAAACGCCTTTCATTCGAAATGGGAGAATATTTTTAATTAGTGAAAAATTCTGGGTCAAAGCAATACCATTAAATACATAAGAGCCTAAATAAACAACCGGCGGCCCCCATAAAAATAAATTACCGGGGCATAATAATTTTCAATAAACGGCCCATTTTCCCTTCGAGCCGTCCCTAAAATAGAATTATCTTAATTAACTGTCAAAGGGCCGATAAGCGGCTCGCTTTATCGATCATCGACTCGGCTCGGCTTGGCGAGAAACTAAATTTCAGCCGATCGTGGAAGAAAGAGAGTAAGACGAACGTAGTGCATGTATCCCTTTGGGCAGTTACCGGCGAGAGGAGAGACTGAAGCGATAGCATTGAAGAGTCCAGCCCGCGGGGCACTTCCTTTTAAAGGGTGCGTTAAAGCACGTCAAGGTGTCTAGCACGCGTCCGCTCCGACCAAGAGATCTCTTCGCAAATTCGACAGCTTCTCTCTCTTTCGCTCGAACTCGCCTTGCCTCTTCGGCTCGTCAGTTCTTTTTAAGTGTTTTTCTCACTCTCTCTGCCGCCCTTACTTTTGTTTTAACGCGGACTTTACTGCTAAATAGACAAATTCCCTCCGAAATGTTTAATAAACTTTTTCGCTAAACTTTGGATAAAACGGGCTTTCATTAAAAGGCCGTGTGTCGGAGCCCTCCGTGACTCGCAGCCGCCTTAAGCATACAACGCCGCTCGCTTGCGGCACGGCTAAAAACGGATCGCGCCCATGCATTTCCGTCAGTCTTTATCTCTCTCCCCTTCTCCGAGCCTTAGCGGGCGCAATTCTTTTTCCTCGCACTCAGTCTCTTGGCGCGAAGCGATCGCGCGCATAAATCTCCCCCCCCGGGAGGATCGAACTCGATCTCCGGATCGATTCGTTATGGATGAGGGACAGAACGGAGACCCACTTAAGCGTTGTGTGCACTTGTGCAGCAGCGGCCGCGGGGCAGAGGAAAAAACTCGAGTTCCGTCTTCGATCGAGCTCGACCGATATAAAGCGCGCGCGCACGATTGTTTTTGCGCCACCTCGCGTGCGCTCGCCGTCGTCGCCGCCGCCGCCGCACATGTGCCTCTCTGCAGCCGCAGCTTGGCCTTGAACTTGACTTGCCCCCCCGACGATCGGCTGCCAGCCTACCCGAGAGCACCGAGGCCAAGTCCGGTTGGGCGCCGATGCTTTCGAGGGTTGGAGGTGAAGAGCGACGTTGATTAGCTCGTGCGTCGATTTCGAGAGCTCGTATTTATGGAGAGCTTGAGTATCGGAATAGCTTCGCGGAAAAGCTGATGCGACAAAAAAACGTTCAGTCGTGTGCCGACAATCGAACGCCATATCATCGGCACTCGGTGGCAAAAAGAAATGAAATTATCAATTCCGATAAATTTATTCGTGAATATATTCGCCGACAATGCGCATTTCGCAGCTGTTTGACAGCATTTACAAGTGAAATCAGTTCCTTAATAAACGTCTCTCGACCCAATAACTTTTTCCGACATTACACAACTTAATACTCTTCCAATCGAAGCATAAAATCATCCACTTAAAATATCTCACAGGCCGGCACTCCGATTAGATCGGCGCGAGGGGCTCACGTGCACTCGCGGCTGTCAGCATTCCGCCAAATAAAGTTCTTAAATTCCGAGGCGCGCGTCGCGCTATGAATATTAAAACATTCAAATACAAAGCCCTTTCGGCCGGCGCGGAAACCACAAAAAACGCATCGACAAGCAAATTGCCACGAGGAGTCCCGGGCGTAGGCAAAAAAGCGCGCCAAGAGCGATGCGAAAAATGATAGGAGCCACGGGGCCGGAGAAAAAAAGGCAGCACGCTGTATCGGTGACACCTGTTAACGCGCGCGCGCGAATGCGAAATCGTCGCGCAAACTCCAAGGATGCGTGTCGGGAATGATGAGAGAGTGGCGCGCGTGTCTCTGCGAATATGCATTATAATCGAATTTTGACGCGCCGGTATGTCCGAGCAAAGACCGCGAACGTGCGATTTTTCGATTAAAACGCCACGCATTTTATACCTTGCGGATCTTTGGTAATATTCGACGTTTCGTTCTTATCAATCAAGATCAGCAAATATTAACTTAAGATTTGCGATTATAATCGACTAAAAGTACATCGAAAAGTGCTCTGGATACATCAATCTCCCGCTACATCCGAAAAAAAGAATCCGAGAGGAAAAGAGCCGTGACAACAGAGAGAATCTGGACAAATGCCCCTCTATAAAGCGCTGACGAAAGCGCACAAAGAAGGAGTTTTCTGCCGGCGAGACTTGACAAACGTCGCTCATGTAGCCGACACTATCGTTCAATTTGCCGTCCATCGGCGTCCCGTCAAGCGGCGCAGCGGCCGAGCTGCGCAGGTGTGCGATTATCGCGAGAGAGGAGCTGCGCGACGGTCGGTGCAGCGGAGGGCTCTGCAATCGTCATCGGCATGGGTCCGGGACGCGGCGCAGCCGCCGATCTTGATACTTCGCCCGGCGCGATCGCATCCGCGTCGCCGGGAATGCGGAGAGCCGCTGCTGCTGCACGCGCCGCGGGCACTCATTAGAAAAATTAATGGCAAGCTCGCCAAGCGGCTAAGGGCCTTATCTGATTCTTCCGGACGACTTTGGGAATTGTTTTTCGGCTCGGATTTTCGAGCCTCTCGATCCTAAAGAGCGCGTTTTATTTGTGCCAAATTTTTAATTTTCGAAAGGGCAGCTTTAAGCATTACAATTTACTAACTTTTTTAAACAATAATTTAGCCTAATTTATGCTATATAGAAATACAGTTTTGACAGTTGCTTCGGTTGAAGTGTAATTTATTGCCAGCGATGGCCCTAAAAATTTGTACCCATTGCCGGCATCGCTCTAAAATGTTAGTTATTTGTGCAGCGATGCCTTGAGCTGCAGTGAAGCTTGACCTTTCCGTAAGGATTCCACCTGCTTGCACCTGATCGGGCTCGCGCTCACTGAAGCATCCAAAAAAAGCAAGGCAGCCTAGAATCGACCGGCCGGGAAGCTACTGACCGAGAGGAAGAGGACCCGGGCCTCGCAGGCAAATCGCGAGCGAGAATCTCTGGCAGAAGCAGGCATAGCGTATAAGAAAACCGAGAAAGGAGCCGGAGGAGAGCGAGATAGGCCGGTCCAAAAGACGGAGGAATCGCAAGGCAGCAGCAGCAGCAGCTTCTGCTGCCGGGCGAGATAATGAGACGGCCCCCAACTCTCGGGGGTGGCTTCGAGTAGGCTCCGGTTCTCGAGATAAGATTGGCCCTCGAAGCGGGCAGCAGGATGGATTTCTTCTAACCCGTGTGTGCAACCGCAGAAGCTCGCGCGACGGCATGGGAACAAGAAGAAGAAGCAGCGGCAGCGGCGGGAGCAGAAGGAGACGTGCAAACTGTAACAAATCCAGCTTTCACCCGGCCGGACAGGGGAGAGAATTTATGGCGAGCGGCGAAAAGAAGGAATAGTCCTGATTCCTCTCTCGCGAGCGCGTTTATATGCGCGAGGACTCACTCGCGCCGATCGCCGAGAGATATCCTAGTGTGACGCCGACCTTCGTGCGCGCGACTCTCGCGGATGCTCGCGATTCCCGAAGGTGAGCCGCAGGAGACGGACACTTGTCGCCAGAGGCTCGCCAGAGAGAGAGAGAAGAGAGAGGGAGGCTTTTAAGAGAGAAGGACTGGCGTACGTCGCTCCGGAGTGACGAGTCATTCTCGCAAACGGTTGTCCGCAGTTACAATGCTAGAGCTAACATAGAGATATCCCGCTTGAAGCTGCGAGCTTTTCTCTCGGGCCTTTGACGAGAAAAATATGAAGAATGCGGATTATGGAAAAAAATTTATTTTTCATTAGTTTATAAATTATCTTCTAATGAAAGGTTGGCGATTATAAAATACATTTTTCTATCAGTCTAAAAGCTGTAAATGTAATTTCTTGCGAAACAACTAGCGTGCAATAGCTCATTTTTATGCAATAATTTATATGGTAATTAATTAAAAAGTTTAATTGCGTACTAAATCTATTCTTTCTACCAAAGAAAATTTGAAATTTGAACTTTGGTTCACCTGCATTCTTCCCGTGTATTCAGAGCGCTTTTTATCTCTATTTTCGTATCTCCAGAAACCCTTGGTTACAGTATCTAACTTAAAGTTTACAACCGCTTATAAATTTTTACAAATTTTCAAAATACTCGGACCCGGGACAGTAACATAAATCCCGCTAAAATTTATACATTCGACTTTCCTCTCTCAGCGACCCTCCCGCGATAAAACTGATTTTTATTGGAGAAATATATTTCTAATCCTCGAGTTCGCGCGACGCCGCCTCTATAAAAGCCCATAATCGTTATTGCTTTGAATTATTACTTATATTAATAATTCCCTCCGGGTAATTTATTAGTAAAAGCACCTGAGGCGCACGATAAATCAGGCCGCGCGGCGGCGGCGGCGGAGGCGCGGCCACTCTTAAAAAGCCATTACCATTTGCTTGGAGAAAAATAGCCGGCGCGCGCGGCGACGTCTTCATCTCTCGCTTTCTCTCTATCCTTTTCATTCGAGGAGCACGCAAGCCGCCTCTCTCTCTCTCTGTCTCTCTCGCTCTTTCTCTCGGTCTTCGCCTTTCCGCGCACGGCGTGAATTATGGCGGCGCACCACCAAGTGAACCGTCAAATCACGCCCCTCCTAGCAGGTCGCTGCTGGTATTTACCTGCTGAAGTCAACCGGGTGGAAATGCTCCTGAGGATGAAAGTGACGCTCCTCAGGGGAGACGCGTCAGTTTCGTGGCAAGCCCTTTTATTTTGTCCTATTTTCCAGCTCTTTTACTTTGATTCAGAAGGGATTCGAAGAAAGTAAATCGCAAACTTTTGATTATTGTATTAAAAGAACCGAAGCAACCAAATATTCTTGAATTATGCACTTAATTCGACTTGTGATAAAAAATGAAGCACCCTAATCCAATTATACGCTCAATCCTTACTGCCTAAGATTCGGTTTTATCTCGAAAATTAATTATCGCTCGAAAAGTGATACTAATCCAGTCGAAAGCCCAGTAAATAAGTTCTTCTGAAAGTAAAGTTCTCCGGGGATATATTCCATAGGCTGCAGGCTCATATACCTTTTCCGTGGCCGGAGGCGAAGGCAGGTATATAGTAGGATATACAAGAGTGAGAGTGAGGGACGAGTTCACTATGTTAATGGGTTCCGCCCTTGTTATGGAATTATCATTAAGAGGGCCCGTATTGCGAGGCGAGGCGAGACGAGCGCTCGTATACATCAACTCTCTCTCCTCTTCATCCTCACGGATAAGTGCCGGGCCAATTATAATAAATATCAATTAGGGCGCGCAAGCACGGACACTGCGCTATGAGCCCACCTTTAATACCGTGCGGCCAATCGGACCTGCCCCTCCTCCTCCGCCTCCTTCGTCGGCCAACACCTTTCCGTTTCACGCGCCCGTCGGATTGTGCATCGGTTATGTATAGCTTGGCTTGACGCTTGCGGATACACGGAGCTTCTCGTGACAAGTGAATCTCATTCAAAATCATTCTTTTTTTTCTTTAAAAATTTCTTTAAAAACATTTCAACTATATTAGTTTTTTAATAACTGAGAAAACGGTTCAGCTTAATAAGTTGACAAACATTTTAAAAATTCAATTCAAGGATTAGTGTGTAATTGAGACTAATCAGGGGAATGACAGACCTCTGGATAAACGATGTGGATGAAACTTTGAAAATTATTGTGTAGTACTGAATAATGAAGCATATACCTTTAGTTTGATCTCATGAGCTTTCATTCAACCGGTACAACTAAAAGCATTATCATTGCTCATATAGGCAATACATGTATACTTGCTATATGTTAACAAAATATACTTAATCTCCTAAATAAAGCGCTATGAGATCAAACTAAATGTGGTATGTTTCATTATTTGTTACTAGAAAACAAAGTTCAAAGTAAAAAGGTTAGTGAAAAACATTTCAAAATAAATATTTTATCTTAAAAATGAATATTTAAAAAGTTTATGAACAAACTGATTTACTACTATAAGTCAGTCCCAGCTGAATAAACTGAATAAAGTTATAAAACAGATTTGAAAATGAGAAATTTGAATTTTCATATTTTCACATCGTACGAAAAGTTCCATATACTCAAGTTAGTCAATACACACAGTCTTTCGTATTCGCTTATCTTCTTCGTTCTTTGCGACGACAGCGGCAGAAGGGGAGCTTCTTCTCCTCCTACTGCGGCTGCCGCTGCTATTGCTGCTGCGGGACCTTTTCTCTGTCTCTCTGATGAACGTCGATGCCGGTGAATTTTAATGGTGCCTGTGACACATACACACGCGCGCGCGACTCGCTATAGACTATAAAAATCGCCGATGTTGGGCCAAAAAATGCCCCCACGAGCCTGGAAAAAACCGGTTCTTTATCGCGGCCATTATGCGCGCCCCGCAAGCGCGAATTCGCGGCTCTGAATCTTTGTGCAGTGCCGCTCGATGGCAATTTTTGCCATATTCTACCGAATTTTAAATCCGTAAACGAGCGAGTCTTTGGCGATTATTGTACCAGAAAAATTCAATGTTTTTCTGATGCAAAATTTCACTTATCATTATAAAAATGTAAAATTATTAATATAGCAGCCCAGTAAAAATCTAAAATACCACAATTTTAAACCAATTTTACATTCACGAGTCTTATCACACTTCAATCCCCGCCATCTTGAGAATAATAAATTCGTTGAGTGATTCTTACGAATTTGTATATATAAACAACGAGTTAATTGCATTTCGCATCCACTTGCGAAATATTATACCCTGATGCACAAACGAATACATTCCCATTCTCTTAAAGAGCCACCGTTGGCATTTTTCAAAAAGGTTTTTCTCGATCGAAAATGACGATCTCTGAGACGCAGAAATGAAATTGCATTTTCTATATCTCTAGACATAGTCCAATTAGAGCTCCAGACTGGATTAGTAATCAAAATGATAAGAAAGTCGATAAGTTATCGATACTCAAATTGTATTAATTTGATTAAGCGATAAATTCGTAGCGAGTTCTATTACCCACGGTAGTAGCAAAAAAACTAGTAACGAGTTTTAGTGTCCATAAATGCTTCTGAAGTAGTTTGGTTTAAAATCGCGATTAGAATTTACAGCTTGAATTGATTATAACCATCTCGTCATCTTATAAATTCGTTAAAAATACAAATGATCTCTCCATTAATAATATCATCGAAGACCGTGATTCCACTTTAGTTTTATGCAGAGTATTCAAATGGTCGTTTCGACTCTTCCAATATTCTACCATTTCAATTTCTGATTCCCCAGCTGAGAATAGAAAAGAGCACTTTCAAAAGCAAAGTAATACGCTGGATCACGTCCGCATATAACCGTAATTTATATCGGGAAAAGATCCAGAAAGAGAGGAAAGACTTGCGTAGCCGAAGGACAAGGAAGACAGGTATAGCCGGGCCCGATCGGATCCTGCTATATACACTCCGGGGTCGCCTTTTTTCGACGGAAGAAGCTCGCTCGATCAGAAGAAGAAGGTGCTCGCGTAATCGTGACGACGCAACTAAATGTTCATAACGCCATAATAGGCGCGAGGGAAGAAACTGCCTCTCTTCCGTTATGGTTCAAATGCTTCTTCTCGGCTCGGAGCTGCGTAATCGGCGCGAGTTTCCTGGTAATCGCTCGCTCATCGGTATGTATAATCGTCAAAAGTGCAGAAGATGAGGCCAATCGAGAGTTTTGCGCGTTATGCGTTTAGATGCAGGAAGAGGAGACTAGGCTAGGCCTTGTACCGAGAAATATCCTCGAGTGCTGGACACGACGGGAATATCGATATATGGGGGAATTCCAGGAGAGGCAAGAAGTCACCGATCGACTCTCGTGGTATGAGGAAGTGCGACTGCTCACTGTTTCTGTGAGCCTTATTCCATTCGAACAAACGCTCAATAAAGCATCGAGAGGTTACGACATTAAATCGTAACAGTTCTTTTTATTAACAAAATTAACGCTTATTAAATAAAGTACAGGTATGAATGCGCAATGTCGCGTATAATTTACTTAATGTTTGATTACTTATCGTAACCACTATCATCCACGCATCTTCAGTGCAGAAAGTGAAATCTGAAGCCCATAATCCTCTGGGGAAGACAAAAAAAGCCATAAGAACCTTCACATAAAACCTAAATTATAGGCGAGATCCGATGCTTGAGCCTTTACGGCTAAGACCGAAAATAGTAGCATCTCACCGCTGCGTTTTTGACAATCAGATAAAGCCGCGCTGCTCTCATTGTTTCCATCGGGCGTTTGATCATCACCGACTCTATAACTTTATAATCGGCTGGAGCCGGCGTCAAAAAGAGCTACGCGGCCATAATAAACGGCCGATATCGATCTCCGCGGCAAAACGCCGCTTCTCGGTCCTCCCGAACTTTTTAATAACCTCCGCCCGAAAAGAAAAAAGCGAGCCGTAAAGAATAGGCTGACCGAGGATTTCCGGTCGCACGATCGTAACGGTCAAAATAATTAATGTCCGTCCGAGCGCAAGTCTCTATCCTTTCTACGCGTGCTGCTCGTCTGCCTGGCTGCGAGGCTGTGCAGTCGTAACTTTTGTATCGTATGACTCGTGGTGAAAATCAACGTGAAATTGTGGGCTCCGGCTTATATAGGGGCCCTCTTTCTCTCTCTCTCTCTCTCTCTCTCTCTCTCTCTCTCTCTCTCTCTCTCTCTCTCTCTCTTTCTCTCGCTTTGGCGCGAGGTGTATAACGATCGGATATGCGCGCGCCGTGAGTATCAGATAACGCCGAGGTCTCTTGAATTATAATCTATTCGCACATGCGTCCGCTCGCGCGAAACCCGTTTCATAAAGCTATGAAAGTACGACGACGACACCCACGTTTTCCAAGAAAGCCGCAGTCTCGATGTCCATATAGCGATGTCAATGAAACGCCTTTTTCGCTGTACTTGCACACGGAGGCAGTCGTCGCTAGTTGACGCGCGGACGGACGTTTTTTTTTGGCCTTTTTGCGCGAGGGGACTGTCGGTTTAAGTTGTAAAGCTCGTGTAACGATTTATTCTCGATATTGATTGCGATTTAATTTCCCGGAGCTTGCCGAGGCGTGGCTCTCTGCGCATGAGCGATTTTCCATGCTTTCTCGGAAATTAATTAGAAAACCAGTAAATGTCGTTTATAGAAGATAATTACAGCAATCGTTTTTGTAAGCGATGCTAATTTGCGAATACTGCTTCTTATTTAAATATCGATTTACTTTAAAAATCTGTAACAAGTTAATTTTTTCGAATTTTTCAATTATTTTCCCTGTTAGATAAGTTTATTATCTTGCTTCGTTCAAAATCCAATGTTCACGCGCAGTCATAATGACGGAGACATACGGAAATAGATATCTAAAAGGTATAACTCTAATGCGCGACAAAGAAAGTCAAGTATGTGCTGCTGTAATCTTTTATGCAATCGATGCTATCTCACCTGGCAATGAAACTGCTCATGCAGAATGACGTCAATCGAGTTGAGTGATTGACTGTCATCTCTGCTGCATATCAACAATGGTACGTTGATCCCGAGAAAGTGTTATATTTATAGTTATGCAATCGAAGAGTATTTAAAAATACGAATGATTAAAATGTTTTATATGTATTTATAAATTATATTATAATATTTTAAAAAACCCGTTTTCTAAAGAAACGTATATAAAAAAAATGTTAACAGGAAGAATTGTACATTTTTTCCTAAAATTGATGAAAAAAAGTCCGGTCAGATGAAAGTTTAAGAGAATTATGACCGAAATGAAATATATAACTTCCGAAAGCATTGCAAGAAAAAAATTTAACTTTCAAATGTGTCCAATATCTTTAAATCATAGCCGCATGTTTACTTGAAAAACCATTTCGGAAAACTCATTGGGAAACAAGGCGAACCACAAGAAAAAAATTTAGAAAGTCGAGCCCAAATGCCTCAGACTTATGTAGCAAAAACAAGCCGCCTCAGAAACCCTTTGCTTCCCCGAAAATCTTCGAAAGCTACTCGAAATGGGTCAGTGATGTTCGAAAAATTTGACAAATGGTTAAAATTCAAGCCAAAAGTCAGTGGATCAGTAGGAGTACGTCCTTGGAGCTCCTCTTATGAAAGTGTCCAGTTATTTTTTTTTTATACACGTTGGGCCCGCTCGTAAATAATCTTACAAACGAGACTGGAGAAAGGGAAGATGGACAAGGACGAGGAGTGCAGCCGCTGCAGGTATATACGCGGCTGGGTGAAAGTGGACGAAGCGGCGCAGCGGAGGTAGAGAGGAAGCCACCTGCCGCGCCCCGTCAATTAGAGTCGCACCCGCATATATGTGTTAATATGGGGGGAGATGTGGGTGCGTCGATGTGTTAATAATGCGATGCCGCGTGCGTGGGCCAGAGAGCATTTGAAATCGTGACTTCATTCCTTACGGAAAGAAAGATTTAAGACTTATACCTGCCAACGGATTTATTTAGGAAAAAAGTTGTTGAGGATAATTCTGAAATTTTGTTGATTAATCTCGCTGCAATATAGTTTTTTCTTCTGCAAGAAAAATAAAAGAAATTCTTAAACACATAATATCGCTAATGTTCGTTCCCTTAGATAAACGTTTCCATTACGAGCTACGTAATCTCCGAAAGTTCTAAAAAATACGGCCAAACAAAACTTGCATTTACGAATAATTAACGCGCATAAAAATCCCAAAACCATTTCCATTCCAGGCCATACAGAGGGTCCGTGAAAAAAGAAAGTTCTCTCTCCGCGCCTATCGCATTCCGAAATCAAAATAAAGCGAAAGGAAGGAAAGCGCGCGGCCCGAAAAGAAATGGAGCGCGCGCGGAAAAGAAACGAGAACGAAGGAAGACGAATCCCGGAGAGACAGAGAAAAACGAAAGGAAGGAAGGAAGCCCGCGCCACCGCCGCTGCAGCCAGAGATAGAAGGAAGGAAATTTCGCGATTCGCGAGAAAAGAGGAGGGCAGCGAAGTAGGGAGGCAGGAAAAATGGCAGCGGCGCATCATCCTTTATTCAGCCGGTTCTTTCAGCGCGCTCCGCGTCTTTCAATGAATACTAAAACTTTTCTGAATGCAAGGCCGCGCCCTCCGATATTAGTTATACTTAATTCAAGACACAAGACTGCGGCCCGGGGAGGCAAGTTCAAAGGTTAGCTTCAAGCTTAAATGGCGCACTGCCAGACGGCCGGCCATTATGTCCGATTTTTATTTCAATCCATCGCGCACCCAACTTATATTTTCATCAGGCTTTCAGCAAAAACGCGCGCCTCCTTTCTCCGACTGAAAGCAAAGCCCCCCCGTTCGCCTCATTTTTTTAAAAACTCGAATTAATTAGCCTCTCCCTCCATTGACCAGCAGCGCATCTAATTAAACCGAGTGATTATTTAACGCGATCATTAAGTATAACCCATTTCTCGCCTCGATTTCCCCACGCTAAAACAATCCGGCAGAGTCGTTTCCGCCTAAGGCGCAAATTCCCGGTGTGCCGGCGCTCTCGCGGAAGCGGGCCGCAGCTGCGCGCAGTGCATCTCTCGCTCGGCGGCATAAAACAATGCAAAGACCGCGTAAAATACAGCGGCCGCTCTCGGCGGAGCGGCAAAAAAGCGCGACGCGGAGGATAAGAATCCGGAAGCCCCCTGGAATCCGTATGAATAACGCGGGCATTAGCTCGCCTCCCACCCTCCGAGATAATTGCATAATAATCTCGGCGCTAAATTAAGCCGGCGGCGCCCGGGCTCGGGCTTGATGCATTGGACCATTGGAGCTGATTCCGGGGGGGCGTATAACGCGCCTCGCCGCCTCCATTTCGCGGCAATTTAAACTTTACTGCAAAACATGACAAGGATCCGGCGACGCCCTCGCCATCTTAGGAGCAGCTCCGAGGGGCCACTCACTCTCTCGTCCTCCCCCCCCCCCCCCGGGCCGCTCGCGGCATTTAGCGTTCATTAAATAAACGTCTTTCCGTCCCGCTCGCCCTCGAGCGAGGCGTCACTCACACGTTCCCAAAGTTTAATTGATCAATGATAAAGTTTATCGATCATTTCGAATTCATTTAACTTTGCCAAGCCGCCCGCGCTCGGCTCCGCTCTCCAGCCGCGCCACGTGTACATGCCTGCGTTTCTCGGAGGTATGTGCCGCCTCTGCTGCGTCGCTCTGCTCCTCCGGCGCGTAAGCCGAGCAAGCAAGAAGAGGAGAATAAACTCATTTGTACCCGCGCGAGTACGCGTATCGAGACGCTGTTGCGCGCACTGTTTGCACTGTTGCGCCTCCCCGCGGCTCTCTCCGCGATAATGAAAAGAAAACATTTGCGTATATTTTTCGAGCCTCGTTGCGAGCCGGCCGACACGCCTCCTCGAGCGGCTTGATAAGCAAAACCAGCCTTGATTAATTCGAATATCCTCATAATTGAAATCAGACGCTCGGCCCGCGCCCCCGCTAGCGAGCTACTCCGACGTTATTACTCCCTTCGAGCCGGAGCACGCGATGCCGAAGTGCATGTCGGCTCTAATTCGCCTTTACGTCTCCATCGCGCCTTCGCGAACGCGCGGCTTTGTCCCTGTGTGCGTAAATAGGAGCCCGCCGGCGTCTCTCTGTACGAACAGCTATGCCCAGCTGTCACGCATGCATTTCCATACAGTAGCGAGGGTATGTATACACAAAGTGCGAGGCTGCCTCTTTATAGTACCCGGCGTGGGTGGAAGGTGTTTGTCGCTTCGTTTTTATCCGAAAAAAAAGAACAGTGCTCTCGGTCGCGCCGCCGAGCGAACAATACCGAGAAGGTCCTCGAAGCAAGGACTCTCGCCCTTCGTCGGCAGGGTTGGGCGCAAAGTTGGCGCACACGCGCGGAAGCAGAGCCCGGAAGCGGCGGCGGAACGAAGGAAGGAACGAAGGAAGGAACGAGCGACGGCGGACCGCGCAAAGTCCCGTGAATTAGGGAAGCGCTCGCTCGCCACGGTTAAATATACACTCCTCCTCCGGCTCCTCTCGCGCTAATAATGTATGTAGGCAGCGTAAGTTAACGTTTGCGCGTAAGCGAGACGGTAACGTATGTCCCACGACTCGGTGGTCGCCCGTATAACAGATAACTCACAAAGGCACTAAAGTAGGTAATAAAGCTAGGATGTACCCGGAGAGCGAGAGCGCGACGCGACGAATAACAATTTTCCCGCGGGAAAAATATGCCATAGACAATATATAAACCGTACATGTTAAGCGACATTTTTTCTCTCGGTCCGCGACACAGTGCTTTGTAACAGGCCACTGTCCCCGGGAAAATGGCTCCTTGAATGTCAATTATATCGAGGTGGGAAAATAAAAGCACCGCTTGATTATTACGGCGTGCGTTTCGAATGTATCCTCTGACAAGGATGTTTTATCGTGCGGCTACCTTGTCGTAATCTTTTCAATGAGCGCCTGAAGGAAGTGACTGACAAAAATTGGTTATCGCTATGTAAACTTGCTTACCACAAAAAGTATTAATTGGACTAGGCTGACCTCAAAATTAGCATTTTTTTGATAAAATTTTTTATCTAAAAAAAGATTCAGTACTTCCCCCTTTCGGTAAATGCAATAAAAAAAACTTTACACTGTAAATACCGACGAAACAAATGACTTGGATAAAAAAATCATCTTCATTAAACATCTTCATTAGTCGACAAAGTAGCTTTATTTATTTACTTAGTTTTTGCACATTGCCCGACGCCGATCTCGTCATTATAAAATTAAGCCATTAATCCGAATCAATTATTGCCGATCGATTCCCGTATTTATAGCCCGTGAGCGCTTTATGTACTCGCTAAACGTCTAAATTAATCCACTCCCTTACGTTACATTACAAAATTAACAAGCGTCCGGTCGCGCGACAGAAAAAGCAGCGAGATATACGAGGTCCCTTCGCTCGTTATAAAATCCGCGCACGAGCGCGAAATTGATCGCCTCTTCCTCTCGCATAAAACTCGGCATCGTCATATGCGCCGATCGAACTCCATATATCCGTCGGCATTTTTTTCCCGCTCGGCGAAATAAAATTTTCGACGCGACGCGAGGAAAGAAAGAGAGGAAGGAGGAGGGGAGATGCGAATCGAGGGACTACGAAGCGATTCGCGATGTCGGACATACGTTATTCGAGCGATCGGAGAGCCTGAAACCCGCCGATATCGCCGCGCGCTTTGGTATGTACGAGTGCGTCCGAGGCCTCTGGCAATTATATGCATTTTATAGCGGTACGCTGTTATTCGGTGACACGCAAGTAACTGCTTGTTTCTCCGTGACTTTAATTTTTTATCTCCTCGGGCGCGCTCTCTGCTTTTTTACGCATTCCGGTTAAATATCTTCGCGCTGATTTCGCGCGCGCGGCCGTGTCGTGTACTCCATATTAAATCGGCCTTTAATTTCTTGTACGAGGAGGCGTGCTTGAAAAATACTTTGGATAGTGATTTGTTCGTCAAGCCGGAATTACGAGGAATTCGCTTCGACGAGGCGTAAATCTCGTTATGAAAGAAACAATTAAGGGAAATTCTGGTTATTTGAAAAAGAGGTTTTATCTCGACCACTAATCACGGGAAAATTTATGGCCACCTCGGACTCGACGAAAATCTTTTTCACGTTATATTGTAACGTCCAGTCAGAATTTAAAATGCTCAGAGTTATTTTTCAATTTTTAAAGAAGAAAAGTCCCGACTGTTATTGCAGAAGATGCAATTAAGTATTATTAGAAAATATTTAAATTACAAAAAATGTTAATCGCCCGTTTATTGAAAAATATTTTTCTTCCGAAGTAGTCAACAAAATTAATGAATTTCTATTTGTACCGCAATGAAATATAATGCATTGTTCTGCCGCATTTCTAAAATAAATCGTTACGATACAATAATTTCCTTAATTACACAATCTACGTGCTCGAGCAAACAATGCTATATATTTTTCAGTGTGTCCCTTTACATACTTCCGACCGCATACTTTCCCTTCCTCTAAATATATGCATAAATTTCGGCATTATCAGAAAGCCATTGAAATGATAAATATCGAAACGCATAAATTATGCATATACCAATGCACGCTAAATTTCGGAGCCGATCTAAAAAGTAGCCTGAATTCGGTACACAATTCGGGCCATAAATTCCCGTACGACTCACTTCTCGCGCACACATCCAAGAATGCAGCGGGGAATATCTACCCGCGATCGGCTCATACACATAAATGCGTGCTCGCCGAGCCCGGTGGGGGAAGGAAATTAGATGAATCGCGATATATACACTCGCGATCGGTATGGGATAAGGAGAGCCGCGCGGCGCTTGGCTTTCAATGCGGGAGATTAATATCGCGCTCGGAGACACCTTGGATTGTGTGTATGCTTTATTGCCTCATTTGTTGCGCAATTTATATATGCGCGAAATTAGGCTCGGCGTAATAACGCGCCGAGGAGAGCCGCTCGCGAGATTATTATGCCGATGCCGCGATATGCTTATAAATTTATGAGAGATAAACACGTTTAAGGACACTTTATGTGTGTGCGCGCGCGCATCGCGCCGAGATTAAAATCGGGAATCATTTGAAGAATGCATTATGTGAGTGGCTTGAGTGTGCGCGGCTGATATTCGATATGTGCTTTTAAATTCGAAATCTTGGCTAAATTAAAATACACGGTGAGCTTCAATGGCCGGCATTATATGAAAGTTAATGTAGCGGTATTTATTATTTGGATAAAAATGAGGAGTTTATGGACGGTTAGAGAGAATATTTCGCTGCGCGCTATCTAATAAATTTGATAAAGTTTCTCTAGCGCGCTGATGGATTTATAATAAGCGTTAGAGCGCGTTACATCGCATGAGTCACGGTATTGGAATAAGCCGACGTCTCGGAAGAGAATGCCGATAGATGGCTCCGCGTCCAATTTTTTGCCTGCCAGCCTTCTCGAAAAAGTTCATTTTTACGTTCGCGCTAATAAATATGTTCAATTTTACATTTCTTTTATCATACAGCGAAATGTCGATATGCTCACATTATGAATAATTTACGATTTTGACGTCAGAGCCGAATGTAATTTAGTCGCTACGTGCTGATGGATACAGTTAGGAGAATTTATTTAATTATCCAATTAGCGTTTTCGAGCCAAAAAAGTTCCTGATTGAATGGCGAGGCCAAGATAAGTATAGCCACTTATTGAGATTTTCAAATTTATGCTATAATTTTTCTCGTTTACTTACAAAAATATGCTTACATTATTTATCCGGTTTAGATAAGAGAGATTTTATATTGTAAAGTTTTGAATAAATTATGTTAAAAGGCGAAGGCCAAAATTTTCCGCTTCGACATTAGCCTGCGTTATTCGCACATAACAAACACCACGCAAGGCTATTTTATTTCTGGAAAAAAGGACAATTAAATACGTTCTCTAGAAAAATCTGTCCAATTAGCAATTCCGTGCGACACGCGCTCAAACCACGGCGATAACTCGCCGAAAAATCCCCCATAAATCCTCTTTCGAGCAACGCTCACGGCGCGCGAGCGCAAGAGTTAAGGATCCCAAAAAACGAGAAAAACTGCCGACAAAAATCGTCACTTCCCTTTCTGTCCTTCCTCGCGAAATTGGCCCGTGGCACCTCATAACTCTCGGGGTCATTCGATTTAATTCTCGCTTTTTATCCACCCCGCGCGCGCGCGTATAAATACTTGCCCGGCCGCGCGTGGGCGCGTTTTACATTCATCCCGCGAGGTATCATTTTCACTCTTCGAGTGAGCCTCGCTTTGAAGAAATACACGCTCTCGCGGGATAAATAATGCCGCCGCCGCCGCCGCCGTCGCCGAGAAGGAGGGGAAGTGTGTACAGTGTCTTATCCCGAGCTGTGTCGTCCGCTTATGTACGCAGGGGTATAAATAAGGATTTCAAAAAGCGAGAGGCGACGACGGCTAGATTTCGCCAGAGGCTCGCGTGCTTGCACGAGGTGCCGATCCCGGACCGGGAGGAAATAAATATGATAAAAGGACGCGACCGAGCCTGCGAAATGTATTCCATTTGGGAATTGATGCGTCCTGGCTCTCGTTTTTCTGCTGCTGGAAAATGATGTTGGGCTAAACGAGGATAAAATGTCATCGATATATAGTACAGCTCCTTAATCCGTTAAAAAAACTCCTCAGTGCAAAATGTGATAATACATAAAGAACCTCGTAAATTCGAAAAGTTCAGATTAAACAAGTGCATAATAGACACACGCGAGTGTCGGAAGGATGAGGAAGAACTCGAGATTATCTCTAGTCTTTCATTCCGCGTCAACGCGAGCCCCGGGGTCCAGTCTGCTACAGAATGCGCTCGAGGCATGCATACATACTCTCGGGCCGCGGCATAAAGTGCTTCATCACGCGTTAAACGCCGTGCGCAGGTATCCGCCTTATACTACTAGGAAGATCTCTATCGCGGCGCGAAAGAACGCGTTGATTCGGACTTGTCGTCGCGCGAGCTGGAAATCTCGTCCCGAGAGGGGGGGGGGGGGGAGATTTCTGAATGGACGAGCATTTTATGAATGAAACGAGTCGAGCCCGTCCGCCTTGCCCATTAAGAAGATCCGAGGTGCGGCTCATTATATTTATGAATATTCACCGGAATATTGTTTTAGATGGGTGCTTTTTATTTTTTTATGTTCCGAGAATGTAGCAGTTTTGAAAGCTGCAGAAGATGCAGTGTTTAGATAAATTCAATTTGGTTGTAAATTATGAGCCTTTCGAGGTAAGTTTAAAAATTTTTGGAGAGTTTATCATTAACACGATAGGTTAGATACGGATTTCATTGTCTTTTTTTCCTTATTATTGAAAAAATTTATGTAAAATGAATGATAATTTATTCTACTGTGGCATCGTTACAACCACTAGACCTCTAGACGTCTAAAATTTGGTGATGCTTTATAAGTTTTGAAATTTTTTTTTAAATTATATTTTTTTTAAATATTGCGTTACGCATAAGTTATACTTCATACAATAATCTATATATATAAAAAAACTTTCTTGCATGAAAAATAAGGAGCAATATTTCAATCAGAACTAGACCTAATTAACTTAATTTTTAGTTTTTATCATTAACCAAAGGCATGAACAGATAATTCAAACTTTATTGCGCTTATTAAAAAAAAAAAAACCTCCCCTACAACGACGTTTCACAAAAATCTACAGACTTGAAATTTCACTTTTAAAAAAATAAACACGGCATTTCAGAGTGTAAAACTCGAGAATGCACATAAAAGAGCGTCGAGCCAGTCCAGATTAGGGCTCCAGCGAAGACCCCCAGACACAGACGCACTGGTACGTTCATTCAGGACTTTAAATCAGGCGTACGAGTGGGGAAGCGAAAGGATGTAAACTAAAGACCGGGTTATAATATCGAGCTCTCCTCCCATCAACGCAATAACCATCAGAGGATTTTCTAAAAAGCGGCCGTTTATTTCGAGAGGAATAATCGCCTTTTCCCTGGAAAATCGACGAGCTTTTTGAATATACACGCAGCGGGCACACTTTTCCGGGCCACCGTCGTAGATTTATGACGGGTGTCTGCCTACGCCGTCTATACAGTATTTTTAACCTTTCTTCCCATTAACGAGCGCCGCCTTATCTCGTCTCTCTCTCAGATTGCCTCCGTGTGAAAGAGTGCTCTGAAAATTGACAAGATAGGCCCTTAAACCGTAGCCTCTCGCGATTAACGTCAGCCGGCCGTTTTTCTCTCTCGCTCCCCTCTGCTCGAGATTTTTGTCATTCACCAGGTAATTTATGCAATAACGCAAGGTATTTCCTCGCTGCTCCGGATAGCTTTATGGGATGAGACTTGTAAAAATAGGTTTCATCTCAAGAACGTCAAGACGAAAATTGTATTTCAAAATTTATCGTTTAGCTACGATTTATGATTTTTCTGTTTAGAGATATATACACACTTTATTTTTAAATACTCATTTTTAATCGAAACCAGTAAATTTTATTCAGTTAATTATAAATTTCTATAAATTATAGCCTTTGTTGAGCTTTCCTGTACAGGCTTCACACGATTGATTATTTATCTAATTTTATTAAATTCTAAAAATTGCGTCGCGTTAATTAAATTTTACTGAAATCATCATGTAGCCTTTGCTTTCAATCGTTCCTTAATTTAAAAGAGAATATTCACGCAGCATCCTAACGTCGCGCGGCTCTTTGCCGTAAGGGACATAAATATGATCGTTAGAGGGATACTTGAAGAAATTCCTGTGCAGTACCAGGAGAGAGAGAAAGAGAGAGAGGTCCCTTTGTCTCTCTCCTCCGGGCTCCGGGTGCGAGAGCTCACCGCGTACGTACGTGTGCTCCTCCTCCAGCAGCACCTCCTCCTCCTCCTCCTCTGCTCCTCCCCCCGGATAATAATGTTGACGTTAACTGCATAATTATGGACCGCCTCGGCGGCCGTTATTGCCAGCTAAATTACCGGGCAAAAGCAATTAGGAGCCGGCTTTATATTCATAATGCCCCCGGCGCGCGCTGCTCGCCGCCTTTCTCCTCTCTACCGGCGCTCCTCCGCCGCGCCTTTTTTCAAGGTCGGCCCGCGCGCAGAGAGCCGAGTTATACGCTGATAAATTGCCCGACTATGGCTGGCTTTGTTATTAATTTATCGCCTTCGCTGAAATGATATTTCTCATAAATAATTCAGCCGCGCCGGCCGCGTGCGTGCGCGTATGCACGCGCAGGCAAGTGTAAAAAGACACATCGCGAGGCAACTCAATTTAACGCTACTTAAGATAAGTGCGCCGCAGACTGCCTGCCTTAATTCTTTTTTTTTTTTCTTCTTCCTTTAATGGGAGTACTTAAGAGCGCTAAGTGCGTTATCAATTTTTTCATCGAGAGGCCTCATCGCTGCAGCTTCGGTATGAATTAGCGATGTTTATTTGTCATTTAAAAGACTAGCGTTTGTCACCTTAGTTCTTAATGCATCCTGATTGAAATATTAAGTAAACTGAGAAGTCTGGGCGCTAAAAAGAAAATTTTCTTGATAACCGAGTGTCTGTTTTGACGGAGACGTTTCAAGTCTACATATTTCTTCAGTGCAAGATGAAACGGAATTTATCTGACTGATTTATGAATGTCTACGGTCCATAAATATTGTTTAACTAAAATCTATACGCATGTTAGCCACTAACGTGTAGATGTTTAAGTAACCCATAAACTTTCATCAGCGTGGCTTTTCTAATTAAAAAATTTAATTGTTGACACATTTTCTGAATTTAATTTTAGAATGTCATTCGCACAAAATTTAAAGTAGCGATAAAAGGATCATTTCCGTTTCATAACTCGATCAAAAAATTAATCACGACTGGCGTCTTTGAATTGGCAATTTATTTCACCGTGTGAAAAATGATTCGAATCAGGGTTGGCGAGCGATGAGAAGTAATAACGAAAAAAGGACAGAGTCAAAGTCGATCGGAGAATCAAAACCGACAATGAAAATATAATGTTTCCAATGCTTACGCAGCACTTTTGAGCGATACCCCAGTTTAAAAAAAAAATAAATAGTTTGAACGCGCGGCAGCGATATAATAAACCAAAACAAAAGACCGACAAAAGGAGAGAGACGGACTGTATCGAGAAAAAAAAGCGTAAAAATATCGCCGGATTTTCGAAGCCGGCGGCCAATCATAATCGATGTTCCATGAAATATTCTTCACGGCTTCTCTGTCTGTTTCGGGCGTGCTCGCCCTCGGAAAAAACATCCCGAGGAGAAGAAGCAGAGAGCCGGAGGAGACGGACGTGTACACAAAAAGCCGAAATCGCGATTTCACGGTAGTTCCTACAGGCCGCCCCCGCTTGCCTGCCTTCCTCGCCCGAAGGCGCGAGATATTTAATTCCTAGCCAAGTGCAAACTACCGTCTCTCTCCCACTTTGCGCTCTTCCTCTCCGTCTTTTCGGCTTTGAGCTCCCAGACATGCGTTGAAGCATAACGTTAATGAATTATGCCGGTATATCCGGTGAAAGGCAATTTCAGGGGGCCCGATCAATTTTTCTGGCGCTTTGGGAAGGCAAATCCGTGACGACGCGATTCTACGTGTATTATGTATATTATAGGCGCGAGAAGGTGGACTTAATATCCCGGGCAGAAATTAAAATTGCCGATTTCGGTGAAGGTGATCTGTTATAGGAAGTACCTGTTAGTCACGAATGGTGAGAATTTTACAAGCTGCTTGTCATTATGGGATATTAGATAATTTATGAAGTAGCAAACTGGGTTATGAGACTACTCAGACTTAATAATGATCTAAGCACAAAAAACTAAAGCCGCATAATTATTGAAAACGAGTCTTTTTAATTTACGAAGCTTGAAAGAAGTAAATCATTTATTCAGTTATTAAAAATGCTATTACTAAATGTGAACTGTTACAAAAGCAACCGATTTGTAAGACGAATGATGTAAATTCCAGATTATATTACGATTTCAATAAGTTTTTCATTACATTTTTACTCTATTTATAGTCTTCACTGAGTATTGAGTCAACTACTCTCTCTGTTGAGTCAATTTCCACTATAAACCAACGTTGCGCAATTAAATTTTACAGTTAAATACTGCGCTTCAACTCCGTAATTTCGAATTTTACCTGGTAAATACTATAGAAGAGTTAAACATGGCTCGTATTTTAACGACAGAATATGTTATAACATAATGGTTGCCCGGTGATTATTTTCATAGTCTCGAGAATTAATGACTGCGCTTGCGATTAGTCAGGCTCGCGAGATATTGCCATCAAGATTTATAACGAGCAAGAATCCATACTTTTATTTGTGATTAATTTATTCGTTACGTGCTGATTTTCATTAATTAAAAATATTCTTAGTTATGGATTTTTTAAAGTATTAATCACGATATTATGCCATTTATAATTCTCGAAATTTAAATATTTAGACGTTAGATATGTATTAATGTGCAATCTAAGAAATTGAAAGTCTAATGACGCTGAATCACCATTTGCGCGCTGTTGAGTTCCTCGGTGTAATATTTATATAATTTTACGTAATAACCCAGAGGAACAGTTGGCTTCGAGAAATATCCTAAATATTATTGTTATAAAAGTTATCTCGATTCCCTGCGGAAAAAGGAGAATATCCCTAAAAGAGATAGAGAAAGACAGACGGCAGAGCGCGGCACGCGATATCAACATCTTCCTCGTTGAAATGAATTCTTAACGAGGTATTACGGGCGGCGTTGGGTTCCGTTTCTTCAATCGACGGAGATTAAGGCTTCCGGAAAACTTTGGGAATACTTGCGCGCGCCGTATAACTTTTCCCTTCATTAAGGTATAATCACCGTTTGATGCAGATAAGTTCATTTTGCGCGAGCGCGTGCAAGCCCATGGACAAGAAGAGCAATAAGCTCCCTGATTTATCGAACATTTCATTAACATGCTAATTTGACTTTTGAACGTGACTCTCTCTCGCTCTCGAAATGAATTTCCAGCAGCCGCGCCCGCTAAAAAAAAGATCCCGCCCTCCCACCCGCCATTTAAATATTCAACCATCTCGCAAACTGCTATATTCGCAAAAATTAACTCTAATCCCGCTGGTGCGCCTCTCGACTCGAGCAAAAATAACGTTTTTATAGGAAAAGTGATAAAAACTTTTTTGTTGCGGTAATTTAAAAAAATTCTGCCTTTAAGTTTGACGAAAATTTCTTCCTCGCAAACGTCCATTATTCTCAAAATCAAGTAACGGATATAACAATGCACCGCGACCGATCGATAACTCGGTACACACATAAATACCCGGACGCCTCGAGGGAAACAACCTCATTACCGGATTCGAGGAGAGTCAATTTCCAATTTTGGCTAATGGCTCGATGCAGGCCAGCCGCATTATCCGAAGATCGCGCGCGCAACTTGCGCGTAAATGACGAATCACCTCGGCGGTGCGCGCGGTTCAAATCGATGGGCGGCCAGACCATTATTCCGGCAGTGAGTCAGCTCTGCGTCCGCGTCGTTAAAATCAGGCGCTTCTTCGCGCGCACGCACTTTTATCCCCCTGCCCTCGAATCACTCCGCTGCGAATGCTCAAAATTTCGACTGCCGATGCGAGCTCGCTCGAGTGTGATCAAGTGGTCAGCGCTGGACGGAAGGGAGATCCAGTGATTGGCTATTTTGGCTGAATTTCATTCGTGGTTAATCAAATGTAAGAAATTCTGTTATAGGACGTGAATTGCTCACTGCCTCGCATTGTGTAGGTACAAGACAGAGTTTTTGTAACTTTTTGCGGCGCGATTCAATGAACCTTTCAGATTGTGTAATATCGTAATAATTGAAGTTAAATAATCCGTGGAGCTTTTGTGAAACTGAAAAAAAGCCCACGACTCACGAATTACGAGATGACGAAGTGATTGGGCAACATATTTCAGCTCTCATTAAAAATGGTTCGCGAGAGAAAATTTAGTCCGTAGACCCTCGCCAGTACATTTGGAGAAAAGCCACTAACGCGTAAACACATCAATCTACGCAATTGGCGAGAGCGCCGCTTCGCCTTTGCCCATCTCAGGCGGCATTTTATTACTCGGAAAATTGCGAGTAGTAGGTGGTAGGTCGGGCGGTCCAGGAGCCGCGCGTCCCTGGGACACGACGAGGCATAAAGGAAACTGATAAAACTTGACAAATTTCACCGGTCAGCCGGGCTGCGCGCATTTCTCAGCCCTCTCCCTCTCGAGGATCTCGCTATAGATACACATTCCCCATTTACAAAGGTATCCGACGTCCGGGGCCGGCCTTAGAGCTTCGCACACTCGCCTTCGAAAAGGCACACATACAGCCACGTAAAGCCGCTTATGTGCATTATATAGGTATATATACGTATATACGCGGGACCGAGAGAGGAGAAAGGAGAGAGAGAGCGAGGCTATACGACGAGGCATTACGGACATTAGATTGGGACACGGGCGCAATAAACCTATCTGTATAATCTGCCCTGCAGGAATTAACAGCCCTCTGAAGGTAGCCACTAACGAAGTAATTCACTGGATGAACGCCGGGCGCGAGAGAAAGAGAGATATAGAGCTGATGCTGCTCTGTGTAGGTGGAGGCGGCGCTTACTCGACCCCACACGACTCCCGGACTATAGATATATAGAAAGAGGACGCTGCGCCCCTGCCCTCCGCGCTCTCCTCTAGGCTCTGGCCGACCGAGCGCTAAAATTGAGATTTAGATCGAATCACGGTCAAGCGTCGCCTGTACCTCTCTCTCCATCTGCCTCTCTCTTTTCCGCGCGCGCTGCTCGTTTCACCGCGCTCCGTTAATATTTAAATGCCGCGGCGAATTAGCGAGCCCCGGCCTGCCCCCTGCGATCTACCAAATCACCGCCGTCGAGACGTATGGCCACGTTTCTTGACCCGCGACGCTCTTGCGCGCCTTCCGTTCGGTTTATAAATTTATGGCTTCGCTTGAAAATAAATCAGAGCTTCGACTTTATTTTCAACGGCATTCGTGTAATATTAAATATAAATAAGACTTACTGATTTTATAAAAAAGATGCGTTCGATATTTTTGAGAGTATTTTTGTTATAGAACGATCACAAGTTTTCCGGAGTGCACTCATAACCCCTCGGAATTCCGACTCTCTTAAAGCTGCTGAATCTGCAGGCAGCAACCGCAAAGGACGTGGAAAGTACGGCTCTCGCTTCCCTCTCAATACACGTCTGTCAGAACTCGAACTCAGCCGAAATATCTGCCCGATAGGGGGCGGATATAAATGAGCGGCTGGAGTCGACAAATCAAGAAACTATCGACATAAATAAATTTGTGGCTCGCCGGGGGGGTTTCGCGAGCTAACACACGTAGGAAACGGCGCGAGCTTCTCCAGTCAGCAATTACGTTTCCCCATCACCTTGAGTCGAGCGCTCGCTCGCTTTATTTCCGACCCCCGTTATATTCCCTCCGGTACTTAGTCATTAATGCTTTCGTCTTACGATCCGCTGATGACCTTTATGGGGCTGCCGCCGCCACCGCTCTTACAACACTGGAGCGCTTTTCGTGTAACGAGGAAATCCTGCTCGCTGTCTGCTGCTTTTTTTTCCGAGTCTCGGTTCAAATGTATATAGGTATATCATGTCGGGTCGAGAGTATTATGAGCTGTCCGTTTTAGGGGAGGAGTGAATTATGAAGTTGAAAACAAAATTATTCAGTGTAAATTCTATTATTATTTATAATATAGTTTATAAATTCTAGTGCTCAATTATTTGCAAAAACAAATGATATTACTAAAAGGGAAATATTTCAGAGATGAATAATTAAAAGGAATCTCATTATTAATGTAATTGACGAAACAATAAAAATAAATACCAACTTGTGTATTTTAAATGAAAATTGAATCCCTGCCACTTACACTACAAGCGTTGCAAGATACTCCAAAACAAAATCTAAGAACTGCACGATATGATCGATGGGCTGGCTCGGGCTGCCCGCTTGTCACAATAATCAATTAGCTTGTCGGAGCCTTGTATGCGTGTTGACAAGCAGCGCCTAATTCCCCGCATACATAACCCGTTGCCGGCGCTGTCATAACCCCTTCAGAAAGAACACTCGCCTCGTAATAAGCCTGCCAGTCGAGCGATCATCATTTATTTCCGGCGAGTGACGGACGGCGCGCGCAAAGCGTGCGTGGGTGCTGCCGCTTCTTTGGCTAAGGGATATCTATATGAGCGTTTAAGTGCGCCGCACGGATCATTTTCGAATCAACCAATGTCAATTCCGGTTAAAGAGCGGATTATGTTTTTAATAGAGCCAATCACGTCCTCATTTTATCTTTGAGATTATGTTTTGATATTCGTACCCTTTTTCATGTGACCCCAGGCGATTTTAGAGTTGAAGCTGGGGAACAGTTGATTTTGCTCTGATTAATATAAGGAAATCAACATGATTGTAAAAGTGGATAAGCGTAATCCTTTAGTGTTGTAATACTGCCGGCAATTACTTTCAAAGTTTTTATCTGAGATAATTCTTTTGGCTTGCTTTCAGTGAATCGAATTTTTGGAATGTCCAAATTTCTCTTTTACATCCATAAATTTACCAATATCCCTCGTACCTGTTGCACCGGCTGCTCGATTTTTCGAAAAATTTTCAATTTCCCTTCCGGCATCTGAAAGGAGCCCCTAAAAAACTGAAAACGGAAAACATGCCTCAAAGAATGACGTCGAGGAACACCCGGTGCTCGTTAACTTTCACCGACCGCGGCATTTATCGAAACATCTTTTGTCTCTTCTCCCGGCCGACAAAAAAAAAAAAAAAAAAAACGGTAAAAATGCAAAAACGTCCAAGAGCGTCACGAATCGTCCGTAGTGTCGCCTTGCGCAAAAAGAGGACCAGAGACCGATTGTATAGGGCTTCTTCTTTTTCAGGTATCGCCACAGCGGGTAAATATTGTGGACGCTCTTTCTCAATAGGAGCGGCGCGCGCCTATATAAAAAAAAACCGGCAGGCATCTCCGGGGGAAACGGACCGTGCTGTAAATCCCAGGAAAAATCGAAGGAGGTCAGCGGCAGCCGTCCGTCATAAAGCAATCCTTCGAATTCCTCTCCGAGTCAGTATAAAAATCCATAAAAAAGGGAAATCTCTCGTCTGCCGAAAGACTTTTTCCCCTGATCTCTTAATTTTCCCCGGTGAAAAAGAATCCTAGCCGAGGTTTTTTCATTTTTCATTAGTTTTTCCATTACGTCCGGAGGGGGTCCGCCGAAGGAGTCGTAAAGCTGATCCTCGTAACCCGAGCGCGATCGGGGCCATCGAATGGCATAACATCGCCGGGCCGGCCCCGGACGGACGTTGCCTTTATCGCGAGGCGTAAATTTAAGTGTTATGAGGAACGCGCTCGCCAGGTGAGTTAGCCAATATAAGGCCAAAGCCGAACCGAGCCATAAAGCTTTAGCCTCCTCCAGAGCCGAGTGGATGGAGGCGAAGGTGTGCGTTAAGGGATGGGAAGTTTAAGTCCGAGCTATATTGCTCGACTTTGACGAAGAGCGCGAAACGAACCGGTAAACACAAATCCAGGCCGTGCGGCCCAATCAATTACCCCCGGCCCGCCGCCGGCATCGAGTAATTCGAGCTACGGAGCCGAGGCCGAGGATAGTTGGACGTTTAGGTGCCGGATTATTACCCCGGCTGAGTGAGACGACAAACTGCTTTCATTCTACAATTTTTAAAAATCTCCATTAAAATTGATTTTATAATCAAGTTGTACGGCTTCTATATTGCTGCAGTTAAAATGACGAATTAGAAGCGTTCCAGCCAGTTTTGGCAAAAACCGAGCACGAAATCTAAATTTCAAGGTGAAATACCCCAATTCCCGACGAGCGCGATATCAATCAGCAAAATTTTATTAATAGCCCGGCGAAACTGCAGCGAAAGAAAGAGATTCAAAGCGAAAAAGCGTCTCGGCGGCAAGCCCCTAGTCGTACACCAAAATCTCGGTCCCATAAATTTCTCGGGCCCAAGGCCGATCGGTTAATTAGCACGCGGCGGATGGGCTTGCAGATGCCTCTTAATAACCGGTAGCCCGCGACGGAAGGGCTAGAGAGAATATCCACATTATAATAAAAGAGCCCGGCTAACCCAATTATTGGAGATTGAAGGGAAGTCTCAGTCAAGATCGCGAGCGGAACTCGCGTCGCCGCCGCCGCCGCACAAAAGAGAAGTACAGCGGCAGCGGCCGGGGACAGCTATCCCACGGACTTTTCTGGGGAAACAATGACTATTAGGCGAAGTGCTCGTCCGTTTATTACGTGAATAATTCCGCGAACCGAGAGCGGACCCTCTGCCTGTGTATGTGTGTGTGCGATCTCTACTCTCCGGATAGTTAATGCTGATATATGGCGGACGGAGCGCCGTAATATAAGAACAGAGAGTTGGCGCGAGCGGCGGCCGGGAGCGCGGGAGGACGCAGAGAGAAACAAGAGCGAAGGGAAGGGGGGGAGAGAGAGAGAGAGAGAGAGAGAGAGGGAGAGAGATTCATCTTGAAATTGTATCGGCATCTGTATGGCCATTAGCATACTGGAACTGACGTATCTCCAAATGTTCTCATTAGCCGAAATTCATGGGCGGCTTCTCTGCCCGGAGGCTGGGAATCTCTTTTCGCTTATATATACACACACGTTCGCGCTGAGGCCGCTCCAAAACTTATCGCGATGCCCCTTTTTTCCCTTTCGACTCAATGCTCTGTCGGCGGCGCACACACTGCCGGTGTACAACTGAGTGCGGAGACTCGCCGTGAGAATTCAAAACTTATTTTCCCCGGCCCCCGCTCGATTTCTTCGATTTTATGCCTCTCATCCGTGACGTACCGCGTTTCACAAAGCGCAAGGTCTCCCTCGATTATTTCAATTAAAAACGCTTTTGATGCGTCGCGCAAATCCTTCGATCCGAGTCCCGGCATCAAGTTCCCGTCCGCGGTGATCGGTAAATTATTTGCTCGTATCTCTCGTCTTCTAATTATTTTTATCAATCCCTCCACCCCCTCTCGGGGCCCGCGAGCCTTTAACGAAGCATATATATATTCGGTGGCGCGCGCGTGCGCGTCTGCATGCAAAGCAGCAGCGACTTTCACGTCGCAAGGAGGAGGTGGGGGGAGCGCAAGCGGAGCCTCGTGAGTTAGGCGTCCGATATCTGCGCTCCCTTATCGGCCGTCCGCAAAACATACTAAACGCTTTTACTCCGACAGGCGCTCAATGCGCGCGACGTCCTTTGCATTCAGTTGGCGGGGCTATCGGCGTGATTCGTGTTCGCCGTTTACGTGTATATATAGCGGGAGAGAAAGACGCCTCGTCCCACGGTGCGTTTAGACGCCAAAGACGACGGCGCCGATGTTTATATACCCCTGGCTTTTCTCTTTGCTCCGCGGAAGAGCTCACTTGCTTTACCTAGACAAGTGGCGAAGCATCCGACTGTGCTCGGCCCGAGTAAATTCACCGACCGTAATGGACAGTCGGTATTAAAAAATGAATTAAACGCGATTTTAATAAACAATTGTTGAGGTAACGGTACAAAGTAATGTTAACGATAACAGAGGCCGAGTAGCGTGTTAATCTGATTCAAAAACGCAAAATTCACCCTCGCAGATAGAAGGTCGACTGTGTAGCGGTTGAAATCTACGTTTAAATGGACCTCGAAATTCGCGTAATCTACCGCAAACAAAATCCACGGCTAGCTAATCTCAAAAAGCTCAAAATTCACGCCGCTCTACCTCGTGTTCAAATTCGCCGCAAAGGTCACGCGAAACCGCATTTAACTTAACTTCTTATTTTTCTGTTTATACCCCAACAAATAGAATTAAAAAAAGAAATAAATTCCATCCTTTACGAATAAATTGCATCGTGACTTGACGCTCGAATCGCGAGTCAGATAGGAGATTTTCATTTTCGAAAATATACCATATCGCCATATATTATCTTGGCAGTGCATTTTCCACGCACACATCGGTTCACCGAGAGTCGGCTATTTACGATCTAAGCCTCCGTACAAGCTCCCTCATGCACGTACAGTTAATTACGAAAGCTCGATAATTCAGCGCGACATGCGATAGCCCAATAACATTCATCCTGGCTCGCGTCCGAATCGCTCATGTAGCGCGTTAATCGCGCATAATAGCGCGCATAATTTCCACAAAAGCGCTCTCCTCGCCGAGATGCAAGAGAGCCGAGAGCGGCGAGAATCTCTCTATAGACTTAACCCGCGCACGTGCTCAGCGCGGCCGCGACAACCTGGCCAGCAAATCATGCATGTACGCAGATTGTTGGCAGATCCTGTCAACGCCGGCGACTTACAGTTATGCGGCCGCGACGGAGAGAGGGATCGAGGAATGCCTTTATATGCAAATATCGGCTCGCGCGCTCGCGGAGTAGCAATGCGAGCGAGAGGAGCGAGAGATGTGTCCGCGAGCGTAAACACATACATAAACAAACATTTATTCCATACATATATCCGTATATTATACATACTCGCATGCGAGAGGAGCGGAGAGTGGCTGGACGCTGGAGGAAGGAGCGCGGAGCCGATCCTCGAGATATGAATACCGTTGAGAGAAGCTACGGTAGCTCCTCTAAGCGAGATGACACGCGCGTATGAATTATTAATGGCCGGCAACCTGGAAGGGATCTATCAATGACGGGACGTTGTCTCTCCTTGCTAGACTAATATCGAGCCAGCTGTCTATCATCGATCCCTCGCTCTCTTGTCTTTTCTTTCCCTTTTGTTCGACTGATTTGTGTGGCTCACTCTCGGTTTTTTTCTCGAGCTGATCTATGCTTCCTCGGGCCGCGTGATTTATTTGACGACGTGTCGATCAGGAAAAAATCTTACGAAACTGCGCGGAACAGAAGTGCCGTGGGGAGAGAATTCGAGAGCGTTATGACGATCGAGGGCGAGGAAACCCAATGGTCAGTTTGACTGATTAAATACACGAAAAGGGTGGAGCTGAATTTATTTTCATACTTTATTTTCACCGAGTCAAATACTTTTTTCCAGATATTTTACGCGCGCCTTTGCTTGTTTATGAAAAATAAATTAGTCGTTTAGGATGATCGCTTTTTATAGGAAGTGTCTTCTTACTTAGATAAGATAAAGCATTTGGGATAATTTCTTAATAACCTTTATCTAAAAGATATAGCACTTGCCTCAATTATGCCTGCATACAAATATTGAAAACAACCGGAAAGAGCACGATATTAAACAATATCTTTATCGCATCTTTATCAAGAGCGGCTTCTAGGAACCTCTAAGACAAACAGCGCGAGGCGAGCAAAAAAAAAGAGGCCCCAAGTGTCGGCGGCAATCGATTTTCCCTGCGGCGGTGTCAGACACAGCGCGAGCGTAAAAGAATCCACAATTAAGAAGGTGTCCCTTGCATCATAAGTGCTCGGCGGCGCGCCGACCGGCGGCCGCGTGACCCGTCTACGCAATCCGATCCCATGATCGGCAAGCTCTCGAGAGGAAAAACGCCTGAAAAAAAAGAAGAAAAGCCATTTGGGTTGGGCAGTGCGTCTTGCCTCTCTCGGGGGATCCGACGGTCGGTCTGTCTATCAAGCGTCCGTTGAAAAACTCCGCAAGCGATGATGTCGCGCCGCCGCCTATTAGAGAATACCAATTTAAAGAAGCGTCGCGCCGAGCTGATTTACGCCGCCGCTAAGGACAGCGCCTAAATTAATTGACATGCACGTTCGCGCGCGTCGGGGTAGAGCCGATTGTTTAATTGTCGCTTCGGAGAACGCTTGTCGGGGAGGTGTGAGAGTACGAGAGATTCGAGAAATTAGAATCTTGCTTCAACAATCGGTGTTTTTAGGATTTATATTCCAATATTTACATATTTTCGCTTGTCAATGCAAATATACATAAATCTCGTAGATGCATCGTGGGATAGCGTATGTTGACATAAATCTTTCCAGATAAGAACTGTAGGTTGTCGTTGTAGGTCACTAATGATCGATATCTTCTGCAGTTAAAAAAACAGTTATGAATATTTATCGCCGAATAAAATAAAAGTTTTATGTAAAATAGACTTTTTCCATCAAATAGTATTCTTGGAAAAGCTTGTCTGACGTTGTTGAAAAACATTGAAATTCTGTCGACTTCCGGCGCTTATTTAATAAATAGTTGTAAAAATTCATTTTATTTTCAAACTTTCCATTTAGAAATAAACGCGCGTAGTTTAAATGCAGCAACATAAATTTCGAATAAAAGGCTGATAAAGCTTTCGTTGGAAAATGAAAAGTCGAAAAACTACAGAGTCGAGCAATCGCATTTACGATATTCAACGTCAATTTCATCGATACGCGGCGCTCGCTCGGTAGCTATCCTATAACTATCTCCGAGCAATCTTACTCAGTATATCACGAGTGAATAGGCTCCACCAATTATTGCGATCGATCTCTCTCCCTCTCTCTCTCTCTCTCTCTCTCTCGTTCTGTCCGAGGCGTAATCGCCGGAGTGCGCTGCATATATGAGAGGCAATCGGAGAAAGACGAGCGAGCGAGCGAGAGCGAGAGTCAAGATAAAAAGCCGGAGCGCCAGCAAAGACAGAGACGGAGCGCTTAGTCCTCTATGTATGCATTGCACCGACAGAGACGGAAACAAAGGGATCGAGCGAACAAACGAACGCTGCCCTGCCTGTTTCCTCGTGTACCTCTCTCTCGCTCTCTCTCATTCGCCTTTTGTACGTCGGATAAAAAAGCAGTGGGAGTAATCCTGACCCCTTCCGGAGATTGACAGTTTAAAATATGTATAATGGATCGATGGGCGAATTGACGGACGGGGGCGGCGTGTAGCGGCAGTTCTGCTCGAGCGGATTAAATTGGACGCCCCGGAATTAATCGGCTTCTGTTTGAGTGAAATTGGGCGAGCGCGCATAGAGAGAGAGAGAGAGAGAGAGAGAGAGAAACGTTGCGCATTATGAGCCCTTGCCCCGCATCGAGCCCATTGTCTAACCCTGCGCTCGATTATTTCACCTCTTCCGCCTTTCCGCCCTTCTGCGAGTCCGTTCTAATGCCGACGCGTTTTCGATCATTATCGCGGATATGGACGTGTGGGATGGGAGGAAATTGGAGCGCGGTTTCGTCTTTCCCTGCGTTGCGGAAAAGTGACCGGTCCGTTATTGCTGGACGCTCGTTAGCTGCATGTTTCAGGGATTAGCTGTAATCATTCGATGTAATTTGCTGGGCTTGCACGGTAATTCAGCTTTCCTTTTTCATATTAAAGCGAAATATCTCCTTTATTTACTTTGATGAAAATTTCCCAGCGAACGAGGTAATCAACACTTGCCAAACTCCCTTCGCCTCATGATTTTACGTCTGGAGCTTCGCAGGGAAGAACTCCCGGGCTCGGAACGAGCAAATAATTACACGGAAAGCAAGAAATTCAGCCGCAAGGCCAAACAGCAACAGCAGCAGCAGCAGCAGCGGCGGCGGCGGCGGCTATACAAAGGCAAACAAAAACTACTAATCCGATAGAATTTCTTTCCCTGCCTCCGTGATGCGGTGTATGTTAGTACATAAAAATCCGATCCGCTCGTACTACTTCTTTCTTCGAATTAGTTTTTCACCCTCCGCAAAAGCTTTCCTCCCTTGCCTCCCCCCGGCCGCTCGCGAAAACTTCAGTAACATCCGCACGCGGAACGAACGTTAGATGCATCGTGAATTTATGGACAAAGTATCCAAGTTCTCGTCCGAGCGGAAGTTTCTCTCACTTGCGGCGGATAACGGTCGAGCAGATACTCAGGGCCCTTTACGATCTCATCGGATCTGTCTCGCTCTTACTCTCTCGGGCTACCTCTCCGCGGATGCAGAGCTCTCTCTACATGCTCGTGCTCCTTTTGCTCGCTTGCCCGTCCAAAGAAAGCAAATAATCCTTTGTCGGGCTCTGCTGGGATATAACTCGATTGTAATAGAAATTTTATTTAGTCCCGACGTTTACTGGTTCGTACGAAAAATCTCTGTAATAATATATCTGCAACTCGATTCTTCCGTCCTGCTAATTAAAACCCAAATTTACGGATAA
This sequence comes from Ormyrus rosae, assembly GCA_035047165.1. NCBI lineage: Eukaryota > Metazoa > Arthropoda > Insecta > Hymenoptera > Ormyridae > Ormyrus > Ormyrus rosae. The sequence goes on along the minus strand of JAWWML010000012.1, from coordinate 723,953 downwards.
AGTTGTAGCGTATCGGTTTACCTCATAGCGGGACTTTAATATGACAGAGTAAGCAATTGCACTCTGGGCAACGGAACAGCTATTTCTTCGTAATTTGAAAATAATGTAAGAGAAACAGTGGCAATAACGTATAACTATCTTGAATAATCAGATATGAGAATCTCCTCGAATGTGTTAGTCTGCGTCACGGAAGTCGGCAGAGAAACGCAGGCTGCTGCTGCTGCTGCTGCTGCTACTGCCTCGGTACGACAACGATATTTCACGGACATATTGCGTTGCAGATAGCTTATGAATTATTAAATTATCGGTAAAGCGCTCACATAACCTACTCATTTTTTCTAAGCTAATGTTCTTGTCGTGGATTCTATCGTTATTTCAAAACGTCATTGACGTCGTCGAAGAAAAAGCTACTCGATAATGCTAAAATTTATGGTGTAAAGTCGTTTTGATAACTTAATATTGCGATTATAATTCCCGTGAAATAGCCAATTTTTAATATTTCGATATTTACAATTTCCGTGCAATGTCTATTAAATCTCGTTCAATATTGAAACAAGTGAAAAAGCATTCGCAATGAAACCGCTTGATAATATAAACGCTTATTCTTTTGACAGCCAAGTATAATGAGAAATTACAAAGATAATTCAAACACTGAATCCAATAATGTTGTCAAGAAAACTAACGGTAATTCAACTAAGCACCTAGATTACGCAATAAAACACAACGTTTGCGTCTTGCCTGCATCGTAAAATAAATAAGTCGATTAAAGCATTTCTAATATCTCACCACCGTCTACCGTTACTAACGAACTCGGCAAGAAAGAATCGTAAAGCACCTTCAGAAAAAAGCACAATCACCGCCCACACAATTAATTACTCGAGCTCGCTCCTAAACTATCGCCGATAATGCAAACAAGCTCGCTTTATTAAACCCCGGCTCCGTAATCCTTGATTCGTTCGCCGACACCTGGAAAAGGAGTATTAACGAGGCGAATTCTCGGTAGGCGACCTTTTAATATATATAAAATCGCGCGAAAAATGTCAATCGCTCGTGTTCATCTGCCGCAGTGCCTCGCAAAAGAGCGACTCTCAGATTCCTTCTTTTCTTTGGTAAAAGTCTAGAGTCCGAAGCGCGGCCGCATTCGTGACCGAGACTCTCCGAGAGTTAATTATTGCTCGCCCGAGTGCAAACCGTGATGTATGTTTCGCGCGCTCATGCCGAGCGTATCTCCGTGTAAGGAGGCCCGATCTCTTTTTCCGTCTCCGTCTGCACAAAGCCTCCTCAATGCATTTATTTTTTCAATAAACTTTTACCTAATCAAATCTTACTCTGCAAACTAAGATTTTGACAAATTTTCGATGACCGGTAAGTCATTTTAAGAAAAATGTCCATTCTACATTCTTTAAACCATATAAAACATACGTAAATTAAAAGACGACAAATAGAAAGTCAAAGTGCTACTCAAAACCACGCTTTTTACCGAGACTCAGACTACTTTTTTATTTGGTATTGGCTAATATTCTATTCGATAATTCGGTACTTTCATTTTCCGCAGTCGACGTAAAGTAACTTTATAAGGAAAAGATTTGCGAGTCAGGAAGCGAGATTAGCTTTCCTATCGCGACTTTTTCACGTTATTTCACCGCAGTGCGTGTTTGCGGAGAATTTTAAATATATAAAGTAAAATTTAGTACAAAATAATAAACTAAAAATTGTATTTTTACTTGTTTACATCGAAAGCGCACAACACTCGTGCCGCAAAACAAAATCCACGAATCGTTTCAGGTCATAGCAGTGAATCTTACGAGCTGGTGCGCGAGGGTCCGAAAGAAATCACTGAAAGCCGGAGCCGTGTAATTTACATAAAATCGAGTACCCCTCGATCCGGCACATAATAAACCATTGCCTCATCCAGTCGATTTTGACGGCGAATAGGCATCCCTCGGAAATTTCGTGATTACTCGCACTCCCAATAAGTTGTCCGGCGACGATCCCCCTCTCCCACCTTCGCCGCTCTCCCCCTCGGCTCATAAAAGCATATATGCGATCTCTCGTTTTTACGTCTCCTCTGGGTGTCCCGCGAGCCAGGGCCTCTCCATACGGTGTCATTACACACCCCATAAAGCAGGCCGGACCGCAGCGGCGAGCTTTTTCGAGGAAAATTTCCATGTTTCTGCGCCCCTCGTTTCCTTTTTGATACAATGCGGATCGCAAGTGCTGCTCTCCGCTGAGGTGCGGAAAATTTATTTACGACCGTGGGGTGAGGGATGAGCGAATAATTGAGTTTTCCTATAACTGAACTGTTGGGGAGGCGAAGGTGCAACATAAGGCGCACAGGTTTGTTTACAGTAGATTTATTTTTATGGCATTTCGAGTAAAGGAGTATTAAATTTCTTACCGATGCACTTTTAGATGTTAAATTTATTCGTTTCTTACTTACATAAAGGAGCGCTGGCTCACTAAATTTTTCACCGGCAAAACATTTTTCTGCCAATCAAAAAAGACTTATTACGCTTTATCCAGTATTGACTCGAACAAGATCTCAACTATTTCCAATAAGTAAGTCATAATTCTCCTAGATTTACGCTGGCGACAGGCATCCTCTCCAATCATAATATCGCAACTCACTCGGCTCGTCGCTTTTTAAGTAACGCGCGCCATAAACCTGTCTCGGAAGCTGCGCACAGAGAAAACCGTGCCGCAAGTTTCTCTCCTCGCGTACGCTTCAATTTCAAAAACGGAGCCTCGTAACTTTCAGCTTATTTTTCAATAAAACAAGATTGATAAAACCGCGCGCCGGGAGCAAAAAGAGACGCGCGTCCAGAGGCAGAAAAGAAGCGGCAGAGCCGGCAAGGCAAATAGACAATCGATCCTCGCTCGTGCATGATCGCGGCTATATATAAAATACGCCTCGGCGACAGGACGAATCGTCCGCGGCGAAAGGAAGAGAGAGGCCTGTTTGCCGCGTCGATCGATCTGCAATTCATACGTCGTCGGCGAGCATGTTTATTACATTCATAAACATCTTGGCGCGCAAGCGGTAGCCGCCGCAACGTATTTATCATATCGTACAAGCGCGCGATTTCATAACGCAAAGAAGAAGAAGAAGAAGAAGAAGCAAGCGGCGGCCTTAATCGCGCGTCCATCTCCCTCTCGTACGTATAAATCGATAGGGTATAACGTCCGTCCGCTATTGGCCGGATTTACGGCCGCGGAATTTAATACCGCGATTTCGCGATTCGCGACCGAGGGAGAAAATATTCAGAAGCAAAATTGCCTTTCGCGGATAGGTCCGTATCTATTGTCGGCTGTGTGGGTGAGAGCTCGCATGCCACGTCCTGTATTGGTCAGTTGCAGGGAGAGAGGATCAATATCGTAGATTGCCGGGTTTACTTGTACAGTTGTTGTCGTCCCGAAATTGTCGGGTCTTATGGCAGCGCTGAAAACTAGGCTGCCGGCTTTTGCGATTCTTTTGAAGTTTTACAGCGCTTCCATTTGCAGATAAAAATGAAGACACGTCGGAACCGACGTCGGAGAGTAATTGGTTAATTTGTTCGCGACGCACAGGCCTGCGACAGTTTTCCGGTAATTAAACGCGGGGGTACGTGCGGTAACCTTAGAGGTTAATAACTCGAGGGTGCCGCGCTCACGTGAGAGCCTGGAGAAGAGCGCTCGGAGGGGGCGAATATGATATTGTCTCTCTCGCTCCGGCTTGGCCTTGCGCGCGCGCGCGAACTCTACACCGGCTGATTAGCCCCGGCGCGCCTGCACGCGTTATTAATCCGCTAACTCAGCGGCGCGAGCGACGTGCTCGGGGATATAACCTGACCTCTAACGGTTTAACGAGCAAATTGCCCTGATACGCGCGCGAGCGTGGAGCGTGTACGCGCGATGCCCGCTGCAGAGACTTTCTGCGGAGAATTCGCGCGCCGGGGGAGAGTGTGTAAACGCGAGGGAGCGGAGCAGTTTATTACGTGCGATCCCGATAAGCTCGTAAACTTATATTTCGCAGTTTTATGCGCTCGGAGAACGCGCTTGTAGCTGAATTATTGTCTGTAAAGTGCTAAACTTTTCGTCAATTGCAGCTATTGTTTATGTGCGCAAAAATAGTTGAGTAAGGAGCTTAATTCCGCACTCATGCGCACACGCCCTCGTTATTTTTAACATTCCGTGCCGGAGAACCGTTATCGCGGAAAGGGTGTCTCTCTTCCTTTCTCTCTCTCTCTCTCTCGCGTTCGTTCGCTTATACGAACGCACCCGAAACTTTTCTAATTTAAACTTCCCGCGCTCCTGACTTTCACACTTATATTGCATTCGCACGCGGCTGCAGCGAGCGAGAGAGAGAGAGAGAGAGAGAGAGAGAGAGAGAGAGAGAGAGAGAGAAAGAGAGAGAGAGAGAGAGAGAGAGAGAGAGAGAGAGTCGCGTACTACAACCGCGAAGGAGGAAATTATTACTCCACCAGCGCCGATGCCGAGATTCCTCTCTTCCAGACTGGATCCCAAAATTAAAAAGGTGATTCCGTTCGGTCTCGGTAATGAAAGAATTACTGATTGATATAAAAATGAAAATATCTCTATTAGAAGCACTACTGCTTAAGAAATATCCTTCTTTTGATAAATGCTCACCAGAGTGCTTAACATCTCTATTAAGAATTCAAATAATTACGTACAACTTTGCACAGAGCCATTTTATAATTACTATATATACATTTTCTATAGTTAAAGCTCTCGGGGATTTGTCTTGCTAAAGTAATCGAATAAATCATTTGCTTTCGAGGTAATAAAACGGAAAATTGCAACAATCTATCACTTTGCCAGCATACGCGGCTCCGCAAAATTGATTATCAGAAATTAAAAATCTGTGCACATATTCAATAAATCCCATAATTAATAACGGCGCGATAATTTCCCTGGGAAAATTTCTACCTCGCTGGCTCGGCGCGACCTCTGGCTACAAAAATCACTTCCGCTTGTAACGTGTAATGGGTGTACACTCGGCTCGATACAAGTTAAACCTTCTAGTATCGTAGATCGTTAAGACGTTCATAAATGCCAGTTAATAACGCATTAATTTCAATTTACACCTCTAGTCGAGCGCGATTTCGCATGCTAATTTATTCATAAACAAACGCGCGCACGCCGGTTTATTTAACATAAACGCTCCGCGCGTCGCCGCTCATTGCTTCATTTAAGCTCTTTTTGCTCGTTATGTACAGACTCGGTATATTATGTCACTCATCCAGGCGACTACCCCGCGATCGCTAGATGGAAAATCGCGCGCCGTGTAGAGACGACTCGATTTCATAATGGAAAATCGTCGATTTTTCCTCCATGTATTAGAAGTAAGTAAGCGCGGCTCGGTCAAATAAATAATCGATTGATTTGCGAAGCCGCTATGAAGTCATGAAGTCATGCGTGCGCACACCGCAGATCCATGAAATTGATATAAACTATCTATCTCTGCTTCTCTCGGCTGCGTCTCGCGACCGGTAGCCGAGTCGTTTTATGCTAATTCCGCGACTGCCACCGACATTAATATCACATATTTATGATCGGCGAGCCTATGACTTACGCTCGATACTTTCACCTCTCGGTTAAGTCGGTGTGCGTGTGCTCGAACGTGCTTGTGAGATTTTTTCCCTACGCAATTTCTCGGTTTCTGTTCTTTCTGTCGGCCGTACGCGTGCGCGATATTGTGTGCAAATCGCGCGAAAGTGGCGTTTTCTGTCGTTTGACGTGCCGACAAAGGTTGCGTATAGAATTATTATACCGAGGAATTCCGAATGGATTTTAAGTCTAATTAAAAATGTTTTGTAACGATCTTTCGAATGATTTACTTTACTGGTTGGGTAATTTACGAGCTTAAATAGTGGATGTGATAATTAAATCTATGTCATTTAGATAATAATGAACGCAATGAACGTGAGCATAAAGAGATACAAACTGACTCGTAATAATTATTGCTTAAAAAATTTGATAAGTCTCGTAAAAATTATTGGTACATTCGGTACGAATTTCCAGGAATAAATTTACACATTGCCGTACTGCGTCTAATATAATTCGTGCTCGTCGCGTGATCCAGAAAATATCGGTCTGCAGATTCGATTTATATAGATAGATATTTATCTGCAGGCATCGAGCGCAAACGGCTTCATGAAAGTTTAAATCCCAATATTTCCGCGGCCTTTTTCTTGTTTAATAAGAGGCCAATCCTCGACTTACACACGAACACTTGCATACATATATGAATTCCATTAGCGCTTATTTGCGCTCGCGCGCTCGGCGATCGCTTTTTATTGGTTATTAGACGTGATTTATGAATGCAACATTGTCTTGTAGCTGCGTATATATATTTATTTATATTCACTTATAAGCGCACGGCGCGGGTCTCCTTTATGCGTCGATCTCTCTTTCTCTTTTTTCCGCTTTGCCGCGGACTCGCGAATTTTTGCGAAATCGAGGGGAGAACTGCTATTTCAATTTCAAACGACCGCGAGCGCGAACGTTCGGAAGAGTGCACAGAAATTTTATAATTAATTCAATCGAATTAATGGGAATGCAGGTTATTTGAGCGCGCTTTTAATTGGACTAATCAAATTTTACTTGACTTACTGCGGGTAATTACAATTTATTCAATTATTTCTTCCATGCAGTGGAGGCAGGTTGATCGCGGACGCCGGCCTTTGGTAATATGCATATATTTATTGCGTTTAAAATGCTACGTTACATAATAATGTTATTGTACAGCGCAGTGTATCTAGCACTCGCAAGTATACGTGTATTTTAATTGATTATCAAGTTGCACAATGCCAATAAATTAAACTTAAATCGATAATTAAGAAGGATCACACACCAATCGCTCTATCGATTCCGTTTATTCGACTATATTTATGAGGAATTTCAGAAAAACGTATTTTTAATTTTAATTATTGATTGCCGATGGGAAGCTCGCCGCTTATTTTGTTAGCATCGTTTACCGCCTAATTGGTAATTTCGCCAAAAAGATTCGTTTAAAAATACAAAAACTCGCCTGCTCGTTCTAGAAACCGACGCACTCGGGAATTAGATGTAATTACCGTAGAACGACGCGATTTCGCTCGCGCGCAATCGCGCAAAAAGAATCTTTTGTCAGTGAATCATGGAATGCATAAGGTAGACTTGCGCTTACGCGCGGACAGCCGGCCGTTTATTAATCCGCTCATCAATATTCAGACAATAATAAACGAATAAATCAGGCAGGCGACCTGTCAAAGCGCTATTAGCGGCCGTCGGGAATCCGCTCTCGCGCAAAATTGCAAAAACGCTCGCTAGTCTATACAGAAGCGCATTACGAGTAGCCGCCGCCGCCGCCGCCGCCGCGAAGCCATAAATTCCCCAGTCATCGTGTTCTCCCGGACTGTATGAAATACGAGCGCTGGCTACCTATACCTTTTTACCTCATTAGACTATCGTGCTTTTATATTTCTCTCGATGTGTGCGCGTGCGCTTAATTATTATAATTATGCCCACGAGAGAGTTCGCGGAATCGCGCGTAGGATCGCGAGAGGGTTACACGCGTCCTTCCCCGTGTCTTTCTCTCTAAGCGATTCTCATAATTACGGATGTTTTGAGTTATTGGGAGATAGGCTATCGGTCGAGGCGCGAACCGCGAGTCGGTGTGAGTTACTTATTTTAATTAAGGAAATTTGAAATTCATCGAGGAAAAGCGGTAAATCATAGACGCTCGGCTCGCCTTGGTCTAATTAAATATGGCTTATGTGTCATTTTTCATTGACGCGCGCCAAGAGTTATGAGCACGAGTTTTTTAATTATCGCCGTTAATTAGAATTTGTTTGTGATAAAAGGTAATTATGTAAAAATATCGTTTGTAACACACTGTCGGCTATCTGTTTGGCTTTAGTCAGCAATTTTGTAAACACGATCTGCTATTATAAAATATTCATCCTGCAAATATCAATTTTAATTTTAATTGCGCGTTTTTGTGCTTTTGAATCGTTTAAAAGATTGCGTGTATGAATTCATAGAACCGCGGTTCGATAATAAAAGCAATTATAATTAAATCTATCACATAGTAAACACTTGAGAAAAACTACACCGGCGAGCAATCGAGTATTAAACATAAAATCTAACAATAATTCCGCCTCGTTCGTTCTCGAGAAGCCGTTAGGCCGTGAAAAAATTGCCTAAGAATTCAATTGATCTAAGAAAAAAGGTACCCAACCACATGAGGTATCCGTCTCCTTCTCCCCGAGGCAAGAAAGCCATCGAGTCCCGGTATAAGAAATATCCCCGCGGCCTTATCAGAAGCGGAAAACTACCGAGAAAATGCGAGGGTATGCGAAAAATACAGCCTCGACTCGACCGGAGAGAGAGACTCGGGACAGTCATCGACCGAGTTATTGGCCGGAGTGGCTTGGCTTTCAGTGTCACTGTCATTGAATAAAAACGGAGGAGATGCACTCGCGAATATACTCTGTGAATGGCTAGCGCCCGCAGGAGCGCGTAAGAGGGAAGTCACTGCTTAATTTATTCCCATTCGCAGAGAGCGAGATGGCCAGAGCCCAAGAGAGATAGAAAGAGAGAGAGAGCAAGTCGACCGATGCACCGGCCAATGCAATTATTATCGGCTTATTATTATATAATTGACGGACAGGAGACGGTTAATGAGACCTCTTGAGACAGGAGTTGGCCCCCGTGCGGGACGCTGCACTGCGATGCGATGCGAGATCGTCGAGAGACGGAGAATCATTTATTTATTTGCCGCGACTTTAATTGACGGCAACTGGCCTGGGATCTGAGCCGAGCCGCTGCACCGCTGCTATTGTGCCCGTCGTTCTCTTGACTTTAGAACATTTATGCTTGTTTAAACATGTTGGTCCACTTGCCGACAGTTGGTTCCGGTGCTGCCGGTTCGAGCTCTTTCGACTCGAGCGGATTGTTGCCAAGAACGCAGAATGCACGTATGGAAAAAGAGCGGCAGTGCACGTATACCAGCATTTAAATATAAATAAAATCCCGCGCAATATTTATCGGGCCACTATCTAAAACACCATCATTCGAATTGCTTAATTGAAGGATTGAAATAGCGATTATACCATTTACGGTACTGTGAGAAACGCGCCGGTTCTTAAAAGTTATGCTTCTGAACTTCTGTCTATAGCTCCGAGGAATTTCTTTCCGTGCAAAAACTACTTCGATAGATATATGGAATGACACTTTATTTTCAATTATTTGGAATTAATGTTTTTAAATTGCAAAACTGAAAGTTCAATGGGATAGCGTTGGGTACTTGCATGCACGTAATGTAAATAAATGATTAAATTATAAGGCATAATAAAACTGGAGACCGTTTAACAATTACGTAAGCTGCCGTGGCAACAAAGAAAACTTTATAGGCACTTGAAAGATGAAAATGTAAAATGCCCGTAATAAATCAAGCGCTGAAACGGCAATCTAATATCTCTCAAAATTATCTCGGACTAATCCAAAGTTACACTTTTACCTTAATCGATACTTCGCTTAGTCGCAATCGACTCGAAATTCATTTTCGCAGTGGCGCTTCGGCCGATGATGAGCCAAACTGATAGCTGAGAGGATTTATGCAGCTTGATTATCGCGTTTGCGCGTCGCCTCTTATCAGGCTCGAGCCTCACGTAATGAAATTGAAAATCTCGTTACGTTTCGTCCTCCTCTCTTTTTTCGTTATAGCGCCGCGTAAATCATGAGCCAATTCCGAGGAGGCGTTAGACACTCTTTCTAATTTATTGGTTATAAGTTTTATACGCAGTCGCCGCGATGAAATATGATGTGGGCTTTGAAAGATCGAGAATAAATAATTCATTGTCGAAGAGGCAGACTTGGACTGGTATTCAATGAAAAAGTGCTCGTATTATGATTGCTTTAATTTCGCAGTAAATAAAGGAGGGGACTATCCCGTACAGGGAAGCGGAGAAAAATTGCGAAAGAAAAAGTGGCTCTGTAAGAAAGCGCGGAGCCTACATAGTTTTAGTTTTTGCTCTCATTTCTTAGCGGCCATAATTCGATTTGGTGTGTACCGTTCATGTCGCAGCCGAGAAATGTGCGTTTGTGCCTGAAAACGGAGCGCATTCCATCGTCGAGTTACATATTTTTCAAAAGCATCGAACAAGCTGGAGAAAAAAAAATGTACAAAACGGCGCGGCTCGTAAACTCGCAGCTTCCATCGCCACAAAGCAGGTGTATTAGCCCGGTTCAAGAAGAACGAGTCTTAGCCTTTATTTCTAAGACAGTCGCACTGAAGGCGGTAATTACAACAGCTCATGCAGCTGTCTCGCCTCGAATAATCTCGGAATCTCCGCCTCTCGGACACAAAAAGCCGCGAGTCGCAATTATGTAGAGAGACGGGCTACCAATATAGGTATCCCCCGGCGATTTTGTAACGCGCACATATGCGCGCGTGTCCCCGCGCTCGTGCCCGACACGCGTGCTCCAGTTCCATTTACGGTAAAAACTATCATCGCCCTTGCGCGCGCCCGTTTTTACGGCCGGCCGCGTCGTCGATTCGCGAGAAGACGAGCGCGCGCGAGAGCCTGGCTGGGATTCTAGTCGACGGTTTCTTTTGCAGGCGCGCTTTTCGCGCGAACCGCGAAAAAAGCTGCCGCGAGTCCGCGGAATTATTTAGGTCGCGTACGAGAAGAAATTTTCAATGCGAAATTTTTCATTCGAGCGCGCGCGCGCGCGCTCGCGACCGCTCGCTGTTTCTTCATTTGCAAAGAATTTTTGTCTTGTTTATGGGCTGCCGAGCTCGGAGGAGTTTTTGCCACCGCTGAGCTGCTTTCAATGTGATTAAGATGGAAATGGAATCTTGTTGGATTAGTGTAAGAGAACAGCTGCCTGACATCGCTTCTTTCATTGTACTGAAATGGACTGGCAATTTGCTTCATTTTTTCTTTGAAAATCGCATTCTTGACAAAGCGTCCGCGCTGATTTAATAGATGCGCAATTAAAGGCCTATAAATGTGTCCGGAGGAGTGAGAATTATTGGAACTAATAAAAAACATAATTATAAAATACAGAGCAGTGTTATTTTACGAATTAAAAAGCATGTCGCCTCCGAAAGATCAGCTCCGTTTCTTCTTGCGCAGCTAAATATACACCCCAGCCGTGGAAGAAAAAAGAAGACGGGCCTTCGAACGTAACTCAATTACGGAAGGAAATATTCTACAGAAGCCGCGACTCGCTCGGCTAAACAAACACCGCCGCCGAGCCTTAATCCCCCGAGAAAATTTATGCTTTATAAACAAGGCCGACGTTAATCGTCCATTTATAATCTCATAATTTCGTTATAAACGTACCTGCGGCTGCCGTTTCCCTCCGCCCCGTCCGTATAACTTTCATAAATTATATCGAGCCGCTCGCAGCTCGAACACGCTCGAAAAATACGCCGCCGCCGCCGCCCCTCCGAAAAAAGAAATCGCCTTTGGTCCTCTCCGAAAAAGGTCGATATATCTTTCGGCACCTCGAGCGCGAGAGAGCCAGCTCCTTTTAAATCGGCGGTTCCCGATCGGCGCGTGCGAGTGTGTACGGTAGCCCCCGCGGCCGTTCCGAAACGTGCCGGCATATAATAACGCGCGCCGCCTCCTCATTAGGGATATGACAGATGCCTCGGCAGATAGAGTCCGTACGCGCCGATTCTTTTTGGCTTCGGGGGATACGCACCGTATTATGCGGATACCTGAGAGGCAAGGACGCGAGTTTTTGCGGGCGCGCGCGCGCGGATTTTTTACGCCGATCTACTTTTTAGTTTGCCGATCTGTGGGAAAAGTTTTTTTACTGTCTTTTGTCAAACAAAAGACTCGGTTGAGTACCCGCTGTTTTTGAAACCCGACGCTGTATTTTTTAAAAGCAGATATGCTAATTCTCAAAAGAGCAAAATGACAAGGAGAACTTTCTATATAACAATGAATATTCCGATATCCGCGCATAAAATCGCACTTCTAACACCAGGTCGTTTTCTCTAAATTCACTCTTAACATCGCAAAATGCTCGCGATCGGCATTACCATAATATTCAAATGCATAAAGCGGCCCGAGCCGCGCAGCCTCTCCTTCTCTCTCTTACCCTCGCGCGAAAGAGAGATAAACCGAGAAACCGAGAGTGCAGAGCCAAAGAAGAAGAAACACACACACATACACGTGCGAGCGAGAGAGGAGAGGAGAAGAGAGCTCTCGCACTTTGCCGCGGTGTTGGGCCGCTGACATATTTATCGGCGGTCGCGCCACCTGCAACCGGCTTATAGCGGCATCGGCCACGTAAAGAGCGAGAGAGAGAGAGAGAGAGAGAGACTCCTTTCTCTCTGTTTTGCCCATTTGTATCCGACAGCCCGGTTTACCGAAGGCGCTTCTCTTTTGTGCCCGTTTTTCGCGCCGCCCTCGCAGCCCCCGCGGCCGAGGCGGCTCGGGCGCGCGGCATCTTTTTTTATTAATTTCATTTTTGCGGATATTGAGGAAAGTATGCGGAGATCTTGATAGCTGCGTGAAATGTCGGCTGCTGCGATTCTCGGGTTAATTGGTATGCCCGAGAGGAGATAATAAATTCGGCCGAAGGTATATATTGCCGGAATTTTATTGAATTTAAATCAGCAATGAACGTAAGGGGGAACGAGAGTTTATTGATTTATGCGATTGAAATATTTTTATTGATTAACGCCTGCCGATGAGGCATAAATTCTGATCACTCTCATTTCCTACTTTCTACCCGAGTTATGAAACGCGATTCGGGGAAAAAAGCAAAAACGAGGGGAGAGGGAAGGATCGGCGGGTTAATGAACGTCAAGGTTGCAGTTCGCGGCCGAAAGATATAGCTTGAAAGCGCGTATAATACGTGCAGGTGGAACGGTCGCGTACGTATTGCTGAATTGAGGAAGGCGGCCTTATACAAAGCGTCCCGTAAATCCGCGGCGGGTTCGACACCCGACACATACCCTCTTCTCCTTCTTCTCCCGCTTTATTCTCACCGATGTCTCTACGATATATATAAGCGGGAGAGACGCTAAGGGATTAAAAATAATAGGCCGGATTCGGGGGGCCGAAGAGCGGCCGCCGGATTCCGCGCGCGAGAGATATTCGATCGTCGCTCACGTCAATTACTACACGCACCGCGAGAAAAGTTTTGCGCCGGGACGACGACGTGAGATATTCAATTCCGAGCGAGCGACAGGACAACGAGAGAGGCTCTACAGCTCCGCGAGGATTTATGTTAGCGGGCCCTTTCTTTTTGGGCCCGAACGCGCGTATAATTGTTTAATTGATTTGGTATGGCGCGCGAGGCCGGGGATATGTTGCGCGGAGAATTATGTAGACGGAGCGGCGAGGAGGCTTTTTTGCCAAGGGGATCACGTTGAATTACTCGCTCGCCGAGCCCCGGCGAATAAACATGCGCGGGCTTTACGATCCTTCCTTATTTTCGAGAGCGAAAAATCTATTATTTTTCCGCGTAAATTAGCAGCTTTTCAAAGACGGCGCGTACACCTCGAGGCGACGTGAGAATGAGAGAGAGAGAAAGAGATAGAGACGCTTTGGCAGACTACTTGCCGCCGCTTATCAGTATAATCGTTGGCTCCTTGCTCCTTCCTGTGTAAATTGTTCCTCTCTCTCTCTCCCCCCGGTGCGGATTGCACCAATTCGTATATCTCCGATTGGATTCGTTATTTTCGCTTTACGCGCCGCGGAGCACAGGAGAGCGGCTGCGGCATCGGCGGCGGCGGCGTCGGCGGCGGTGGCGGCGGCACATACGCGCTCACACACACCAGAGCGCCATTATAAACATATACAAATTCGTCAGAGGCTACCGCGAACAATGGGCCGTTTAGCACCCGAGATATATATCATTATGCCGCCACTGCACCGCGCGCGCCGCTGTAGCCTACAGCCACCGCCTTGCCTCTCTCTCTCTCTCTCTCCCGAGAAAAAAGAAAGGCTGCCGCCCGACTCTCCTCTGCATATATATAGACGCACACCTCCGCGCCTACTTATGGTTCATTCGCAGGGAGAGACGGAGAATTTCGATCTCTCTCTTCGCCCTTTGCTTCGCCTCTTCTTCTTGTGAGGCGGCGGCGGCTGCTGCTGCCGCTGCCGCTGCTGCTGCCTCTGGCTTCTATCGCGATTTTATCGCGCTCGCGCCCGCGCCAGGAGAGATATTCTATTTTTCCAGAGTCATTTGCGCGTGAAGCCGCGATACATCTCCCCGAGGCCGCTTCTGTTTGCGGACGCCGGCCGCCTCTTCCTCTTTCGCGTTTCAGAGGAACGAGTCACTCCTAGACTGAATTTCCCCGTAGCATTTTGGCCGGAACTGCGAGGCTCCGAATGGAGAATCGGTCGCGCGGGGCCTTTGCTCTTCCCTCTCCGCTCTTTGCATCGCGCTGCCGTTGTCCGGGTCAGCGAAGCGCTCGCGTTCGCGAGAGCCGCACAGTGGAGGTGCGGTCGCCGGAGTTTATATACGCTGCAGATAGCCACTCAACGTCCGCACATAACCTACGCGTACGTGTGTGTGTGTGTGTGTGTGTGTGTGTGTGTGTGTGTGTGTATGTGGGTAAGAGTGTGTGTGTCTGGCACGGCACGTCGAGATGATTGTAGTTGCAAATGGGCAGTTTGCATCAAGAAGCGAGAGCGCAACCGCCACCCCCGTGAGCTCTATCTCTCTCCATCTCTCGGGCGACATGCAACGCTCGCTCGCGCGCGCCACTGCAAACAAAGTTGACCCAAACGCTTTCGCTCTACACGTACGCGCGGCCCGGCCTCTGTCTTTGTCCGTTTCGTTTCTGCTATCTCGCTCTCTCCCTGCGGCTTTCGGTGCGCTGCAGTTGCCGGAGCCTAACCCCCGACCTACACGTACCACCGTCGCTAAAGTATACAAATCCCGATCTCTGACGTACCTGCGGCCTCTCTCACATATGTGCAAGCGGACGCCTATTTGTACGGCTCTACATCGCTATAGTAGTCGTAGGTAGCGGCTACGCATATGTGCTCCCGCCGCCGCCGCTCCACATTCGAGCTGACGAATCGCTCTACGAGTCTGCTCGTGTCTGCGTGCATACGAGTGTCCTGAGAGTAGACGGTTTGTGTAGTTCTGCAATGGGAATCGCGCGACTGTGTATAGGAATCGCGTGTGTAGATTTTGCGAATTAAGCCGGAGCGCATTCGTACGTACCTTATACGTTCTGCGTCATGCGATGCGGTGGTTAATCTACCTGTTCTTTTAAGCAATTACCGCCTAATACGGCATTCCCCGGAAATTTTAAAAACCCGGCTAAATTGAAGTCAACAGAATCGCAGGTAAAATCCCTTCCGGAACACCGGCCGCCGCGCTCTGCCGTTCGAACTCAAACGATAGCCAGCAAAGGGTGAGAGCGAGAAAGACGGCGAAAGTTGGGTAAAAGAGAGTGCGCGCACGCGGCGGCGGCCGGCCGGCCGGCCAGTTAAACATGCGCATATTGCATGAAACTGGTAGCGAGCGGTCGACCTCTGTATTAACACCTCCGCTCTTTCGCAGCGCGCCTCTCTCGCTCTCTCATCTGATACCGCTTCCGGGCACTTACTAACTAAGCGACACCCGGCCCGGCGATTTGCTCTTTTTTAGCGCGACAAGATCGTTTTTCCTCGATTCTTAATGAACATCGCGCGCCGACGCTAACGGCTTTTCCAGCCGCCGTGCGTTTCACCGCTTTTTCCGAACCCCCGAGTCTCTTCTCCCCGACGAGCGGCTTTTCGCGCGCGGCAATCTTTCTTCGATCGTTCGATGGGTTTTTTCGGAAGAATAACAGTGCCTATATTTTAAAATCGCCTCACTCGAAGCACCGAGAACATCCTTTAAACCGCAAATAATGCCGAGTATTAAATCGTCATTCGATTTGTCTCGCACTATCGCGCGTGCGCATCGTTTCTCTCCCTCGGCGCTCCTCCTCCTCCTTCGCACGCAAAACTCTTGCAGCCTCCCGAAACAAAAGCCACTGCAGGCCGTCTCTTACTCCGGCATCGAATGGCTGATTTATGCAAAGAAGCGTCCAGGCGGCTCTGGCGAGCGCATTAATAATTAATAAACGACTGCCGTCGAAAAAGAAACGGAGAAATACGAGCTCGCACCTTTTCGGCGGCACGCAAAAAGAGGGTTCTCGTCGCGTCGCATGCTTTATTTATCTCGAGCGGCGACGAGGCGCGGGATTTTTGAATATAAAAAAGCGGCACTCGGTCACAATTTATCCTCGCCTTCGGCAGGTTCCATTTGCGTATGTTTGTGAGGAGCCAGCCCGGCTCGCGACGTCCCGCGTAAATATAGAGCAGGGCCGCAGAGCCGTGCAGACCTGGACAAATAATGCCGGACGGTTATTTGTGCGCGATTCGAGCTCAATATTGTTCGAAGCGCGCAAACACACGATGCAATATGCATCAAATGTCGATTCGTCCGCACAGAGAGAGAGAGAGAGAGAGAGAGAGAGAGAGCTCCTCTTTGCCGGAGCTAGCTGCAGTCCAGCTGTGCGACCGCTTCATTATACTCGCGCCGTCGTCCTTTCTCATTGTGCGGAAGCGGAGCGCGAGCGGATAGAGGGGACAAGTTCGGGGACGTCGGACTCCTCTATGCGCTGGCAAGTTTCTCTGCACCTAAAAGTCGCTAAATCGTTTAACGATCCCAGTCCTCGCGACGCGCGAGTTGCCAGCGTAGTATATATATCGATCGCGCAACGCCTCTTTCGCTCTCAAGAATTAATCCTCTTCCGCGGAATTTACGGATTGTCTCGTTTGATTTAGCACCGGCGAAATTTTCCCGAGCGACTGCCTCCAAGTTAGTCGAGTTAAAAGATTAGTTTTCAAACTAGTAAGTTTGAACGACTGCTTTCCATTCGAAATGGGATTTTTGCGCGTTCGGTTAACGAGCGATACACTGCCGAAAAAAGCAAAAGACTCGCCATATGAAAACTCGTTATCTCCCGAAGCGCGTCCCGCAGCGGGCGACTACTCGAACAACAATCCGCTCTCGCTGTATGTTTTTCGGGCCGATAAATCACAATTAATTAGCGAGCATCGTAATGACGCGGCGTGTCGCTTCAATCGGCTCCTCTCGTACGTGTCCGAGTGCGTCGCTGCGCGCAACGAGCAGCTCTAAGCGCGATATATATCGACTTTCGTCTCATAATTATTGTTCGCTCGCGGCGGCCGAAGGGCATAAAAACGTCCGGGAGCGTGACTCGCGCGTACGTACTTCTCTTAAATGCAGGGGGATTTGCATTGCTGCGTCGCTGGCATGCGCACGAAGTTTAGAATGTTTATTCATTCGGCGTGTAGTCTCGTCTCTTCCTTCCCTTCCCGATGCTGAATCTCTCCCGACTGCTCCTTTCTTCTTTGCGCTCGCACGTATACGACTCTCTGTGTATGTATTATGTATGGCCAAACGAAATTCCGCCTCCTCCGCGTCGATAATTAAGGAGTTCGCGCAAAGGATTCGCGAGAGAGAGAGCAAGAGATCTCGATGAATATAAAGAGGCGAGCTCTTGTATGCGTTGGAGAGAGAAAGAGGGAGAGAGAGAGAGAGGGACAGTGAAAACTTGATTAACTCGCGGGCAAGTGCCTACATTACGGCGGCAGAAAAAATTTCTCTCGAGATAAGGGCTGTGTTGGTATATAAGTTGCGCCGTTTCGGAGCCGAACCAGAGGACGGCTTTTTTCTTTCGCGGAGTTTTAGCAGTGCTTGTAATTTGTGCGAGTTGAGCTGAGTTCGGGGACAAAAATTCGAGCGGATTAACATACGCGTGTTCGAAACGGGCGAACAATTGAGGATTGGCCAATTAAGCGAGTGGAGATACTAATGTTGCGGCTTTTTGTCGATCGAACTGGTGATGACGATTGCATTGTTCGGAAGGTCGTTTTTTAGCGACCGTTCATTAATGATCCACCGAATCTTAATTTACTTTATTTTTATGAAATTAATTGGGCGAAAGGGCGCTTTTTAAAAAGTAATCTTTTTCCCGTTTTCGGATGCGCCGCGCAGCCACACACGAAGACGGAAGGACGCGATAGAAAAATGTAACGCTCCCGAAGCGGCTAGAAATGCGACAAATAAAGCAGGAGGAAGAGCCCGTCATAATGCTCGAGCGAACATGTCGTGGCCTGGTTTTTGCGGATTATTTTTATGCGGTCCGGGCTGAAAGGCGCCTCACCTTGCGCACTCGGAAAAACGGAATATCGACAAAGGTCGGCGCTGCGTTGCGCGCAGCTGCGTTTCAGATGATCCGTTGCGACAACGGGCTTACGCTTGCATTACTCGCGCATTTACAATCATAAAGTGCGCGACGGAGGGCTCATCTCAGGCATGAATTTCCGTGCGACAAGTTGCGGCCCCTACAAAGCGCCGACCCCATTATGCGGCCTTAAAAGCGGCAAAAATGGGTCCTCGCTCGGGGACCTTTAAACCGTTTACTCACGGCTCGCCGGATTCCCCAAAATATTTTGTCGCGCTGCCCCTCTTGCGACCCCTCTTGAGGTGATGCGCGCGCACTTCCTACTCTTAGCAAATCTCAGGGAGGTTCTTGTTCTGTAAGCGCGTGTCCTTCGGAGCTGCCGGCATAATTAGCGTGAAAATGCCGCGCGCACGGATGGAAAAGGGACAGTTTCCGAGAGAATGCCGGCTTTAACGCCGACCCGTTTCGATATTATATTTCTGACATTATAGGCATGCAATGAATGGCCAAGAATCTCTTTGGAGGTCGTCTCGGGCTATTCAGTAGTGCCTCTTGTCGGCACGCTAATGAACGCTTTCGGCTCTCAAATACAAGGATTTACTTTTATTATAGAAATCTGGGTTATTGAATTTTTCGAGAATTTCTCTGAAATCCGGAATGCATTCTACTTGCTGTACTTTCAATGCGCCTATTTTAAAAATAAAGCGAGAGCCGCTCGGCGAAAAAATTACGAGCGCATTATCAATAACGAAAAAGCAATCTTTCTAGAAACTGTTAGAGCCGCGAAGGAAAGAAATCGGCGACCTAGCAATTTCGTTCTGGCGGTAATAAAAATTTATTCCCCGCGGAGCACCATTAATTAGCGGCTAATTTTCTTGCTCCGCGGCACTTTATCGAGCTTGTAATTAATGCGCTTCTTAATAAATTGGCATTCTTTCTTAGGAAACCTCTCTCCCGTCCGCGCACATCAAAGGGGGACGCAGCCGGAGATCTCGTCCTCGTCGCCTGCGGAAAATCATTTTCCAGCGCGATCCGCTAAAAATTCCAGAGCCTCGCCTTTATACGGTCAAATCCCCGACGACAGCGTCATAACAACCGGCAGATAGACGTAGGTGAAAAATGGGCTAATTGCGCGCCTTTTTGCTCTTCCTCCTCGCCGCTCGTGCGCCGCCAGTAGCCCTAGAGATGGGAGCTATGCGCGCTCGCGTCATTAAATTCATTAACGCGCGGAATGCTCGCTCGCGGCCTATGTATATATACTGCCGATACGTGTGTACGAAAGAGCGCGTGTAATGGCTGCTGCTGCCGCTGCAGAGAGTCCAGGTGCTGCCGAGGCATGCAGGCCTCCCGTTTAGGTCGCCGCGGAGGTGTACCGAAGCCACGTGCGAGAGAAGATTCTTGAAGCGCGGCAAAAAGCTCGCCGTCATTTTTAACGAAGCGAGCACGAGAGCGAGGAGCAGGGCTGGGGGTAAATTGTCGCCGCGGGGTGAAGAGGCTGCTGGATCAGGCAAATTCACCTCGAGTTCTTTTCGTTCGCTCTTACGATTATTGGTACGTAGATTGCGCAATCACAGAAAAGTTGAAGCGGATAATAATGTAAGCCTTATAATATTTTTTAAAATAAAATTCGAACGAGTGACGATGGTGACGAAACAATTTTCATAAAGATATTTCAAGGCCAGAGATCGACAGACGCTCCGCGCAAAGGTGACGAACCGTTAATGGCCGCGGCTCGCGACAAAACCGACAAGTCCGCATCCGTCGTCAAGATTCCCTAAACGGAACTCTCGTCGCCGGAGAAGAAAGGAAAAAAATCACGACGAGCGAGCGTTATTATGGAGCGGATCGGGATCGCCGAGCGATTGGCATCATAAGCCGGACTTTGCTTCGGGCTTTTTGCTCGCAGACCTCACCTCGTTCATCTACTGACTGCGCGCGCGCGAACTCGTAAAACCGATCCTTATTTTTCTCGCGCGCGCGTTAAGATTTTTATGCCTTCTAGAGGCGCGCCAGACACCTGGCTAATGTTCCTCGTCGCCAAATTTAGAGATAGATTTGCGCTGCATAATAAGACGTGCTGGCTTTCGAATCGCAGGAATGCGCAAAGTTCGGATATAATTAGAAAAAGATTCACGTAAATAAAGATTAACCGAGTGGCCTGGCTGTCGTCATAAAAATTGAAAGGCGTATAATGGCGATGGTAAATCACGAAACTGCCGAGAGACGAGGAGAAACAATAATCAACGAACCGCAAACTTTATAACGAACCCTGGGAGCAATGTATAGACCGGAGTTTCCAAATATTATGATGAGCGAGTTTTGAATTAGAAGGGAGTATTCGTCGGCCAGAAAAATTTCACAGATGCTGTTCTGTGCGTGACGCAAACATGCCAGTTTATCTCCTTCAAAAATTACAAGAATCTCAATGCTGTCAGTACTACCCTTGTTTATGCTTTATCTTATGAAATTAAAATAGAACTAATTAAAATGCTACGATTCATTATGTTTTTAAAAAAACTTAAAATGCATTTATAAAAAAGGATTTGAAAAAATGAATAAAATGTTTACGCGTGAATTTAACTTTGGAAAAGTACAGCGATTGAGAAAAATGCATTATTTACTATGTGAACTAATAGTCTATAAGCCACCAAGTCTGGCACATCATTGTAGATTACACGGCGGTATTATAAACCGGCGGCTTCTTCCGGTCGTGCGCGGTCAATACAGCGCCACGTCTGTCTATTTAAACAACCGGCCGTCGATCAATCTTCCCGGATTATTTCCGTACATTATCACGCGCGAGTCGATCATGCGCGCCTCAGCATAATAAACTGCGCGGCCGAGCTAAACTGAACAAAAGAAAAACAAATGCACTACAATGTTAATACATTTATATGAGCGGATCTTCAGTGCTTGAATGTTTTCACTTATTCTGCTGCAAAAATGCCTGCTTTGCCGCGTAGGCTGGTGTTGAGATTTTAAAGGGTTTAAAAGTGTATTTACGAAAAGGTTATTTTCGTCTGTGATGTAAGCTATGAGCTAGTTTGTGAAAAATCGGATTCGCTATTTTTTGGAATTTTGTAGTGGGAAAAAGAAACAGTTAATCAGTTTTATGGCTAAAACTGCTGATTTATATCCGAGACGTTTTTTAGACGTCCAAAAATATGTTTATATTCTTTGCTAAAAGCAATATGGAATTAATTTTTTAGAATATATTATATGATTTTTCATTTTAAAAGACAAAAAAAAAATATTTCTGGTTTACAGTTTCCACCTGACCCACCCAAGAAGGCCTCGTAGAAACTATATTATAATGGTATAAAAAGTCTGAGTCATTAACGCAGGTTTATTCGCTCATAACTCACGAGAAAGTTCATCGTCACATCAGCACGCTCACAAATTTACCGCTTCCACTTCCAAAACGGATGTCTCCGGAATAATATGCACGTATCCGTCTGGTTCATAAGCTTGCGCAACCCTAAAAAAAGAAACAAATAACGGCCGAACCACAAAAATGCCATTCGATCAGGAAACAGCAGCCTATGACTAATATTTGAAAATTTACGAGCATCCGCCAAGAATACGAAAGCGCGCACGACAACTGCTCTAATCATATTCATCAGATGCGCCGATCCCGATAAAGCGGAAGTCGCCGAGAAAAATGAAACTAAAAACAACGCTCGACCGCCCATCAGGCGTTTTCCGCGTCGCACCGCGGGAAAGCTGCCATTCAGTCGCCAGCCTGTTCGAATTTTTGTCCGAGAAACACAAAAAATGCCTCTCCGTATGCACAGTTCTGGTTATAAAATTTCACGGCCAAAGTGGCAGGTAGTAGTGAGCTTCTGACCTTCCCTCTCTGCCTCTCCCTCTCTCTCTCTCTCTCTCTCTTTCTCTCTCTTTCTGTCTCTCTGTAAGCATCCCCCTCTGCCAAGTGACATCCTTTAAAGTCAAACCTCTATCTTTATCGTTATGCGTCGTTGTTTCAAGCCTCTTTATGCCCGACACGGGTCCCATTAACGTTTGATTTACAACTTTCTACGAATCTATAAAGGTGACTTCCCCCTCTCTTCTCTCTGCACCGGTTTGAGACTCGTATCGGAGTGCTGCTTCTTTTTTTCTAACACTCGACCGTCTCGCTTTCGCTCGAATCAGCTGTGTGTAAGAGGGTCGGAGGAGAACGACTAATTAAACAAAAAAATGATTCTATTAAAAATACAAGGGGCTGGCATTTTTTAAATTTCTTTTACAAGTGCAAAAGACCTCTTTCTCGTGGACTTTATTCGCGCTGGAAGAGCGTTTTATTTATTGCGACTCGGATTAGGATGCGTGTCCCTTTGTTTTTTTTCTTTTCTTTTTGAAAAAAAAAAGAAAGTGGAAGTTGCACCGAATTGTGGAAGTTCTTCCGACAAAGAATGCTATGTCGAAACTAAGGAAGTGGCCCTTCTCAAGTCTCATAAAATTTTATAGAATGTTAGACCACGACATTTTAAACTATTCTGTAAATTAACATTCTCTTGTTAAATGAAGTAATAAATTAGAATTTATTTTAGTTGTAACTTTAACCATTTTGTTAATTCTTTATACGAGTGTTCATAATAGTAAAAATATCTTGCCAAGGCCTTAATAATTTAATAAATCATTTTTTTTTCAATTTATTTGAAAATAATGTACTTTTGAAACGTAAAAAAAGAAAGTAACGACGTGCGGACCATTCGTTTTTTCCAATGCGTATCTCATCGGTAATAAGAAGAGGATAATTTTATGCGTCAAAAAGGAATATCGATAAACTTATTACACGCGCGTGCTTTTAACATTTATTTGATGTACAAACGGCTCGTTTATGACTACTACCAGTAAACGCTATCTTAAGAAATATTAACGCAATAAAATTTTTTATTATCTGCATTGCTTCTTTCCAGCAGTGCATACAGAGACGCCTTATATTTAAATATAATATTCTCAGCCTCTAAAAAAGCATGCGCATCCGCGGCCGCGTTATCTCATTTTATTTAATGTCCACTTTATTCATTAACGAGCCTCCTTAAGCGAGGTATTATCATAAAATTCATGAGTCGCATAAATTATTTCAGGCGCATCGACACGTCGCGGCGCTACATTACCCACGAGATTCCCGAAAAGCGGGGAAAGAAGGCTGGATGCCATTATATCCCCATGAAAAAAACGGGAAAAACAATAAAGACTAACACGAACAGATCGGATCGGCCGATAAAGCAGTGTCTAGGCTCTTAAAATTAAAATCTTCTCATAAAACGCCACCCAGCCGCATCCCCCGGACCACCCCCTGAATATATATCTATAGACACTGTTTTATTCTCATAAAAATAATACGCGTTGTCGTGCTAGTGCCTTTAATTTATTTTATTGCAGCTCGAATTTTATGATGGATGGAAGTGATAAATCTGTGCCGCTGCAGCTGTAAATTTTTATTCTCCTCGCCGCGCACAAAAACAATGCGGCGAAGTAAAAAGTGTGCTTATACGCGCACTTGAAAATTTATTCGAACGCCGAGTTGTTTAATTCTTCTGCATCCGAGCGCGTGAGCGCGCGCTTCTGCACGTAAAAATCGAAGTAATTCTCTTAATTATTTAAAAATTTAATTTACGCCCGCGCGACGGAGATATATCTAAAATTTAATTTCCCTGCCGTTATTACGATATTACATTTTATACTTTAAACGCGAATATTCGTGAATTTAATTAATGCGCGAATAACGAAGCATCCTACCGTTCTAAAATTAAACACGCACTTTATACCTCGTAAACTTTTAATATTTTAATCTGGCCTCTCGATCGGGGCTCCGATATCGGCCTTTAACATCTAACTTAAATAATAGTTTTGCCGGCTTGCCGGACAATAAAATAGTCGGCGCATTCGAAATATCATTACCGAATATCTCGACGTCAAAATTAATTCGCCTTAGAGGAGGCGAGAGTCGGAGCGAAGCGCAAAACAACCGCAGGGGAAGATATCGCGGATCCTCAATTAGAGACGAAGTAGTAAGGGAGCGAGCGGACTTATGTACACACACGCGACACAATCCGACTGTTTCTGAATCGAGCGAAAGCGTTTTACAGCCTCTCTCTCTCTCTCTCTCTCTCTGGGCTCGGGCCTCTTTTATATCGGCGAATACAAATTATTATCCTACCGCTCGAGCACGCACGCACAAGAATGTACCTCGTCGCGAGGAGGTAGTTAGCTCGTTTTCTCTCTCTCTCTCTCTCTCTCTCGCGCTCCGAAAAAGAGTTCCCATCGTCAAGATCATCTCGAATACGAGCGCCAGCGCGCTCTCGGGTAATTGATAGAGTGGTAAAGTGACGGAGGGTGCGGGAGGGGGATATGCGTAAACGTATATAACTCCGCACGAGATGAATCACGCGATCCGAGTTGCTGCGTTTCCTCTGCACGAGTTGCCACGAGAGGACGTATGGTTATATTATAACGATCTTTCAGGAGGGAAGAAAGTCTGCAGCCGCAGTCATTAGGCGGTTGGTCGTCTTCTCGTAGGTTCATCTGCGCTTTATGTTTAAAATTTAATTTTAACGCGAGGTGCATCGACTGTAATTTCGCATTAAAGTGCTTATTTCATTAAATTCGAAGCAAATACATTTCGAGCAAGTATACGAGTTCAAGCTTGACTAGAGTTACCAACATAAATTTGGTTAACAAAGCTTTCGCAGCCCCTCACCAAATTGCTCTTGCAATAAAAGAATGCCTTCGACCTGGAGTTTTTCAGCCGAAGCACAAGTACTAATTAAACGCATGAGCCCCACCTCGGGGCCCCACTTTACGATTCCCGATGCATCGGCATCTCTCCCATTCGGCCCTCTCTCGGGTCCCAATATCGCCAAAAGCTCTCGAGCCATAGTTAAATTCGCCCCGTCGCTTATTATCGCGACTCTCCGATCGTTCAAAAAAATTATCCGGCTAACGAGGGGGTCCCCTTCGGAATAATGATGGCTAATCGGCCGCGGCGTACGTGCTAATAGTATTCGCGATACCGAGAAAGATCACGTGGGAAGATGGCAGCAGCAGCAGCAGCAGCGCAGGTCCCAAAAAAGGGAGAAGCCTCGCGTGCGCCGGGAGAGGAAAGGGTACGTGTATGCACGTGAAGGACGAGAAAGAGAGAGAGAGAGAGAAGGAATATGGCGGAGTAGGGCCCGAAAGAGAGGAGGAGGAAGAGAGATCGAGGGTCATAGGTGAAGCCCGGCCTCTCGCCCTTCTCGCTGGGCGGAGAGAAGCTGCGATCCGATCGCGCCACGGATTCGCTCCTTGCAAATTCCCAAGCACCGAGCGTGCTCAAAGAACTATATAGTGCGATGCTCAACGCTCACCGCTCCATTCATTCATACCGATTTCTTTTGCAATTAAAGTTTAAGAGATTTTCTAGATGTTCCTCGCTCAATATCTCGCTGTAAGGGCCGCACTGAGAATGCGCATGAATTTCAAGAAGCGAAATATACAAGGCCCTGGTTGGGTCTTCCGTGCGCATGCGTGTACAAGCGCGTCAGTAAAAATTATCTTCGATTTCCGGAAATGTATTTCTCTCTCTCCCTTGCCGGACCCTCTCGAATTGTTGGCTCGACGATTTCATGGTTTATTTCGGAAAGAGAAAGACTGAAGGGACAGGAGACAGAAGGAAGGTAGAGAGAGAAAAGAGAGAGAGAAGCAGAGGCTTCGGTGTGTATACATACGCGAGAGAGAGAGAGAGAGAAAGAGAGCGATCGAGGAGACTTGCCGATAATAATCTTTATGCGAGACGGGCCCCAAGTTAAAATATTATGCTCGTTAGAATCCAAATTGGGGTTTCTTCTCTCTTTTAAGGGGCTGCGCGTATGCCGCACAGGTATTTATAATTTGAAACGCGCCTTTTTTTGATAAAGCCGCATTGGCTCTCTCTCTCGTCTTGACTGCGTTTTTTCCCGTTTTTTTAGCCGTATGTACATTGGACGGATTAACATACGGGAGGGAAGGACAGAGAAACGCCTTTGTTTTGGTCAGGCGACCCCCCAAATTAGTTCTTTTTCAAACTTTATTCAAATTTTTTGCTCCAATTAGAGCTCGAGTTTGTACCCGCTGATCTTTCCTGTTTAGATCGCGGATTTTGTCAAAATAATGATTTTTACGCAGTTGAAAAGCTGCAAAGATCTAACAATCCGATAGGCCATCTAACTGTCGGACACGCAGCCGGCTCACTTCCCTTTGTCTATCGACGTGGCCAGCTTTGCCGCGCGCAGCTGAAAAGTCAAGCCAACAAAGCTCAAAGAGCGAAGCGCCGTCGCATGCACACGCTTACACACTCGGCCACCGGTTGATCCAATCGAGACTAAGCAGAAATAAAGTAAAGCGAGACGGGGAGAGAGAGAGAGAGAGAGACAACATACGCGCGCGGGCGGGTATACCGATCGGGAATTAATTACGCGGCGATACGCGATTGGAAACTAGGCCCCGAGGAGGAGATGCGGCCGGGTAGATTCGCAGGATAATCCACCTAAACGTGCCGGACCACCGGCATCGACGGGGGCGCCAGAGCGCGAGCGAGCGACTGCATGAGAAACGCCGGAGGAGGAGGAACACGAGAGAGGAACGACTGCGCGAGCGTTCTGTTGTTTTTAATTATGTTTATAATCAACGCGCTGGCATGTCTATGGTAATCGTACCCCCTTCGTTTTCTGTACGGCCTACCGCCCGCAAGTCCGAGATTTACAACATCCGAGCCAGGCTGCATTGGCGAGGGAGCCAGTTCACTTGATCTCTTTGACGCCCGAAGCTTTTAGCTCCTCTGCTTTTTATTCGATCACTGGGTCGATTCCATTGAGCTTTCGTCGACGCGCTTTTATTTCCAGAATAAATAACCTTTTTCTCAATATTCATTATTAGCTCGTTGAACAATAGCTCGAAAATTTCCACAATATGATTCAGCTACACAATACACAATCGGTCTGATTTGCATTTCAAATTACGTAGACTATTTCACTAACAATTATAATGCCAGCCCCCGTGACTTTCTATATGCTTATTATTATAATCACGATTACTTGTATGCTTTTGTTTGTCGAGCAGCTGGAAACAAAAAACATTATTTCTTACAATTCTCAAGAGAAAATCAAATATTATGAATCACAATCAAGCGACGACTATACGTATTATAAGCAAAGTAAAAGACGAACTTTCTCTTTTTGTACAAAAATACAAAAAATGCTCTATAGAACCGAGATTACGCAGTAGAATATTAATCAAAGGTTTTCTGGAAGTCTTTTATAAGTTAAATGAATGAAATTTCCCTAAAAAATCCATTCGTACACAACGGAAGTTACGTAAAAAATTCAGATATGCCTTATTTAACTTTTTCTATTTGTAGAAAAAAAAACACAGCGGCACAAAACGACGAAATTTTCAAATCGCAAAAATAAAGCGCAGCGACGGAGAGAACGATCGAAAAAAATCAGCGCATTCCCTCTGTTATCACCGACAGCCCATCCCTCGGCCATTACGCACCGGGGGAGCTTACCGCTATAAGCCATTATATTATCGATGATCGGGCCGACATTACACGTCCCCTATGATTGCGCATATTGGATCTCATTTGAGCGCCGTTGTCGTCATGCAAAGTCTCTCGGCTTGCTTGCGAGAGCACGCGATGCCGAACCGAACGCGGCCCCGCTAATGACGCGAGCGCAGATACCAGCGATACGTCTAATTAATTCCGGCTATCGCAGCCAGATATATACGTTACTAATGCCCCCATCGACGACGGCGACGGCGCTGGCTTATGCTTGGCCCGCTCCGTTGGCAAGATCCACGATTGCGAATCCTGATCTATTCGTATACCCGCGGCGCCATTCCTACGGTATCGCAGGTTGCTGCGTCCCTCTTCGCAAACAATTTAAAGCGGCTATTAGGAGAAAATAATAATCTCGAGCGAAACACTTCCCCGTAAAATGATTTGTCGCAGCCCCGCCCGAGGAAGGACTCGAGGAAAAATCGCGGCGAAATGAGGGGCGCTGCCTCCGTAGCATCTCCCGGGCCGTTCGTGCCCGCGAGGGGTTGTGTTTATGACACGCGCGCTCTCTCGCATTATAAAGGAAGGCACGAACGAGAGGCGTGGTAGTAGTAGTAGTAGGTAGAGATGCCCGCGGGGTGCCTCGCTCCTCGGCGAATAAATTACGTAGCTCGGGGGCGACGCCGCCGCTTATTATCGACTAATAGACGGCCAAACAAATGGCTCACGCCCACCCTGCGATTAGCATCGCGAGCGTTATGAGATTATTACGGGGCGGAGGTGGCCACTCGTTTTTTCCACTGCCGGCGCCTCGTCGAACAAGTGTGAAAGCTAGGGGTGACCTCGCGAGTGTGTTGAATGCGGGATGATGAATCGTTCGCTGATTAATTGCTTTTTCAGTGATTTACTTCTAAAGTGGACGATCACGTTTATAGCTATATTTGAAATTCATTAAAATAATTGAATTAACGAGTCCTTAATGAAAAAGAGTATTCCCGTAAGAAATTCTGATAAATTTTATTGACAAGAAAAGGATAAAAAATAAATCTTGATTAACTACTTTTGAAAAATGCACGATTTTATTTTTCTTAAAACTCAATAATGCAAATGAAAGAAATTTTATTTATAAAACCGATAATCAATTCTGCAAAAGCGCAAAAAATCCCGAGTCAAATAAACGAAAGACAATTATATTTAATTGCACCTTTAAAAAAAACACGACGTTCTCTGAAAAAAGCTTACATCCGTCCGCGCTCCTTTTTGCCTCCGATCGGACAATGCCTCATAATCCCAACTGCATACACCGACGAATCGGGCGCAAGTTCCCTGCCAAAAAAAGCATCTCTCTTGAGCCTTCAGAAAAACCGAAAGAAGAAGCGCGGAGGAATACACGGCTCAGAAGAAAACGGTGAGCAGGAGGAAGTGGAAGAACGAAGAAGAAGGAGCTCAGAGTCGACAGCACTCGCCGAGGACACGACTTACGGAGAGAGAGAAAGAGAGAGGGAGAGAGAGAGAGATACCCCAAGGGCTTCGATTCGGACGCCGCGGCAGGCAGAGACTCGGTATTCCTTTCTCTCTCCCCGCGAGACTGCAGCATTCAAGGCCGCTTCGAATCTGGACGCATAAACAAGCCAGGCATCTTGGACGCCCATCACTCCCTATAATAACAATAAGACTCGCCGTCGCCGTCGCCGTCGTCGTCGTCGTCGTCGTCCACCTCCTCTCGCAGTCATCTGCTCTCCTTACCGACCTTCGGAGGCTACTACCGCTGCCTTCCTTGTCGACGTCTCTTTGAGATCCCACGTGATTACGAGGCACCGCTGAGCGTCTTCACAAATCACTCCCCGCTCTCTCGCCGATTTTTTTCGATCCCTCTCCCCCTCTGGAGGAGCCCGCTAGCGACATAAATCTATATCATACGCTCGTCGCCGAGCGGAGGGGAAACGAAGGAGGAGAGAGAGGGAGAGAGAGGATACGATGGCATATTTATGCGCGTATTGGCGAAACTTGGCACACAGAAGCCGACGTTTTGCCTTTTGCCGCTGCCGGTCTTTCTCTCTCTCTGCCTCTCGATCGCGCTGCTTTCCGCCTCTCGCGGCCTCGCCATTGTTTATTGTTTCATATTTTGGCATTTTATTGTTTAATTATGCCTCGATTAATAGCCGGCATATTGTTTCCGATCGCCGCGGGGAATTTCAATCGTTTTTTCAGCCTCCGCCTCCTCGATCGATGCGTCGTCCTTTCTCTCTTGATTGTCCGCTCGGAAGCCGCGTGACTTGTAGCGCTTACCGGCCTTTTGTTTATCGAAACGGCTCTTTATGAAGCACGCAAAAAATGCACACACACACGCGCACACCCGCTTTTCGATAATATACGTGTGTAAGCGCGTACGCGCGCGCGCGCGAATAGCTCGAAAATCAAACGCACGTACGAAATCTCCGAGAGATCTTAAACTCGCGGAATCGCTCTCTGTCTCCGGGCATTTCTCGGATTCCCGAATCTGCGACGGCGCTGGATGCTTTCTCGCTCGCAGGCTCGCAACACGAAAATCATTATTGCAAGGTCGTAAATCGAGCTCTCCTCTCCGTCTTCCACCCTCGACACCCCGATTCCGATGCGAGACACGACGCCGACTGGATCTAGGGAAGCCATTTCCCCTGATTTACGAGCTTTCTCCGTCTAATTAAAAAATGTATCCTAATTTCGCTGCGGAGCAAGAGCTAATAAGAAAAGTTGGGCCCAGAGGGTCCTCTCACCTACCCTACAACACTCGCCCCCGCATAAGACAGCATTCTCCGGGCCGGCAGAGAGAGAGAGAGTCTGCCGGCCAGGCGCGCACAGCCAATTAAATAAATATTCGCGGACATAGCTCGCGCGCGCTCTTCCTCGCCTTTTTTCTCGGAGCGGAAACCGGTGCCCCTACTGGTTCTGCGCGCCGCGTCAACCTCCCCCGCGCCGAGGCATTTCGTGCCTCTGCTTTAGGCATTTTATAGGCGATCGGGGGTTAGACGCGAGGTATGCCTCGGGAGGGCGCCTTGGGAAGCTCCGCAGCTGCGACGTGTACCTGCATGGACTAGAGATTTGCTAGATGGGGGGGCTTTGTTTTTCCTTTAATTAGGTGTAGTCGATGGAAATGGTTTCGGCCTGGGGGGATATTTGCGGATGTAACTATTTTTTTTTTTTTTTTTTTTTAAACAGGAAGTTGGTCACGAAGTTGCGGGGTGGCGTGGAATCAGTATTAAAATATTTCAAGATGCTGCAAGCACGATAGGCCACAAGCAAGTACGTTACGATTCTTTCCGTTTCCATCAAAAATCTCGTATCAGTTTTTGCACCTCGGAGTCGTGCGGCACAAATCTTTCCGCTGCTTCGACTTTCCGTGAATACAAAGAGGCCGAAAAGTATACCACCTCCCGCACATGCTAATCCAAAACGGGAAAACTCACACCTGAACTCCTCGCTTGGCAGCGCAACGCTTGCGATTATCAAATGAAGGCGGTGAGATCGAGGCCGCGCGCCTCGCGGAGAGGGAGCCGAACCGCACACGAGGGGTACCAAGATTCGCGCGTCGGCGGAATCGGTTTTTATCGAGCTCTCTCTTTCTCTCCCTACGCTCTCTGCGCGAGTGTGCCGCCCCGTAGGGGAAACGGAGGAGCGAACCTCCAAAGAGAGGAGGCAGCGAAGAAAGAGAGAGAGAGAGAGAGAGAGAGAGAGACCGGATTCGCGATTTCCCACGGAGGAGATTCTCACGCCGTAAATCAAGCCGCCGCCGCTTTGGTCGGCTGCTGTGTGTATATATACTGTGTGTATGCCGCGAGGCGCGAGCGAGAGGCGCGCGCGACGATTTCATTGTTTTCGGTGGAGGGGGGAGGGGGAGGAATTTGCAGGGTGTCGGCCATATCGTGAATTAGAATATCGGCGAGAGAGATACTCGCAGCCGAGCAAGCCAGAAGCCGGCACTGCGGGAAGATCGTTATCGAATGGTGCACGCGTTTCATATGGATTTTTGCGGCCGTTTGCGGTGCCAGTCAAACGACTTTTCATTTTTGCAGAGTCATCTCAGCCTCAGCTGAGCCCAACTTCAATTGGTATATGCTTTTGGGACGTACATGATGACAAACTCTATACGAGCTTTCAATTGAATATTTTAATTGAAAAAATGGTAAGAAAATGGACTTACCTTAATTGATTGTAGGATGGTGTGATATAAATAATACAATTAGTACAATAATAAATTCCTTATATTCGTGGTAAATGCATCTAAAACATAAAATAATGATAAAAATTAACTTTACTTAAATATCTAGTTTTTATTAAACATAAATATTTTAAGCAAACAAAAATGCGACATATGAATTACAGTAATATTGAACTTCTCTCTGCCAAGAGCATAAAATAAGAAAGTGTCAATTAAAACGCTCGCGATAATGCGCTCCGCTCACGCAGCATATCCTCATCTCTTTGGATCTATATGATTTCACACGAAAGCAAGCAAGAAAAGGCCATAATGCCAGGGTTGCCGAAGAAGCGGACGCAGAAGCGAGGAAGAAGGGCCAAAGACAAAGAATAAAAGATCAACTGCACAGGGACCGCCCCACGCGAGATGTATCGCCCTGCCGACTGTTAATAAGACGAGACAATGCCCGGGACGACGACGACGACGCCGACGAGGAGAGAACTTCTTCCCTATCGGTGTGTGCGCGCGCGCTCATATCGAGCACGTGTGCGTAGAGGCACGCACACACGGTCAGCTGGCGCGGTGACACAGGGCCCGTGTGGGAAGAGGCACCAGGCGTTCATATGTTTATTAGCCGGACCCGCGCATAAATAACGCGGCCCATAAGGTATAAGAAAAGAAGGAGAGAAGACGTGTCGGCGAGTCCGCGCGGCCCGTGTGTACGTGCACACCTATGCCAGGGAGAAGCCGAGGAGTCTGCACCTCCCCGAGGAGGACGCTCTTATCGCCGCTCGAACTAGGGAGAGAGAGGGAATGCCGACAAAAAGGGGGATTCCCTCCTTCTTTCATCTTTCTCTCCCTCTCGCTCGCTCGCGCGCGCACCCGAGTAAATTGTCACACGCTCGGCCGCTCTCTCTCTTTCGCCGCGAGGAATTGGCCAAAGAGAGGAAGGTGACGAAGGCACGACAAAGAGGAAGGCACAACTTGGTAGGCCACTCGATATTTCGAGCGCGAATGCGTACTCGCTGATTGTGGAATGTTTATGTTTCGGACGGCTACCGAGCTAAAAAATGCTCCGCTTTTCTTGCGCGGACTCGCGGCTTGGAAATCGTTAAAGAGCCCGAGAAGGCCCGGCGAAATAAAGATTTCATTTTTAGATTGAAAAAGGATGGGTTGTCCTTTAATTGTGTGAGAAAGCTTCTAGATCGTTCAAGGCCGTAAATCCTGTTGTAATTTATTTATCTAAACTGGTTTGAAATGAT
Source organism: Ormyrus rosae (assembly GCA_035047165.1). Lineage (NCBI taxonomy): Eukaryota > Metazoa > Arthropoda > Insecta > Hymenoptera > Ormyridae > Ormyrus > Ormyrus rosae. The sequence continues at coordinate 690,786 of JAWWML010000012.1, read as the reverse complement.
GTTATATTAAAAAAATTCAATTCCATAATGTATTTTTCCCGACATTAATAAGATATATCTCCTCTCGTATTTAACTTTTATCAGCCATTGATAACATTACTTACAACTCCGTAGCCGTAATTTCCTTTCAGTGGAATCCTTAACGTTGACATAATATAATACATCGTTATAAGGACTCCTTAAATACATATAAAGAAGCACGAAGCGTGTATGTATCGTGCTTTCGACGCAACAGAAAAATGTAAATTAACGAGAGACTGAGTGCACCAGTGCATGGGATTGTGGAGTGGAGAAAACCAGAGGCGCGGTATCGTGGGCAGTTACAAAAGGTATATAATTAGAAGAATCTTATTTTCTCGGTCTCGAGAGGACTCGCGGAACGATTTTTGATAGATTAAAGTTGTGAATGAAAATTGGCCACTCTTATTATTGATCAAGGTGAGTTTGAAAACCCTCGGTAAACGGTAAATTGAATTCACAATTGCACCCGGCATAAACTGTTTAAAATTGGAAAAAGTACTCGTCAGCGGCCTAGTTGCAGCGTTGTGCGGGAACACATCGTCACGTGGCGTAAAATATAACGTTACGTATAAGGAAGCAAAGAGAAGAGAAAGACGGAGCCAAAATAAGGCGACAGTCAGATCGCGCGGAGGTGGACGGCGAGAGCGGAGGAGAGAGAGGGAGATGCTATCCCGAAGAGGCGAACAGTGTTATAAGAAGGACCGAAGGGAGTGTCTCTCCTTCCTTTCTTTATGCCTCGCGAATCCTTTTTTCTCTCGCTCTCGTTCGTCTCTCTTTCTGGACACGGGCACACGAGCGAGCGAGAGGCAAGATTAAGAAGGATTGAGAGGGAGAGGGAGAAAGAGTGAGAGAGAGAGAGAGAGAGAGAGAGAGAGACAAGGCAGGCCCCGGAGAGAGAGGACCTACCTAATTTACCTCCCAGATAATGCGGCATAATTAAAGCAAAATGTAACGTCGCTGGCAATTAAAACAAATTTATGCGAGCGAGATCCGTGATCGGGGGGCCCGAGCGAGCGACCGGAGCGAGCGAGCAGCCGCCGAGAGAAAGACGCGCATATGCGGGCCCGTCGTCGTCGCCGTCGCCGTCGTCGTCCACCTTCGCTCGTCTCTCCTTCTTTCCCGCGCGAGCGGCGCATATACGCGCGGCTCGAAGCATGCGTGCAGCGGCGTTCGCGGCGGAAAGACCGGCCCGTTATTATTCTTTGCAAAATTCCAAGGGCCGCTCGTAGCCGCCGGAATCCGAGGCTCCGAAGATCCCTTTGTCTTCGATCGCATGAATTTATCGAGCCGAAACGCATAAGCGAGTGGAGCGATAGCCCCGAGAATTTCCCTCTGGACCTCCGACTTAACCCTCTCTCTCTCCCCCACCGAAATCTTCAGCTGCCGACCGGCTCCTCGCCGGTAGCAAAAAACCTTTCATCGCGGCTAATTTACTATTCTCTCGAAAGCTCCCCTCGTGAGCGCGAAGCCGAAAAAACTGAAATCGCGGCAAGCGGGAGCGGAGGGCGCAGCGTCTTGCGGCATCTCTCTCATCCCCGCAGCTTGTTTTCCCGCGCATTACTGACGGCTGGCTAGGCCCGACCCGGCGCGCCTCGGCGCCTCCGAGCGACCAACGAGATTTCCCGCATCAACAGGTTGCCATAAAGCGGCCCGTCATAACATCATATATACAGCCGAGGGTGAATCCCCACCGTGTTTATACGAGCTAGACGCCGATGATGAAGAGACGCCGCGTGGAGCCGCGGCCCCGTTAGACGCCGCGCTCGGTTCGTCATAGAAATATTAATGGCCGGGGCCTTATTATTTATTGTGACCGATGCGTGGATTTTTATTGCTTCCTGGGAAATTTTCTTTCGCTTATAAATTCTTTGTTTTTTAGGAGGTGGACACTTGAAGCCGCTTGGAGCGCTCGGTTTTGATGTATTGGACAAGTTTTGTGGATATTAAATTTTGTTGCAGCAATAAGATTAATGTTAAATACATCGATTTACTCGAGAAGTGGAAAAGGCGATTCTTGAATTTCAAGGATCTGTGCTGTAGGTATGCGTCATAAAATTGTCAAATCAGTAAATGAAAAATTGTATAAATTACGAGGAATCGATTTCATATATGAAAATTAATTCCAATAAATTCAATAAATCCAGAAATATTTTCTATAATTTATTAAATTACAATTTCCATTTGTTGCAATGAATTTAATTAAAATCTCTCTCTTAATGACGTCAACCACCAATTGCGTAACTTCCTTGTCTTGCTCTAATGCATTTGTAATTCCTTTTTACTACTTATTTCCTTTTTGCTTAATTATTTCTCAAAATAATGGTCGGACGTGTGCATGGAAAATTTACCTTAAAAATTAAGTTTTTATTCCGAGAAATTAAATGTTTTATGGAACGGGTTCAAGAACTAATATTTTATGCTAATTAGTTATGAAATGAATATTTATACTCATTAAAAATAAAAACGTCCGTTCCAATATAATTTTTGAACGTATCCTCAGCAAATTAACAGTTCCTCTGTTTATTGCTCAAATAAAAAATTCATCATCGTAACTTTAACGATAGCATCTCTTACTCTTAAAACACATGAGAAATTTATTCAAAAAATCTTTTATATATCAAAGTAGGTAAATATGGCCATAAAGATAAAATTCATATAAGGAAGTGAAGAAATTTTTTCGAGAAAAGAGCGAGCCGCGCTGATTCACGCGCTTCTGCTCTTAGCACATCCTGAGAGAGTTGTAATACAGAAATAATAATTGTGAGCCCGCCACAAATCCCTTAATAGATTACTCAGAAAGGTAGACTTATTAACTCATCGAGCTGCTAATAAAGCATTTTGATACCGCCGCCAATAGAATCGTAAGTTAGAAGCAGAGGAGAGAGAGAGAGAGAGAGAGAGAGGAAATATTATAATACAGCTCTCTATATACTTATAAGGCGCTGGAGGCTCATCAATTATGCAGCTAGATAAAACCCATAAATTGCAGAGTCGCGCGTGAGAATGACCCGGGCTCTCATATTATTTTTATAAATTCTCGCGAGAGCACACTTCCAGGTGGCACTGCCCGGTTCCGAGTAATATGCTAATACATTTGAAATTTCTATTTAAATTATGGAGCATTAAGGCCCGCCGAGATACGGCGCAGCGTAACCGTAAACACAGAGAGCCGGCGATTAGAAGCCATTTGACGCGAGATGATGTACCGACCTTGAAACTGATAAGACTACCCGGAGAGGAAGCAGCGGAGGAGAAACCAAGAAATAAAGGACGCGCGCGCGGCATTTATCGGGATTTTTGATCAATAAAATTATGAGAGGACCGGTCTGCGTACGTGTATATTTCGTTATTCTCGTTCCTCGGCTGGCTCCTCTCGGGAGAGCGCGAGATAGAGTATAGACCCTCTCGCGACACGATGTATGTATTATACGACCGCGGCGCGACAATAATTCAAAAGTATTTAAGAGCGCGATAAATTATTCACAACGTGTATAGAGCGCGAGCAAAGGCTATCGGTGACATGCGCCCGAGTGTATGAAACACGACGTGATGCGCGCCCGAAATTCTCTGTCTATGCAAGTGCCGCTTTTTTTTCCACTGCCAGCTCCCCCCGCTCTTGCTCGAGTTTCGCGCGATTCCTTTAATGGCTCTTTTATTGCTGAAATATCTAGATAGAAGCTGTCGTTTAGATCGGAGTTTTGCTGTAAATTTCGAGGGAACGTGAGATTTTTTCCGATAGCGCGCGAAGAGATGGTTTTACTTCTATTTTTTCGGAATGATGATGTTAGCTGGTTTTTAAATTGATAAAGAAGATATTTTAGCTTTTTGTAAAGAGTTTGGTAATGCAGAAAAGGGCTTGCTTTCTCTCAAAGATTTAAAGCAAGTGAGATAAAAATGTTGAATGAATCGCGCAGTGATTCTCTTTCAACTTTTATTAAAGTTTTCTTATTTATTTGCAACGCAGGTAATATATTTTTATTGATATCGCTTTAGTAATTTTGAAAATAACGATATAAGAAAATAAGAAGCAATTCTTGTTCCAAAAATCCTCTTGCTTTATATCGTTAATTTCTTAAGTATTCTTTATTAGCACTTGTACGAGTTTTTTTTAGTTTCAATTAAGATAACAGTTCGACTTGAACCCGATGGATACAGAATTACAATAAAAAAGGAAAGTTCGAAAAGTATGATTATCGTAATAATGAATCAAAGAGGAGAAAAAAGTTTTATGTAAATTTCTGATACAGTGAAATTTATTTGTTTTTATGAGTGCGACGTATATTTATGAGATAATATCAGCAAATTAATACAGGAATTTTTATATGGAATGCATATCATATAACGAGTCGCTGTCGTAAATAGCCTCGTAAAAGACGTATTATTTATGGTAGTATATGACAGAGAACATAAATACAGCATATTTTCACATTTTTACGAAATTCGAGTCGTTAAAGTACAGTCACATTCGAGAAAGTCCTTAATTACAACGTTTTATGCTTATAAAACTATATCTTTCTATATAAAATCTCTAATGAAAATAATCACTGAGCTTCGATAAAGAAACTATGACAAAATGAATATTCAAAGTAGTATTGTGATTATGAACCCCTGTGTCCCGTTAAATTACCTCAGAAATTTTCCAAACCCACGAAAATTCTTAGAAACTTGTAAGACATTTTTTTTCTGTTTCAGGAAACGAATGATTTATGAAAATTGTGTTTTTAGGTTTATCTACCACTCCACGTATAACTGAGAAACCTTTTTCATGTTCAAAAATTGCTGCCTTTTCCAAACTAGTCATGTTGAAATATTTAGATATTATCAAATTACGGACTTATCAGAACACGATATATTACAAGTGAGTGATGACGAAACAACTTAATCTAGCGAAACCGCGTTATATAATATTACATAAATACATACATGCGTGTAATGCTTACTCTAATAATTAAAATCAATAAAGAGTCTTAAATTAAACGGACTTTCTTTCCGAAAGAAAATACTTCGCGACTTCTGACTCTAAAGAATTAATACAATCCTTATTCAGGTAACTAAAAAGCACTGATCAGCTTGTTTCCCATAATACATCAGCGGCGCGGTAACAGCGAAATTCGGTGTACCGAACAATAATCGGCCGGGCAAAAGGGGAGCAAAAGGACTATTACACGCTTGGTAATTTCTGCGCCTTGTACGTATAGCCCTTTAAATTTTACGAAAAATACAGCAGCAGCGGCGGCAGCGGCGCGCACGGGCAATTACCGTATTGATAATAAACGTTTGCTCGTTGCTCGCGCACATTTTTCGGCGAGGATAAAAAGGATCGGGGCCCTGTGGGAGCGCGGCTGCCTCCTCCTCCTCCTCCTCCTCCTCCTCCTTCTCCTTCGGTATAAAAAGCGCGCGCGGCGCGGCTCTCGCATTGTCTCCCGCGTGCACGCGAGCTTTTATATACAGCCGGGGGAATCCCCATTATATGACGCGCGCTTATACGCGCACGAGCAGCGACCGCTTATAATCGTCTTGTCAGAGAGGTTTTGCCGGATATGACGAAGGAGTCGGCAAAAACGGAGCGGTCGAGCTTTAAAGGAGCGAGAGAGCTGAAGAAAGCGTGATGCTCGACGGACAGAGAGAGACAAATAGAGCCTTTTTTCGAGAGACATTTTTGTTCTCTCCTTTTTTCGGGATGATTTATTCCTGGCTTTTAAGTGATTTTTATGACCAGTTAATGGTTTTCAGCAATAAATGTTTCATAAAGTTGCGCGTTGGTTTATTGATGTCGGAATATCTTTTTACTGCGAATGAAAATGATTGTTTAATGTGAGCGATATAAAAGTTTAAATAAAAAATTTTCACATATTTCTTTGAGTAAAAAGGGGTTTAAATTTTAACTTTAATTTAAACAGAATCATTTCTATGAATTAACTTTGTATGAAGTAGTATGTAAAAACATTACAATCCGATAAATTTACCAATTACAATAAATAAATTATGCAAGAAAAACTGGTCTATTGCCTTACAGGCAGAAATAGTCAGTACGTAAAGAAGAGCATCACTCGTAAACTAAAGTGGTGATCGGGCAAGTCCTTTTCGCGCCCAATACGGACGTTGCTAAAGTTTTTGTTCACCTTCCAATTAGTGTCTTCTTTCATATTTGGCTTTAATTTTTAGTTAAGTTACCGATTTATCATTACGAAAAGGACTGCTTGCTTAAAAGAATTTTTGTAAATAAACATTAAACCGAGATTTCAAATTACCGTTTAAAAAGTCGTTCTTATTTACTATTAGGATCACGCAGTATTTTAGAGGTAAGACAGAAGTCGTGAAGAAAGTTTTAAGTCAAAGAAAAAAGCCGGAACAAAAAAAGCCGAAAACGATCGAGCGAACGAAAAACGCGTGACGGAGGTGAGGAGGAGAGAGAGGAGGACGAACGAACTAGAAAGAAGTTGGTGTGTCGGCTGAAGGGGGCGAGAAAGAAAATGTCGCGCCGCGCCTGAAATATCGGAATGCCCGTAGATAAATCGACGTCGAATCAGATTTTGTTGCGAGAGAAGGCGGAGGGCGAAAAGGGTGCAAATGGAGAAAAGGGATAGGACTCGAGAGAAGAAGGTGATAGGAAACAGGTCCAGTGTCTCTCGTCTCGTTTTTCTACCTGCGGAAAAAAGAAGTCCCCGCTATATCCGCTTGACAATCGCATGCTCATGAATACGTCATATCTGCTCTTTCGTTTGGCCGCTACTGGCCGAAAGCCATAAAACCCGAGCTGATCCTTTTTTCCTGCTGGCCGATAGGTTTTTTTTGCCTTTCTCTCGCTCGCTCGCTTCTCTTGTCGCGCCTTATGCTTCGACGTTTTCTGCCGCGGACTGCTGATGCTACTGGGTACCTCGAATTATACCGCTCGACTGTGAAATTAGACGAAAATTGAATTCATGCTTGAGAGTTCTCTTTCATTTCTGATTAGAATCGTTAGAATACAAAAAATTCAATACGAACAGTTGGACTGTATTATTTTACTTAAATAGTGCAGAAAAATAAAAGAATCAAATTTCGGTCAAAGTTGCCGAAATTTTATTTAAAAATTTTTTATAAAATCAAGGTATTGTAAAGGTAACGAAATGTTTTGCCGCTCGCAAAAATAACAAAACTTATTAAACTATGTAGACTAATTTTTTACCAAAGATAAACTCTGCATTGCCCCAATAAATTCCTCGGAAGCAAGAAAACCATAGTTGACGGTAGCTATATATACGTAAGGGCGCAGGTCTGTCTACAAGGTGCCCGTCTGCCTACAAGCGCCGGCGCCAGAGCGTAACGCCGTATTTGACGGAATATACGCTTTTGCGTCACAGCCGTATACCTGGGAGACGACGGGTAGGCTTTACGCAAAAATTACGAGCGGAGTCTCGGACAATAAAGTTTGGGGAACCTACTTTTTCAATTTACTACCTTTTCCGGCCGACGCCGACCACCTTCAGAGAGAGGCTGGACGATCGCGCCGATAAGAGGGAGAGCCAGACGGGGATCCGAGCTCTATGATCGAGTTACTGTTTTCTGGGATGAGAAACATTTTGAAGTATCCGCAAGGTGATTCATACGCGACTAGTTTATGACCACTTGGAGATTTTAGAATCTTTTAAAGGAATTTCGAGGGGTCAGTTTTTCCCTCAACCGACCAACGAGGAATTTTCGGAGAGTTTCTGTTTGCTTATAATGTTTGGTCGAAAGTGGCTCCGTGATATGTTTGTTCAGGCATTGTTTGCTTCGCAAATTGATGCAAATACGCGTTTCCTTTTACTTAGATATTATACTTTAAGTAATATGAAGCAGAGTAAACAGTGTGGATTTCAGACGTTTATGGTAGAATATTTGGGAAGAAAATTTTCAAAAAGGTTCTAACAAACTTTCCAAGATTATGAGAATCATATTTCATAAAGTTATCACAGTAAAATTGAAAAATCGCTTGTACAAATAAGATCTGTTTCTTAAAGCAAAGATCCCGGAAATTTCAACGAATTTGAATCTCTAACACCGGGCAAAAACAAAATTGCCCAGCAACAAAAGCAGCTGGCATTGTCAAAGCAGGGCCAGCAAAAGGAACAGCGAAATTTTTTATCGAACAACGAGCTTAATGAACGCGTTGCGAGAGATGAGCGTAGAGAGGGGCAGTCAAAGAGCGAGCGAGAGAGAAAGAGAGGCCTCTCACCGACTAATGAATGAACTCGGCTCGGCGCGCGTACCAAATCCATTTAACTCATTCACAAAGGCTCGTTCTCCGTCCCCCACCCCTCGTGCGTGAGTCAGGCCTTGAACTGGTTTGCGAATCGTTTTCGGGAACAGACCCTCGGCGATGGTCCTATAGCGGCACAATTACGGGAAAGGTCGAGCCGCTCGTACGACTTAAGGGAGCGCCCGAAGGATCTTTCCGAGTCGAGCCACCCTCGATTGAGAAGTGTACGGGGAAACGCACCTGAAAACGCGTGCCGAAAGTCTCATTCACACGCGGACTTGGACCGCACCACAAGGGGCCAATTGTGGCGCGCTGTTTAGCTCCTTCCCGCCCGAGCTCTTTCGCTTTCTTCGCTCCCTGTGTACCGCGCACATTGTGCCGCCAATTCTACGCTCGCATTAGCTAAACGCTTTCTTTATTTGCAATCTATTTTTCTCCTAATTATCGAAAGAAGTCGCTACGAACTATGAACAAATTTTTTCGAATCGAACAATCATTTGCCTGGCAACAAAAATCAGCAATCTGGCGAGTTGTCTCGCTTCCCTCTGTATCTTGTTCTACGCTGGCGTTAGGTGTGCGTGATCGCGTCCCCACCCTGCAGCTCGACTCTGCGCCGTACACACGTCGGGTGAATTTTCATCGACTTTCGAGAGGAGAGGCCGGGTATTTCCATTCCAACACCTGTTCTTTCCTGAAGCTTTGATCGCTCTCCAGCCGTTCGGCTCTCGTCGTTTTTTCGCTGACCTGGATTTGAACTTGAGAACGGACGGCGCACGCAAATTTGCCAAGCTGCGCTTAACTTGTGAATGGATGTATGCTGTACGTGCATTTTCGTTCGGTCACCGTATAAAATTCGAATCTTTCCCATATGTTCTTAAATATTTCTTAAATATTACAGCGAGATATTTTAAAATAAATTGTTTACGCGGACGTAAATAAAGTAACAGCGTATATTCTTTCGCCGCGCACTTTCGCGTAAACCTTTCGTTAATTACAGCGGCCAGACTATCCCGAAAAAAGGGGCGCAAATAAAATACTTTTTTTCCCGGCTCCTCACACACCTGTCGCAACATTTCAAGCGGCTCCTCGGCAGCGCCCGACCTTTGTTAAACTTAAAAAAGAGCAGAATCCAACGAAAGAAAGCAGCGGGAGAAGCGAGGAGAATTAAGACTGCACCGCGAAACCGGATGTCTTATACCTTGATTAAGCCGACTTAACGACCGCGTGCGCGAGGGAAAGCCGCGCCTTTCGAAGCCTCCTCTCCTGCATCCGCGAAAAGAGCGAGCGGCGCTTTAACCCCTTAATACCGCTTTGCCGCTTCCTGCGTTGTCCTCAAAGATCCCCCCCGCGCAAACAGAACCTTTCCGCAGTCCGCCAGCCTTCAGACAATGGCTATTATTGTGCCTGTAATCGCGAGTCCCGAGAGCTCTGCTGATTGATTTCGTCTCGCGAGTCCCTGCACTCACTTGATTGCTTCGTGTCTTACATTTTTATAATTGACTTTATTATCAATCGATTTTTATAACCTCTTAAATGCATAAGGCAGTGCGAGAAATAACCAGCCGAGCGGATAGTATCTCACGCTTTCGATGCTTTTCGATTTTCGATCCCGCGATATGTAATAATTAATGCGCGCACACACGCTCAAGCCTGACCTCTTTGTATACGAGTGTACAACATGTCTGCGGAATGCGCGAGCACTGATAAAGGTCATCCGCGCGCTCGCTAGAGACAGACTAGACCGGAGAGAAGGAGAGACAGACGCGGCGGCTTCGGGTGCATATACACATACTCATATAGCCCTGAGTCGCGATGTCGTAAATCTTCCCAATGCGCTCATAGCGCGCGAGTGCGCTGCTGCATTTGATTTACGGCCTGCAATAAGGTCGAATATGTTAAGTGAAAGCGAGACTTGGCACACGCGAAGATTAGCAACGAATATACGCACGTGAATTCATCATCGCGAGGCCTGCGAATCTATGGTGCAGAGTTATGAATTTAGAGGAGGAGGAAGAATGACGGAATAAATTGTTTTAATTGGCTTGAACTCAGGTTCCATCAGAATAGGCACAAACACTTTACTGCGAACAACTGGTTAGATTATATTACAATAGATTTGATACAAATTTCAGCTTGCACCGAAAATAACTGTAGTGTTTTTATCAATTATAAAATTTATTTATCTTTTTTTTTAATAATTTATTATTTTAAAATATTAAGATTGTAACGATCCTATAAAAAATATATTTTTATAATTATTTTGTATTATATTTCCAATTTTAATTTTAAAGGAAACGATATTGTCAAATAGAAAAAAATTTAATCTAGCTTAAAACCTTTCCTTACATAAAATATCAAACGACAGAAGCAGTAAATTAAAATAATACAAAATAAACGAACTCAAAAATCTAGCCAACGCAAGACTTTAAACCCCAAAATGAAGCCCAATTCTGAATTGAAGCCACAATGATCCACGAAGAGAAAGGCGAATTCCCTCTAGCTCGCAAGTGCATCGCCTCCTCGCGGCAGTGCATCCATCGCTCTATACCCACAGCCATCCCTCTGCCCCCTCAGCTCTCGTCGGCGGCCGATCGATGAAGAAGGAGAGCGAGCGCGCGCACCCCCACAAGCGTCAACACATACGCGCCCCAAGAGAAACACGTATACACGGGCCAGCAGCAGCGGCGGCAGCTCACCAGCGAGAGAATAATTCGCGAGGGAGAGAAAGATAACGCGAGCGAGCGAGCGCAGGGGGCATATAAAATCATAGCTCCGGCAGCCGCCGCCGCCGCCACCACCGCTATAATAATGCATAAGGAGGCGGAGTGTGCCCGCCGAGGCCACGCCCCCGCGCGAGCGAGCCCCGGCCGGCGGTGGGGGCAGCCGCAGGAGAAGCGGCCCCCGGGAGTGGGGGGCCGAGAGAAGGAGCGAACGAGGAGATGGATAGCCGAGCTCTCTGTCCGTCTCTTTCGCCGCGAGCCGAGCGCTCATTCAGAGTCCCAAAGGCTGCAGGCCAAAGTGTGCGAGTCGCTCTCTGTCAGTGTGCGGCGGAGACTGGACCTCCGGCTTTGCCGCCGTGCCGCGGGGAGGAGACGCCGGACTCTCGGTGCATTATGATGCACGAGCGACTCCTTACATAGGGAGGGATTTTTCCTCTAATCTCGCCGACTCCGATCCTCGATATGAAAATTGATGCATTTTCAAAGTTTATTTTTACCCTATGACTCCCCGGCTTTGAATCATCGCAGCGAGCCGCTGCTTTCGATCGGGCAAAAAAGCCTCGGCTGAAAAAGGCACTTACGACGCGAGCATCCATGATTCATGAGCGAAATTGAAAAAGAGCGGAGCCGAGCACGTGTGTGCCCGAGGAACGGGAAAAGTGGCCGACTGCCGCTCCACCACAATCGATCTGCAGCATGACATCGAGTCCATAAGCGACCAAGACGGACAGACAGAGAGTCAGAGAGAGAGAGAGAAAGCTCGGGGCAACAAAATAGCGTATTGTAGAGGTTTGCTGCGAGTAGCGCACGAGGGTGGACCTTGACGCTCGCGCATGTCCTCCTCTCACCCACACGAGTGGGGCGCGCCGGCGTTCCGCGGGGGTTGCTGGCCCCCGGAGTGGGGGGCCGCAGCCGCGATTCCCCTTCCCCCAGACAAGGACGCCGGCGGATCCGCACACTTAGGTGGCCGCCGGTGGTGGGGCGTCGCGCGCGCAAAACGAAGACACACACGCGGAAGAGGGGCGTCGCGACGTCGAGCCCCGGTCGTATCCTCGTCTCTCTCTCTGCCGCGGATTATTTCGCGATACACACATAGGAGCGGGCTCGCGCGCGCGCGCGCAGCCGAGTAGGAAGGAGAGAGCGCTCGCTCTTTCTCTCTCTGTCCCTCGGGCGAGGCAGCAGGCGGCGAGCCTCGGCGAGGAGCGAGAACGCGAGCGCACTATAGTCGTCCGGCGGACGCGGATGCACGCTGATCGTATAGCACACAGCACTGGCCGCGCTTACGGACGCACACAGACTCGGGGCGCGTGCTGCCCCCCTCGTGTAAATACGCGCACACATGCGTGATGCGAACCACCGCCGCCACCGCCACCGCCGACGCCGCCGCCGCCGCACATGACGAGCAGCGCAAGAAGAACAAGTAGTTACAGCGGCAGTGGCACATCGTCATCATCGCTCTGCCACCGTCGTCCAAGCCGCGCGCTGGTCGACGATCTTTTCTGCATCCCTACTACCCGTCGGCCCCTCTCCTCTCGCTCCGCGGACTGGCGGCAGCAGCAGCAGCAGCAGCACCGTACGGGCGCCAGTAGTCCGAGCACTACTCGCTATGATTGATCGTCCCGCGATAGGTGCGCGCTTGCTGGGACCTTAGACCCCCGCTCCCTCGCCTCTCGGACACACGTGCTCCGCCGCTCCGGTTCTGACACTCCTCAGAGCGGCCAGTGTGAGGAAAGTGCAGTGCTCGCTAGTGACACGATGGGTTCTTGCTCGTGGCAGGAGGACGAGAGATGATGGGCATGGGACCGTCGTGGGCCTGCGTCGGGGCTCCCTCGAGACAGTGCTTAATAAGTGATTTAGCTAGTAAATAGGCGCCTACCACGGCCGACGGACTGACAGATAGAGGGAGAGAGAGCGAATGTCCCGGTGCAGGGGATCGAGCAGGTCCACCGGCAGTGGTACCTAACGACACTCTGTTCAGTGACTGGATTTTGTTTGCCTGTGAGGCTCGAGAGTAGCCAAGGATTCAGTTAGAGGTGTGTGTATTGGCTGCGAGGCAGGACGGAGAGCCGACGGCACGCGACACGATAAGCAGAGGGATGTCACGGCGCAAGCAGGCTCGCCCCAGCCGTGCAACCCTCGAGGACGAGCTTCTCCAGGGAGAACTGCGGATCAACCCGCAGCTGGGGAACCTTGCTATCGACACCCGTAAGTCGCATTATCTTTTATCTTCACCTTAAAAGCTGCGCGTCCGCGCGATCTTGGTTAGGGACAAAGTTAGTCAAGCTGTACGAGGAAAATGACAATTTAGCCAAAGATATGCTTGCTCCAAAAGAATCCTTTTTATTTTACCAAAACTCTGAAAATAAAAGTGTGCCTCTTATAATACCTATATTAACATTTCATGGAAAAACCGAAATTCGTACTCCAATATTGGAGTATAAAATATTGATGGCTCTTGTACAGGTAGATCTGTTTTTTAATGCAGAATCGATAATACTAGACGTTCGAGCATTGGAACACGGCAGCCCGTTACCGAACTTATTTTAAATTACAAAACTAGTCGCTCCGTCTCGAGACGTCAAAGTTCCAGCTGTCAGTTTTCAATCCAGCCGCGCAAAATCTCAGACAGCGAACAATCGACTTTCTCTGGAAAAGGAAAAAAATGTCGCAATACTCGTCCTTTTCGCTATAGGGGAGACGTTCAAAATACACAATTGCATCTCTTGTATTCCGACGCGAAACGTCTGAAGAGCCATTTTCGTGCGGTTAGCCGTGAATCGCGCTCGGCACAAGTTCCCGCGTCGGAAGAAAAAAGAAAAAGATGCGCGTGCGAAGTATTTTCAAAAGTCGGCATCCTCGGCGTCGGAAAGGGGGGAAACGCTCGACATAGCCATGCGTACGTGTGCATGTGTGCGAGCCGCTCCGTGTCGCTGGAAATATAATCGTCCGGTGAGTGTGGAGGGAATTCCGCGCTGGGATTGTATTGGGTTTTCTCTCCTCTCTCTCTTTCTCTCTCTCTCTCTCTTCTCCTCCCTTTCGAGTCGCGCGCATTGTCTCTCGATATTTATGGGCTTCGGAGACAGGTTGTGTGTGGATATTGCGTAAATGCATCGGGCGCAGGTTCACTATGAGAGAAAGAGAGAGAGAGAGAGAGGAGCTAACGCCAATCGATGCCTCTCAAATCGCCGCAATGCCGCTTTTATGAGGCTAAGGCATATTGTCTCTTCCCGCGACGATTTATGAAAATTGCCGGAGATGACAAATTGGCTAATTAGCGGTTAGGAGGTGTCTTCCCATAATGGCTTTATTGTTTGGATAATTGTGCACTAGTCAAAGAGGCCAGCAGATGAGGATCGGTGTTGCCGGTACGATGCTTGATCTGCGGAATCAGCACGAAATCGCCTTTTATTGCCGACTCCATTATAAAATTTTCACTAAAATAATGATGTCATCGCTAAACTTCAAAAATAAAGTCATGAAATTCATTGTGCTCAAATGGTGGCGAATTTCCATTAATGCCTTACGTCAACGTGAAAAAGCTCTCTTATAATATAAAACGACCGCGAAAAGCAAAAAAAGACGCGTCGCGGCACAGAAAGTAATCGGTAAAAAAATATGACAAAGAGCGTCGCTCGCGCTCGGCTTGTAAAACGTCGACGGCCCACCCGGGAAAGAGAGAAAAGTGCAGCGGCGCCCGCTGGTCAGCTGCAATAAATTCCAGCACCATCCACGAAAGAGAGAGAAAGAAAGCCCCGGTGCTCTCAAAGCGGCCTTGAAAATTTTGGAACTGTCGGATTCAGCGCCGCTGACAGGTTTGCCAGGGACCGAACTAAGCTTTATCGAATTAATTTACCATCAACGATGGATTAAGACGTTCCGTCCGACGAAGAAAAAAGACGATTATTTGTTCTTAATGGGTGTTACCTAGTTTTGGCGATTTTTCTCAATTTTTTAAACGTAAATTAATCGGATCAGGGTTTTTCAAGCCTTGAGCATTATCAATACTTAATAGCGAAATATTTTTGAGTTTAACTTCTCGACCAATAAAGATTAATACATGTAAATTTGCCGAAATGACATTTTATGCAACGATGTTTTATACCGGTTTGGAGTATTTATTTTTTGATAAGAAAAAAATTGCGAAAATTAAAATACATTCGTGTGAACAAGTATGTATTCAACGAGTTTAGATAAAGTTTATTTATAGGTTACAGGGTCTAGATTAGAAAATTCTACTTTTTTCAACGTTTTTGCATTTCTCCACTTTTCTACTTATATTAGTCAATTGATTAAACATAACGCGGAGAAAAAAAATATCAGCCTTTAATGGTTGATTCCGAGTACCATAGTTTCAAATGGTTAAGCCGAATCCCAATCGAATAATCGGATATTCCGCTTGCAATTATTTAGAGATAATAATATAATGGACGCAAATGCATAGCGAAAATTTAACAGTCGTCATTCGATATAATATAAAACAAAAGCAATGAAATAACTAAGGACCTTCCAATCGTTCAAATCCAACACGCTGATAATAAATTCACAAGCAAGAGCCGCTCTCTCTCTTTCTCTCTCTCTTTTTCTCGGCGGGCGCAGGCAAAGTAAATGTACTATTGTACTGACACGCGCGGGTAAAAGAGAGTCCCATTTCGAAACAATAAAAGGCCGCCACATTGGCTGCGGATAATCGAAGCTCGTGTAAAGGCCTTAGATGCATGCACTGCCACTGCAAACGGTTGACGCGCTCTGGAGGGACTCGCGAAGGAGAGAGGTAGGATTATAAACGTGATAAGATGACTGGATCGGCCATTGACGCGCGCCTCAAGTTGCTCTTTATCGTCGACTTTTTTTTCTTTTTTTTTGGAGAGACTCGCGAGAGTTGAATATTCATTTAGCGCCAAAACGTTTTTTACGAGGCTGTTATGCTTGTATCCCGGTGTTTTGAGACCGCTGGGAGAGGTGTCAGTTGGCCCTTTTCTTCTTCCGAGAAACGATTGTAACTCGTCTTTTTTCAACGAGCACACAATTTTCTGTGTTCCAATAAACGTTCATTGACCATTTTTTCTCGACAGTTACGCGGCACTGTTTCTTAAAATACAAGAATTTCATTTCATTCCAGAAACATCGCCGAAAAAACTATTTGATAATTCGTGATTAATCTATCGACTGAGTTTTAGAAATCACATCTCAAAGAATTCAGCTCTATCCTTGAAATTTGTGGATCTTAGAGCGATGGAAAGTTTTGCGTTATCTAAACTCCATTCATACTTAGGTGTACATAATGATAAATTATGCGATTTTGAAAATAACTGCTAGATATATTCTCTTTCAAGAATGTCGCGAACCCCCTAATGGCAACTATGAGCATGTTTCTGTATAATCGAGGAAAGATACAGATTTGACTATATTTTCTAATGGCCGCTATATCTACATTATACATATCCATCTGAACGGTTTTATTGATTTTGAATATATAGTATTATGAAATAAAAACGGCTGATAATTAGAAAGTTGAATTTATCGCGCTTGTCGTTAAAGCCTATTTCAATATTTTTTCTTACCTTAACGGAATTTAGCGATAAGAAAAGAATTTTGGACATAATAATTTATTTGTTAATTCGCCGGACGTTGTGACTAAAAAGTAAAGCGTCATTTTCAAAAGAAATAAGCTTGCGACTGAATTATATACGCTTGAGAGAGCCTTATATGCATGAACAGAAGATAACATTGAAGTAACATCACATTTAATTGACGTATCAATTTACTGCGGCTATCTTTATGCAATTTAAATACAATAATAATGAAGTTTGCTAAACATCTTTACAATTGACAATCATGAAGTGGGCTTATTAAATGTGCCTTTAAACTCCGTAATTGCTAAACAACTGTATTCTACAGTCAATTATAAAATGTAAAAACTACTCGTAGACTAATTGAAAATTACGAAAAATTCTGCCCAGTAATATAATAATCATGTCCGTTAAAGGAAATTTATATGATAATATTTTATTTTAATTGACTTGTTGAATAAACAATAGATTGCAGGGCATTTATAAGGCGATAATTTTAATCAAACTACCCAAGTTTATTTTATTTTTCAAAATTACAACTAATTTTAGAATATACTTTTAATGCCTACATAAACTTAAAAGTACCTTATATAATACGCAAACGAATTATTTTTTCTTAAATTTCAACAATACCTGTTAAATGGATCTGGAAATGGCGGAGCTGTCTCTCCCCATTACTGAGAAAAGAGCAATATCGCTGAAAAGGAGCAGATTCCTCGGTAAAAATCGAATAAAAACTAAATTATCTCGAGTTCATCGCATATAAAGCAAACGCTCGGCGCATCTCGCGTTCTCAAACGTGCCTCGGATAACATTGAGATGTAGGATGAACTATTGCAGCGTGTGTGCATGCTCTCGGGTAGCGAGTCACGTCTGTACCGAGCAATATTCGCTATCGATCGGTTATCGATAGACACACTCACACGTACACAGAGAGAGAGAGAGAGCGACTCTACATAATCGTCGCTGACAGGGCATTAGAGGCGCGGAGGGAGAGAGGGAGAGAGAGAAAGAGAGAGAAGAGAGAGGACGAGAGAGTCAGCCGTTGTTGTGCGCAAAGTGACATGTGACAAGTAACTAAGGACCGGCTAACATCTGACTTACTGCCGAGAGAGCGGCAGGCGGCATATTAATAGAATCGGCTAATATACACCGGCGATCTCTCTCTCTCTCTCTCTCTGTCTACTCTTTTTATTCTCTCCGTTGCACTCATGAACCGTTTCGGCAGCCGCAAGCTTTAAAGGATGCACGTCGACGACGTTTGTCATAGAAGCTGTATGAGCGGGACAATAACAATTAGCGTAGCCCGGCATAACGAACTCTCGAGGTAACGAGCCAGTTATGCGCGACGTCTCTGTCTCGCATAGCCCTCTACAATATAAATTTATTTCTGATCGTCACTGCAGTTGCTGTGCACCGAGACAAAGACCTCCACGCGGCGCCTATCCTCTCCTCTCAGAAGCAAGTATTTTTAAATTAGGGATTCCATCCTTTTTTCCAAAAACGCATTTAATTCACTCATTAAAGTTTTCTGTAACATTTGCGCAGCTCGTAAATCTCAGTCGATACGGACCGAAAAAAGTATTAAAAAATCCCTTGTGAAAGTATTAAAGTGCTTTTATAAATAAAATATTCAAATTTGGCCGTTCAACTTGAAAAACAAGCAAGTTCAACAGACCCCGTGAAAGATGAAATGAGCGATCGAAAGACAAAAGACGTTCGTAGAGTCGAAAATTTGCACGTCGTTATAAATTTTGAGAATAAAAGAAAATCCTCAAAGTGTCTCGAAATCGCGTTAAAATGAAATGTTACGAGCCATTTACGCAAAACACAGCGCCGCAACAACGAACCTCTGCTATTGCACGTGTGAGAAAGATGCCAACTTTCCGGTTTCTTGCCCTTTATCGCACCAGTGAATATTTTCGGTTGACCCGCGTGGATCCGGAAAAAACGTGGGTGTGAGCATCGTGTCTGGCAACCCCGAAACCTATTAGACTTCTCTCTCCCGATTCTTTTCTTTTTTTCTCGCTGGTACCTCTTTCGTGTTGTCATTTTTACGCGGTTCTTTTTTGTCTCGCACGTTGTTCTATTTTACATGTAGGTCGAGTTTTTGTAATCTGCAGATGATTTAAATGACCGGGTAAAATCAAGTTACGGTTTTTTATCGTGTATTGAAATGATTAAATAATTAATTTTCAAAAAATATTTTTGAAATACTCTAATAAAAATTAGTTTTTTTTTTAAATACTGTTCAGTCCGTTGTCGCTGATGATAACAAAAGACATTAAACCAGTATAACCTTGATGCAAAAGAATTAAAAACAGTCAATTGCGACAGGACAAGGTTGAAACAATTAACCTAAAGTAAAAAGGAAAATTCAGAAATTCGATGAAGACGCTTAAAATAAAAACAAAAGAATCAAGCGCACTAAATTAGCTTACTTCGCCAAACGAATTTTCTTAAGCATCTCGTTTTTTGTAAAGTTTTTTTTATCGGCGGCACAAAGTAAATGCAGTGGAAGCGAAATTAAATTTTTAAAATCAACTAAAACCAAAAAGGACCGCTCAAAATAAACATCGATGCAACAACTTTCACGTTTACAGTTAATAAGCACACATCCATAATTCATAAAGTAGCACATTCGTATATATCTCGAGCTGCTTTGCTGCCCTCGTAAATTAAAAGTCCGCGAAACGTCGCTCGCCGAATTTTCCTTTCACTCTCTCTTATACTTACTCCCAACCGTCGCTCGCCTTAAATTCGACCTATCGATATACACCGAAATCCCCATTTTCTCTATTCCAGCCAACGCGAGCCCGAGCACAATTCTGCTGAGTAATTTGTTGTCGGGCCGACGGACAGTTCATCGCGATAAATTATTTTAACGGCGCGCTCTCCTACAGTTGAGAGGAGACGAGGCGCACTCTCGTCATAAATCTCTGGCTTTTCTTTTTCCCTTGCACCGACTGTAATTATTTTTTATTTCGCGTTTCTTTTTTGTTTTTTTTTTGCGACCAAGTGGGCGTTATTGGAGACAAAAGCCGGAGAATCCATAAATATCGCGCGAGGGTTCGGTCTTGTTATATAGGGGAGACAAGAGCTGTTCGCGAGCGAATCATATTATATGCGCGTGCAAGAGAGAGAATAAAATGTCCGCGTTGACGGAATTTATGGAGTCGATGTGCTTGAGCCTGCTTTCGCCCGATTCGAGCAGCGTTGATTTAAATTGAGGAATGTTAATTATATGATAAAGTATATTAATTTAATGGCCAACTGAAGTTACGGCTCTGGTGACGTATCGAATATCTTTGTTTATTTCTGCGCAACCAGATTAAGCGAAAAAAGTGGATTTACTTTTTAAAACTTTGCACAACAGAAACGAAAAAAAAAACTGTATCGTCCAAAGCCGATTCCCAAAGAAGCCGAACGCGCACAAAATCGATATAGGAAAAAATGTCGATGGTATCTCTGTGGCGACATATTTTTTCAACCCTTTGCTCAGCTACACGTCGCATCCAGCTTTTAAATCCTTAGCCAAAAAAGCAAAAGCAAATCCTCCGGCGAACGTTATCGCGCGCCCTATAAAAGTATCTGAACGAAATACACGTGGGACATTAATTAATCTCTGAAATGCATCATCCGCCGAGAATTTGTACCTCCGCTCTCTCTCTCTCTCTCTCTCTCAACGCACGCGTAAAAAGGGTAAAAAAACGGGAGAACGAGTAGAAAAAAAAGCTTACTCCTTACAACTTGTTCAAACGTTAATGAGGTCACGGCGCGAGTACAGAGCGCGAGAGCGAGCGAGCAAAAGTCGAGTCTCCTTTTAAGATACACACACAGCAATCGATAACAATACAGGCGAATAATAAGCCTAACGTGGGGGCCGGCCGCCTCGGGATCGTGGGACCGCCTGAGATCGCCCGGCGATTCGCCCTCGAGAAAAAAGGCCCCCCCGAATATGACCCGTCATAGCCGTGCCCGGCAATAATTGGCGACCTTCTCCTTCCGCGAAGGAATTCGAGAAGCCGTGTTTTGCGGCAAGCCCGAATCCAGAGCGAAGACAATGAGAGAGGGAGGAATGTGGAAGGGAAAAAAGGGAGGAGATTGGAGGGACCGGGAGAGGGCCGCCGAGCGGTAAAAACGGTGTGAACAATTTTTGAGGCCCGCGACTCGAAATATGCATGACGCGTGCGAGCGCTCGACTGCTCGACCGATATGGCGGACGGGGGATGTGGGTTGCCACGGCTCCAGAATTTTAATTTTTGCAATAATGCCTCTAACCTTTATTTTTCTCCCCGTTCTTCGGCAACGAGACATTTTTCGCAAATATTCACGTTACTTTTCGATCAAACTCAAAAACGATCAGTTTCTCTTCGGAGGAAATAAACCCCCTTTCGTAAACGAACAAAAATTCTTTGCCGTCCCAGCTCCCGGCAAGAATTTTTTCCGCGAATCATTTTTCGCTAACCGCGCAAGAGCGAAGCGCTATACCCCCGAAGTCATTTAATTTAATTGTGCAAATATAAATTCGCAAGTCCCATTAAGCAGGCGTTCTCTCTCTCTCTCACTTTTCCTCGAATCAGCAGCGCGCACAATAAAGCGCGAGCTAATAAAAGAATATAAGAAAGCGAAGGAGAAAAAAAGCTGCGGAGGAAGAGGCGGCCGAGCAAAAAGCCCGGCGAGGAACGTTAGAAACGACGGATCGCGTCAATATAAATAATATCGCGTAATTGCTGCACATGCAAGGTGCCGCCGCCGCCGCCGCGAGGGAACTCGTTCTCTTTCTCTGCCTCTCCTTCGGCTCCCACACGCAGGCACGAGCACCACTGCCGCGCAAAGTGGCTCGCGACGATGAAAATTTTTCGGGAGCCAAAGCTGATGGCTCGCGGGTAAACAATCAGTAACGAGAAGAAGATTATTATGAACGGAGCCGGGAGAAATACTCCGTGGAGCAAAACAGCTTGAGAAAAATTCCAAACTGAGGTCAGCGATTCTTTGGCCAGCAATTTATTTCATTTAATGTATGTTTGCACTTTTGTGCCATGTTTTATACTTGAAAAAGTTTTAATAAATTTCACGCAAGATCGCAAAAATATACTCAAGTAATTTATTAGCGCACGTCACGTCCGAAGGAATAAGACGCTAAATTTAATAATTTATCTTTTACACATCGTACACAAACGCCGGCAAAAAGGGTCGAGCGAAAAAAGCGTTTAATTTTAACTTGTATAATTTAGCTCGCAAGAAACGCTAATCCGTCCAGTGCAACATCATATACACGAGCGCTGCGCGCCGAAGCAAAAAGCGCCTCCGAGCGGCCAGTCGGCCGGCAAGTACCTCCGCATCGATTTTTCGTCAATATTTTCCAACAATTATGCACGCTCGACTAGCCGCTCTCGCTCGTTAATAAACGGGCCGGGAGTTTTTACCTGCGCGCGTGCAACAATGGCGTACGCGCCGCGCGACAATGGCGACGACCTGCACCGAGGATTTTCTGCCGCTCTCTCTCTCTCCTCTCCCGAGAGCGCAGTCCGCTAATTGGGCGGATGGAAGCGCGCGCGGAGAGAAGGGAGTAATTTGTTGCCAATTTCACGTTGATGCTCCTCTGCGCCTTGACGATTTATTGACGGCGGCTATAGAGAGAGCAAGACCGCGAGAGAGAGAGAGAGAGAGAGGAGAGGAAAAAAGGAGGAGGGAATTTCGCACTCGCGCGAAGCGGCCGCGGAAAGAAACCGAAGCCGAAGAGCGGATCTCCGTTTCCGCTTCGATCGCTCCTGAAGATTGTATATGGCCTGATATACTCTCTTGTGTACACACCGATACATTTGTATTTGCCTTTTTGTATATTTTTCTCTTTTTTTTCTGTGCTGCATCGTCAGGAGAATAAAATTATTGGATTGTATTGGATTTGTTTTCCTGCTCTGGTCGAAATAATGTTTGTAAACTAGTTTGGAAAAATTCGCGTACACAGGAAAAGTTTTCAGGAATTCCATTTTTTACAATGAGCCATTTTATTTTACGGCGATATTCTGCGTCGAGTAAACTTTCTCCAGTTTTTTGCGGCAATAAAATGAAAATAGATACTTTTATCGTAAAATGCACGTTGAGAATTATAAATAGTTCTTTTAATGTAATGTAATCACGCTTAGATAATAATAAAACTTCAAAAAAGGAGAACTGAACTAAGCAGTTACTTTTAAAAAAGGGGAAATGCAAACCTGACAATTTGTGAGCTTAGATATGAAAAGTAACGTTTGCTCCGAAAAGACTTTTTACTCTTTCAATTCAAAAATCAAAATTTCAAGGATCTCTCAACGCGCACTCGTACACACAAGTCCGCATTATCCCGCAAACGAATCTACCTACGGCCATAATGTCGCGTGTAAGTGGATATGCCTGGGATTATAACGGGCTGAAGGAACGAGTAAGAGAATTGCAGCCCTCTATATGCTCCCCTCCCTTATTTTTCGTTTTAACTCATTCTCGGCCCTTCATTCTCGATGCTAGCAGCGAAACTCATAAATGTGCATCGCGATTGGTAAGTGTGTGCACAGTCCAGGAGGATGAAAATAGCTTTTCTATATTTAGGAAAATGGCTGGTTTTTTGCATTTAAATAATGCCCGAGGCCGATGTATTGATCCCGAGCTGGTTAATTTTAATTCTACAATTACCTCTGCAATATTCCTGAAGGTGGTTAAATATGAAAAATGACAAGGTTTTTTACGACACTCGAATTATTATCGTCTGCTTGTTGAAATTATATTATAACTGCTTGAATTAACGTTCAATATCAATGTTTTTCTAAATCTCATAAACCAACAAAAAGAATGATTTATAAAGTACAATTCCAATCAATAAAATAAACATCGTTTTAATAAAATGCATCATTAAGAAAACAAGAAATCTATTTAAATTTATGAAAATTTCCAGATTTTTAAGGCGTAACGCGCGTACGCCGAAAGATAAATCACCGAATGCAAAAATCCGACGGCAGGCCAAATTTACAACGTTCCAGTAAGAGAACTTCGTTTACATGTCAGAATTACGTAAAACACTCGTATAGTATAACGTAAAAAAATGCCTTCTTCAACTCTCGTCTCAGGACTCGATTATAGACTCGTATCATAATGTAATTTGAGTCGGTGAAAATTGAGTAACTCGGCGAAGAAAGCCGCCGCCGTTCGCTCTCGTGCAAAATAATCAATCGAATAACCGAGCGGCGCTCGACGGTGAGCGACGAAAAAAGAGGGGGAGATATCGGCATTTTCGCGTCTCCGCGTTTCGGCGCAGACGGGGAAACCAATTTCGGTACATCGTTCACTGGCATGGGTGAAGGGCAAGAGCCCAATTGGCTTCCAGCCAAATGAAGATATTTTCAATGTCCGCGAGAGCGAGCGACTGACTCGAGGATGCAGCATTCGTGACATAGTGAGCTCAGCTCTGAAAAAGCCATAAACATGCCGAATATGTCGTGTTTGTGATCCGCAAAGTCAAAGAAACAAATCTGTAGCTCTTTGAGCCTCGCCCCAACAATGCTTTCCGCGAGTCCTTTGCGCTCCCGGCACTTGTTCCATCGCGCGAGACTGGACCTGAGCGTTCATTCAAGCGAAATATTAAACATTGCAAATAAAAAGTGCAACCCATTACAAACAAAAAAATCACTTTATACTATTTATCCTCCGATTGTTCAACTGCAAGCGATTTGAAAGCGCACAGGACAAAAAAGTACAAACGAACGGTCAGCGATAAATTTCTGTATATAATAGGCGAACACGGTGAACCGGCGGCGCGTTTTAAAAGTCGGCCGTGCGATTAAATTTAGATTTAATAACGGCGGCGCGTGCGTGCGGAAACGCGTTTTACACGCTTTTTACCAGATACTTTTTTTTCAGCTCCACAGGCCAGCTCTGACTTATCCTCTCACGAAAGGGGCAACTTTTCTTTTATACACTCTCCGTGTTTGCGTTCGTGGTACAACGAGAGAACACGATATGCAAAGACTAGGCGCGAAACTATACGACGTGTTAATCCGCACTTAATCGCACGCAATTACGAGGAAAAATAACTGGTCGTGGGCACGTATCATGTTTGCCATAAATCAATGCGCCGCTGTCGCGCGGAATTTCATCTTTTTGCTCCGATGCGCGATTTGTCTGCGTCATTACCGACGTTATTTATTATTAATATTACCGCTGGCTTTTGTTCCACCTCCCATTTTCACTGTCGAGCATAACTCGAGCTTCTAATTTACTGCGGGTTTATTAATAAACGTGAGAATGGCTGCTACCATTTATTTAGCCTGCGATTCAATTTATTTTTGAAGCTAAATCACACCTTTTGCACCTGAAATTCCTAGCCACGAATTTCAGTCCGAGAAACGAGCGCAAAACGCAGAACGTCACCTGCGTCAAATTCTTCGCGCTAAAAAGAGTGCCGCAGCTCATGATGGCAACCTTGAACTACTCTGCTCAATTACCGAGCGACACTTGCTCGCTACTCGAAAAGCAGCAACAAAAACGTCGAGAGTATACGCGTGGTAGGTGTCAGTGTCGCGTTGAACACGCGCGAACATCAGCGCGAAAAGCCGCTCGGCGCGCGGGGGCGGCCGACTCTTGGCAATAAGCCCGCGGCTCTCTCTCTCTCTCTCCCTCTCTTTCCCTCGGTTATTAAGCAAATACGGTAGCGAGAGCGAGAGATAACCCCTTCGGTGCCGCCGACTGCGCGCGTCGAATAATACGAGGTAGGCTTTTGATGTGCGACGCGCACTTCGACGCCCAAGTGCGTAGGGGGAGGCCTAAAGCCCTTTATGAGCTAAGTGTTTTAATCACGTGGAGCGCGTTAGCTCGTTCGCCAGTTCGTTTGGGGCTTTGTGCGCCGCCTTTCTCGGGCGCGGGATCGTTATTGACTCGATTTTCACACTTTTATGTCGAGCCGACGCGCGTCGGATTAATTGCCAAACTTTGACGAGCCGATGTTTGCCTTCTCACATTTTTTACAGAAACTTCGTTTTTATTTTGAATTCAGAGTGTTCTGTTGGCTAGGCAGGGTTGCGCAGTTCGTAATGAAGCGGCGATTAATTAACATGACGGTAAATGAACCTCTCTGATTTTTCACAAAAATAGCTTGATCGAACAGTTACAATTAATACGTAGGAATTACCTGCAAAACAATTGGCAAATTAAATATTTTCAATGTAATCCGTACCCATCGAGCAAAAAATTAGCGCGTGCATCAATTCCTCGCATGCCAAAGCGCGCCCCTTGCATTCGAAATACCAGCGCGCCGCTTCTAAAAATAGGCTTTATTCGCTTAAAATTCACGGATCAAACGGACACCAAACGAATCGAACAATTACGACCGTCTCGGTTGCACTCGGACGAAAGAAATTCCACGCGTCCGCGAATCTTCTCGTTTGATTATACCCCCTCTCCGGATGCACCCTTTTGTGTCATCTGCGATAATTCGCACGCACGCGGAGCGCCTAACGAGTCATAATCATCGGCGTTCCCCCGGTTTCTGATGTCGAACGCCGCCTCCCTGTAATTTCAAATCTTCCGCCGAATTGAATGTGATGTGGCACGATTATTCCGCTCCTGCTATACGAGTCCAAAGAGTTGACGAACTTTTGTTTAAAGGACTAAATGCGAGCGAAGAACTCGATCTGCTCGAACGCTGTGTATTTACAGATGATTATTCGCAATGCTTTTATTAAATTTAAATAGTGGGACTGCTTCTAGTAAATTTGCGTTTACAATGCGATGCGAAAATGGAGGTTTCGCATATACAGCGAATAAATAATAATTTCCCGAGAACAATTAACACATCTCAAGCAGGTTTCCATCAAAAACAAGGAGCAAGAAAAGATTCCAGCGCAATAATTATGAAAGAACGCCGCGCATACCGACTGCTTACAGTCCGGAAAATGGCTCGCATCGCCCGGCGAAATTAATAATCTTTCAGCGCTCATATATACGAATCCATACTTAGAATCGCTCGGGCAATTTAGTCCGGGGCGAATCCTCGTATATGTATCGTGTCGCGGAACCGTTTTACACGCGGCTGCGCGCTTCTCGCAATTGTTCCGCAATATCTGGAATAAGATCCCCGTTAATATTTGGCTGATGATGATAGCAGACCGCCGCCGCCGCCGCCGCCGCCGCTCGCAGTAATTAAAAGCGAGGCGTCTTCTAACGATGTCTGTAAGAATAGTTCCACAAGTGCGTACAGCCACTGCTGCTTTCTCCGGCAATTATTCGCGCTCGCGCATACTTCGCGTATCTTCCCTCGTTAGGAGCCGAGCGCGGAACACACACGAAGTCGCGGCTTCCTACTTTTTTGCTACTTGCGGTCTCTGTGCTTCTGATGTTGCTGCTTTGACAGGTTTATGACGGGAAGAATTTCAAGGAGAAAGGTTTTTCTAGATAGTAATGTAAATAAGCTCTTTTTGTGCCTATATACATTTATTTTAATCCTTCACAATTATAAATAATCCCCTGAATTAAAAAAAAAAGCTTTCATGGAGTAAACCGTAGAGTTAAAAAAAGCGACGATAAAAATTTCTCCCCAATGCGAGATAAAAATTTCTCTCTGGCAAATTCCCCGTGGGAAAGCTCGCAGCGAGCGCAAATAAAAGAAAATAAAACTACCGAATCGAAAATTACGTCGCACGCACACAGACGGAGAAACGCATCATTCGTTGCGATTAGCAAATACCCGTCAATCGGCGGCAAACTATGCGCGTGTGAGAATCGCGCTTGCCCGGTTATCAAGTCCAACTGGGCGGTACTGCTGCCGCACGTTTACTTAATAAAAATAGAGAGAGAGAGAGAGAGAGAGAGAGAGAGAGAGAGAGAGACGCGCGGACAATGCGCGTTCCAATATGTTCAAATGTTTCCGGTCGGGCGCACTGTGATCCGCCGCTGGCTGGGAGCAGAATCGCAAAATAATGACAATGCCTCCCTCCTCCCCCCGACAATGGCGCCCGAACATGGCCGCAACAACAACGACGACGACGGCAGCGAGGATCCTGCAGCAGCCCCGGAGGCTCTGATGAGCGGCTAATGGGGGACTTCCCCCCTATCTGTCTCTCTTTATCGCCGCGCGTTTTGTCATTGTGCGCACTCGCATGCGTTATGATCGCGAGAGGCGCCTGAAAAAAAAACGGGCGGGTGTTTTCCGGCTGACTTGGCTAAACGGGATCGCATTAGCGCTCTCTCCCTGCGAGGAGATTAGCATCTACATTTTTTGCGATCTCTCGCTTATTGTCCTTGTGAGTAAATACTGCAAAGGTACGACAGGCCCTCGATGTGACCTATGAACATTAATACGGTTGCAGAGCGATCGACTAATGTGCGCGTCTCTCTCGCCGCTCTGTCGAGTGCGGCCACTTTTGTCTGAGTTCCGAGTGCGTCGAGCAGGGATGGATGGTGATATTTTCACGGTGCTGCCGTTGCTGGGCAACCGTTGAAAAAAAGAGTTTGCTCGAGCTCGAAAAACCAGTCTTATATTTATCAAGTCAAGAGCGGCGTACAAATGCAGATTTGTAAATGAGCTGAGCGAGGAATTTAAAAGGAAAACCTCAAGTACTGCAAACAATCATGATAAAGTAATCTAATTATAATATTAATACTTTACATTAAGCGATCGCTAATTCAACTAATTTCTTACAGAAAAGTTTCCGCTCGCTTAAGCCAGAATTACACCATCCCCGACTTTTACAAAATCAGATATATACCCCGTCTTAATAAGCCGCGCGGCAGTTAATAAAACATAGCTTATAAGACGAGTAGCAAAACGATCGCGCAACCCGCAGCGGCCGTAAAAAAAGATACCCATCGACAACGACGTCGTGTGTCCGCTGCGTATACGCGGCTGCAACCTGCAGCAATTATTGCAAAATCGAATGCAGATTTTATGCGCGCATTACTTTCTCCGCGCTCATCTCCATGCTAATACGCAGCCGTCGGTCGCGCGCGCACGCGAACGATGACGAGCAAAAGATGACCTTGGGAGGAGGCGTGCCGAGAGGCTTTATCGGGGGGATCGAAATCGCTGGAATCCCGAGATACCTCGCACGCACTTTCTCTTCACCGGAGGTGATACTTCTAGTGCGAGTTAGCGCCCGGAACTACGCGATTAAATTATCTTGCAAGATTTTTCTTCGAGTGACATTTTTCTAATAATAAACGCCGTTTCAGTATGAACTAGTTTTTATGTAAACCTTTGCGTTCACGTAATAGGAATACGTCTTCCCCGAATCCTGCAGTACAAACAACAATCAAGGCTGCGCTCAATCTGATCTAAAATTTAAAATAGCATCCCGCATATTATAGGTAAAGATACGTTTTCTTGAGAACTATATATGCATACGCCAACTTTAATTTCTCAGATTGTTCCATTGTGTTGCAACGAAAATTGACTTTTAAAAATTGCTCCGCCGTTTGAAACTACTTGTAAGAATTTTAAATTTTCGTAAAATTAAAATTTTCTTCCGTAAAGAAGAGCGGATTAAAATTTAAAATATTATTCTATTTCTATTTTACGCTTGGCACAATATTACGCTTGTTACATTATCTAAAAATAGTACTCTGCTACCATACGTACGCATAGCAAGTCATTCTACATAAAGCCGAGCGGTCGCGTAACTCGCGACGGGGGTAAGGTAGGCGCTTCATCCCCTCCATGCAGGGGACACATGCGTCGATGCGCTTGTTAGCATATCATAGTGCCGCTCGCCGGGGGGAGTCGCGACGAAAAGGGTTAAAATCCTTGGCAGCTCCGCCCATATAATACGGGCGCGCAATATGAGAGCTTCATAAGCGAGCCACCGCTTCCGTCCGTCCAATCGTCGGACAGCTCAAAGGCCGCGCCATTTTTTTCGCGGTTTTGTTTTAGACTCCGGAGGGAGTGGATCGAATTACGGAAATCCTTTCGTCTTGGAAATTATAGAGGAGAGAGGGCCAACGAAAGGGCTCATATTGATCGTCGCGGTCTTTTATATTGAGCGAGCCGATTAGAGAAACCATTTTGGGAGTGGCAGTTTCTTTTGTTTTCATTTATGAGGTATCCCATTTAAGTGCTCATATGCTTCTTTTTCGCGTGGAAACAGTTGGAATACAAAATTGACTCATAAAACGGAAAATTAGAATTACGTGCATAAGGAGCATTATTCTGGTGACAATGCATTTCTCGAAAATGCATGACAATGAGTCGAAAAACGAGTATATCAAGACCCCTCTTAATAAGAGAGGTAAACATAAAGAGAAAGAGAAAAAGAGCACTTTACAAATCTTTTTCTGAATTAGTAACGGAGAGCACTCGAAAGCTACTCCGGCCCCCTCCTTATATTCGCGTACACGCATCCCTCGGTGACGACAAGGACCAGTTTTCGTGTGTTTACCCAAGGTTTTTTCCGGGGACCTGAGCACGCAGCAAGCAAGTTAAACCCGATATATTAGAAGCTCCCTGCAGCCTTTATGCAATAATAATGCCTGGCGAGTGCGCCCAATGGGAAGAAGAATGCCTCTAAAAAAGAGATGCGTCGATCTCTTTTTTTTGTCATCTCGAAACCTATATAGCCCGCGGGAACATCGAGATTTTCCGCACGGAAAATTTGTCTCCGCTCGATGACAATTTTAGAATGCGCGTGTTAGCACAGCGGCCTTTTCATCCTCTTTTTTTAGCGGTGCAGGTTTCGGGACATATTATAGTCTCGGACAATGCCGAGGGACAATGGAATTTCTCCTGTTTTGGATCAATGGAGCGGCAGAGCGAGAGAGAGGGAGAAAGAGAGAAGACGAAAGTTGTCATTCGTATAAACTGTCATCGCGTTTGTCATAGCACGAAAGCAAGCGGGATATCGAATTTTCATGCCCTTCGGATATTAGGTTCCTTTTGCAAGCGAGATTCTGTGTCTTAGCATACAATGGAGACCGTCTTGAAATGAGGGTTTTTGAAGAGCTGCGCGGCAATAAAAAGACGACGTAGGACGTAATATAATGACTTCTCCTTTTTTCATTCATAAGCAAACGTTATTATTTCTGAAGGTATAAACAAACGCGAAACTTGCTTTGCGGTCGATCTTCCATTGTTTGGCTTGGAAATCATTGAAAGGCGGCTCGTCGCCGACGTCGATGCAACGATGGCATTCAGAGGGTATTGATTTTCTGTCGATGAAATGAAAATTTTATGGAGATTCAGTAATCGCAAAATTATACGCACCTGAGTATCTATTGCATTTTATAAATACTTTATAAGGTATATACGAAGAAATAAGTCGGTTGGAAAATAGTTTTACTTCATAATGAAAGAAAATAAGATTCGATATCAAATCATTAAGAGTTAAATTGTAAAGTACAGAGAAATCTGACTCGATAAATCACCATTCCTTTATTATACTGAATTATTGCTTGATATCTACAGCTATATCAATTTGAAATAAAAAGTAAAACTCTAGCACGTATATGCAATTGCGAAACGCTTTGACGTGATATGCAAATATTTTAAAAAGCCCGAGTTCCCAACAGCAATCCGCTGCACCTGTCACGAGCCTGTCAATTTCCGACTAAATTAAGATTATAAATTTCACGGAAACCGAATGACCAACGGCTCATTACCTCTCCTTACTTGAAAAAAGCATTTTCGCTCCTTCTTAATCATTGCAGGCCAATTTGTACATTAAAGAATTTTACGACGTCTGTTTTATAAAATTACAAATTCATTGATTGGTCTACTGGCTGTAATTTTCACTATTAGCATCGAAGACGTCGGTCAGCCCCTATGATACCTCAGTGCAATCACGAGCCTCCGTCATAACGAAGAGTCGGCTCCCCATCCTCCGTCGCGCAAGGTGGCAATTAGCCATGGCTCGTCGTTGGCGCTCGAAGTCTCGGTCTCGCCGTGCCGGCCAGTCGTCACGCCCGGTGTCATCCGAAAGACACATTGCGTGCGCGTGAGAGCAGCCTCTTAAGCGCCTTTTTTATCATTGCTTTTCGAAATTCAAGAGAAGCTTTTTGAATAAGATGTCTCGGAATAGATTGTACGATCGTTTAGAATTGACATAACTTTGCATAAATTTGTTGCGCAACAAAAAACCAAATGAAATTGGTGAGATGGTAAACACAAAGGTAGAATCCATCTCCTTTAAGATTGGAAAAAAAGAAGAGTAACCATAATCGTAAACCGAAACTGTACGACTTCGGACCAAACGGTAGCCTTTTTTTGATAACCGTTATAAACAATCGTGGCAACGGCCAGCCAACTCCATACGGGAGATCGTACGTGACCGTACCTTAGCGAGTATATAAAAATTTTGCGCGCATGATTCCCGAGAGAGAAGCCTTTTGCACACGTGTGAGTACACAGTCAGCCTATTCTAGACATAGCCGGCGTTTAAGGCGTTCTCTCCGTCTGTCCCGCTTTCGCTTGTACTCTTCGATTTTCTCGGAGCGAGAAGTTTATGTGCGCGCCTCTGATGGATGGTTGGGCGTGTGGATTTCAAAAAAAAAAAAAAAAAAAAAAAAAAAAAATCGAGAATTCCGTGCACGCGGCTTGTGTTGGTAGCATTCTTATAATTTTATTTGTCCTACGAGCTGATTTCTATTGTGAGCGAATTGTACGTGTATGGGAGAATTGGGAAAACTTGAACTTTCACTGACTTTAGGCCATTTTTAAGCGTTCGCTTTAGTATTCCCTTAATACTCGATCGTTGCAATTCGATGGTCTATTGTTTTCTTTCCTAAAAGAATTGCTATAAATTTAAAGCACAATAATCATAAAGTATATAGGTACACTGAGAGAAGAAATATAGTAAAAATTACAAATAATCTTGTAAAAATTGCCAGACTGTCTAGTAAAGCCGCCACAGACTGTCAAACCCCAAAAATTATTATACTTTGTAAGAAATTTTACTATATTGTTTGGTAAATTTTCCTATATACGTAAGAAATTTTATTATACTGTCTGGTAAATGTTCCTATAAAGTATGGTAATTTTTTTGGTTTTGACAGTCTGTGGTAGCCTTACTAAGCAGTATGGTAATTTTTACTAAACTTTTTTCTCAGTGTATTCCTCGATAATTTACAGCGAATACAAAACTAAAATTGTAAACTATTAGTTTTGGCAGAAAATTGAAAAAAGTTTCAGATCCGTCAGTCCTAAGTCTTTTTTGAGTTTCACATAAAACATTTATATAACACGATAAGTGGTTCATCTTTTGAATTAAAAAAAAAAAAAAATCCCTAGTGCGCGATGACTGTACACAAAGCATAATACAAATTGCTAAAAACAAACTGCCAAGTTTCTGAAAGTATCTACCTAAATATAAAAAAAAATGGATTTTTCCATAAATCGACATCTTATTACACGCGGCAATATTAGAGATGAAAAAGCTATTTATTATAATTTCACATTTTCTAAATATGAATCCTAAATCTAAAAGCACATACTAATCAACACTCTCAGCAAAAAATCTTACACAGCGTGCGTGCAGTATAGTGATCTATGCGACCGCGGACGCTCGCCGGCATCTCTGATTTATCGGGTCTCGCGTGCGTGCGTGCGTGCACCACACACCGGCTCCTTTGCAGCTACGACCTCTGTTTCTCTCTCTCTCGCACCTATCTCCATCCCCCGACGCGCGCGCAGACTAGAGGCTCTATTGTGTCAGCGCCCGGAGAGGAGCGACTCTTTTGCGCGCGGTAAATATAGAATCGGTGCAGCACGGGGCATTCCTTTCTAACTTCGCCGCTCAGAGAGAGTCTGTGTCTCTTTCCCTCTGTTTCTATCTCATTTCGTTTGTCTGCGAGATATTGAGATGCTGCCGTTTACGGCGCTCGATTATGCTTACTTTATAATTACATTAAAAAAAGTAAGTTTAGCATTTTCTGAATCAATAAAAATCATAAATCTAAAACAAATTTTTTCCTCATATATTTAGTTCCTGAAACAATAAAACTTTTTAATATAATTTTCTAATAGATTAAATAGTAATGTTTTATACAAAATTTTTATAAAAAAAAATTATACGAAAAATTATAATCCTATTTATTAAATTTTGTTATAAATATTCACAAATGCATCCCCACGTATCATATTCAATTTTGGGTGGTCTTTTTTGAGCGAAGAAAATAAGGCAGCTTAAATTAAATAAAAGTCTCACTCACAGCTGCGCATAAAAAAATGTGACAGCCCATCTTCCCTTTACAAAAAAGTGAAAATTAAAAATCCAATTTCTCTTCCACAAAAAGTGAAACACACACGCGTCACTCTTCAATCTCTACACGTACACGTTTTCGAAAAATGCTTTCGCTCCCTCATGTGTCGCGAGCATCATCGAAGAGAAGAGAGGTACGAGGGAGAGAAGAAGAGGGAGAAGAAGCTGCGAGCCTTCGAGTGCTGCTAATTACGGCTATTAACCGCCGAGCCAACTCTTGCGAGGCATCATCGTGAAATATGTCGTTCATTGTGCGCGTGTGTGCGCTAAGTGCCCGATGAACGTGTGACGTGTTTTTCTCGCGAAACCTCAATTATTTCACCGAGCGATATATGAAGCTAGTGCGAGCAGGGAAAAATGCTTCGGCGCTCCATAATTGTGCGACTGCTGGCAAGCCAAATTTTAAGAGCAGCTGTTGGAAAGCTTGAATTGTATGTGGTTTCCGCTGGAAAACTGTCGCGTCGGATTTATTTTTGGTTAAAATAAGTATAACATGGCTGTAGTCTAACCAAAATTGAATGATAATAAGAAATTGTAGAAACTAATAAAATGTAATAAAACTAATAAAAAGACATCCTTAATTCTTTCTTTTTAAACTCGTAAAAAAAATTTAAGTAAATTTTCACTTCTACATGATTTTTCTGCCGTTAAAAATAATTTATTCACGTTGCCGGCGCCATGAAAAAATAAGCAAACAATTCAGTTACGGGGGTTGGAGTAAAACGGGCCCTAATAACGTCGATAAATAATCTGACGGTACGCTCTTTCCGTATACGTTCGTTCCTTGAGGGCACGAAAAGAGAACAATAAAAGGGTGCCACTTACCCGCACCCCCGCAAGTATTTACGTAGTAACGCGAGATCGCGGTCCGATTTTTCAAGACACCCTATCATCTCTCTTTTTCACTTCCTTGCCTTCTGCTGATATAATATAATATTAATGCCTCGGGTGGTGAGCAGCGGCACGATTGCAAATATTGATGAAGATGAGCATCTAGATATTCTAAAAAATAGTCTTTTCTGCGAATGTTTCAAAGGTTATAGAGTATTTTTATTTATTTAAACATCATTTTCTCTTAAATAGAAAAGAACCTATGAATTTTTTCTTTTTAATTTCACAAAAATTTAAATAGAAAATGTAATCAGATCATTAAAAGATGTAAAATATTATACTTAAAAATTATTTTGTAATTTGTTTCTAATACTCTTTTATCTCTTTTGTTAAACTTTTCGAGAAACTTTAATGAAAACTCAATCTAACGATCAGTTTTTAAATTAAATTCCCGTTAAAATCATTTCAAAGGTAGAAACTTTTAAGCTACCTAAAAAAAAAAAAATCTTTTGCAAACAATATAAAGCTCACTCGCGAAACTCTCCGACGAACTTCTATACTGCGCATTGAAGGGCGTCTTTTCGGGGGTATAGAAATTTCGATTCACGCGGAGGGTAGGGAATTTGCTCCCAATGCGCCAGCAGATTTCATCATAATAATTTTCCAGCCCATTAAGCCGATGCTCGCCCACTCTCTCTCCGATATCTCTTGCATAAAGAACTTGACAAACTTTCCTATCGAACGACCCCGCGCATATACCGCGTTTATACAGATATATTCAACAGTATAATATGCAAAGAGGGAGTGAGCGGTAAAGGGGTGGGACAGAGGGTTGGTTGGTTGGGTAGTCGGGCGCGGATAGAAATGAAAAGGAATGATGTAGACTCGCGATACGCCCTCGAATTATCGGGATTGCCTTCCAGAATCAAATCGGATATGTATATCTCCTGGCCCAATAATTCTGCACTACTCAACAAAAAGCAATGTTTAAAACAGCATATCTAGTAAATAAAGCTTATGTTTGTCTAAAAATGCAAATACTATTCACCATCATCTCTACCTTAATAAATCTATAAAAAATATTTATTTAATCTTACCAAAAGTAAACCTGGCGTGCATAAACTGAAACCTTTTTCCAAATGAACAATGTTCATAATACTATCCAATCCATTAAATTATTACGAAAGCTGTTGCTACATTTTGAGTCTGATTCGTTGATAATATTTATCTGCACTGTTAATTGAAAAAATAATGAAAAATGTTAAAAATATTCATTTAAAGTCAGGGAAATTTACGCTGCGCTGCTACGGAAAATCGAAAGAAGAAACCGAATTCGAAATTTCGAACCTTGGAATTCTTTAATAACATTATAAGTATAGTATGAATTTATAATTTAGAAATTTAATGATTGAAAAAAAATTGCCTCGGAATTAAAAAATTGCAAAATATGGTATTAAACACCGTTAAATCGTAAGTTACTTCGACAGCAAACTTCTTTATATTTCTTTTTAGGTTGACCGCGCAACAATGTTCTAACTTGAATTTTTGAATAAGAACAACTATATAATAATTATATATTTATTTTAGTACTAAAGTTGATTTTGAAATACCTTTTTGGTTCTTACGCAAAACAAAATCAAAAACCAGAGACTTGCAAAACGATGTTGCTACCTCTGCGGTTGGAAAGAGAGACGAACTGTTTGAATTCGACTGTTGTATCAAACAAGTATATCGGCGACTCTACCACTAATTTCCTTTGAACACTAAAAGATCATAAACAGTCTTTCAATCATGTCAAAATCTTATTAACAAAGTCTTTAAAATTAAAAAATTAAAAAATAAATCATGAAATCAGCTGTTTGGTAAAAATAATTCAACTTATTGTTAAGTGTATTTAAGGCATTCTTTATAAGCAAAGCTAAAACACGTCGTTACTAAATTTTTTAGAAATACTTTTTTAAGTACTAATGTTTAAAAACAAATAACACAGTAAGAAATATTATAATCTATGAATCGCAATAGTAAATATTTTATTTAATTGACCTGTTAGGTAAACTACAAAATAACACTACCTGTGAAGGCTGTATAAATTCACAATATTTTATGTATATTTTTATCAATATACATGTTCAAATTATTTTTAAAAATGACGAATTGAATAACAAAAAAATAAATTTTTGTTCTAAACAAAGTATAGAAAAAAAAAATGATCTATTGAAAATCCTCGCTATCCATTATTTTTGAAGTCCATAGAAATTATTTATTTAATCTTACCAAAATTCAATCTGAAGTGTATAAACTGTGTATAAATGTGTGTATAAATCTTGTGTATAAATCTTTTTTTAAACCAATTATATTCGTAATATTATCTAATCCATTAAGTCCATTAAATTAATATCAAAGCAGCTGCTGCATTTTGAATCTGGTTCGTTGATAATATTTCTCTGCTCTACTAATTGAAAAAATAATCAGAAATGTTAAACAGTTTCATTTAAAATCAGGGAAATTTACACTGCTACGGGGAATCGAATGAAAAAACTGAATTTGAAATTTTGAACATGAAAATTCGGAACTCAAATTTGCAAAAATTGTAAAATCCCATAAAAAAACTACTTATTCTTTAAAGATTAAGTGTGAATTTATAATTTAGAAATTTAATGATTTAAACAAATTGCTTCAGAATCAAAAATAAGTTACTTTGACAGCAAAATTATTTATTTTTGAACGCGCAACAACATTATTCCAACTTTGATTATTGAAAAAAAAATTATTCTGATTTAATAACAACTATATAATAATTATATATTTATTTCAGTACTAAATTTAACTTTGAATTACCTTTGGTTCTTGCGCAAAACAAAATCAAAAACTGGAGACTGCGAGACGATCTTGCTACCTCAGCGGTTGGCGAGAGAATGACGAACTGTTTGAATTAGATCGTTGTATCGAACAAGTGGATCGGCGTCTCGCTACAACTGATTTTTATCAAATACTAACAGATCACGAAAAACTTGTTCAATTATGTTAAAATCTTATTAATAGGATTTTCAAAGTTAAAGAATTGAAAAATAAATCGTAAAATCAGCCATTTCAATTTGATAAAAAAAATTCAATTTGATGGTTAACTGTCTTCAAAGCGATCGAAATGAGCAAAGCCAAAACATTTCTTTATTAAAATACTTACAAAACACTTTTCTAGAAAATCCGTAAAATATACGCAACGAGTTGTTACGGAGAAACGAAAGAAAAATTTGAAATTTCGAACATCGGCATCCGTTACACAAATTTATAAAAACTGTAAAATCGCATAAAAAACGACTTATTCTTTATAAATTTAGTCTAAATTTATTTTATTATAGTTTAGAAATTTAATGCTTTAAAAAATTACTTCAGAAGCAAAAATTCCAAAATATTGTATACAACGTCATTAAAACGTAATAAGTTAATTGGAAGTAAAATTATTTATATTACTTTTATCTCAATATAGAAAGAACTCAAATGGATTATTCTCATCGAAAATCTATATTTTCTGGTGAGCTACCAATTTCTACGAGTCACTCATTTCTTGGAATTGAGCTTGAACGCGCGAGAATATTCCGAGTTGAATTTTTGCAATAAGTTTATTCTGAATTAAAAGCAACTATATAATAATTACATACGTGTTTTAGTACTAAATTTGAGTTTGAAATACCTTTGGTTCTTGTGCAAAGCTAAATAAAAAACCAGAGACTTGAGAGACGATGTTGCTACCTCAGCGGTTGGCGAGAGAATGACGAACTGTTTGAATAAAGCCGTTGTATCGAACGAGTGGATCGGCGACTCCCTGCCACTGATTTTGTTCAATCCTAACAGATCACTAAAAACTTTTTCAATTACTTTAAAATTTTATTTAATAGAATTTTCACGAATTGAAAAATAAATCATGAAATTAACCGTTTGATAAAAATAATTCAACTTGATGTTAACTGTACTGAAAGCAGTCCAAATGAGTATAGCTAAAAAATGTCGTTGCTAAAAACTTTTGTATATAGAAAATACTTTTTTTAAACACTAATATTAAAAAACAAATAATAAAGTAACAATTATTATTATCAACAAATCGCAATAATAATTAATATTTTAATTGGCTCATTGAGTAAATCACAAAACGACGCTATTTTTGAAGGGCGTATAAATTCAAAATATTATTTTTATGTATCTTTATTAATATGTATGTACAAATTATTTACAAAAAATGACGAATTTAATCAAATAAAAAACAAATTTTAGTTTTAAATTGAAGTATAGACAAAAAATGGACCGATTGAAAATCCTCACTACCCATCATTTTTCAACATAAAATTTTAAAGAAAACATCTCGATCCGCCTTACAATCAATCTCTCGAAAAAGCACGCGTAAAAGTCAGCTGCCTCCTTATTTATGTTGAAATCTAATTGCTGTACATCATCCCCTACTAGCCATCTTTCTCTTTTCCAATAATAATGGATAACTCATTTTTTTGCAATCGGAAAATCTTATAAAAGCCCTTGAAAGCGCAGAGCAAGACGTCTCGGAACGTCCAGCGTTCGCGACGATGAGTTACGACCTCGGGGCCGACGAGGCGAACTCCACTAAAATCCCGACTGATATATTATTACGTATTATTGCTCCCGTTCGGTTATTTATACCCATATAACATAATGCCGCGCGGATACGTCTCTTCCTTCTTCGTTCGCTCTTGGTGCTCCCTACTCGAGGGACGCGCGTACCACCACCGCAGTCTCCCTTATCGGTCATAACTTCCATTGAAAAGTGTGCGCGACGTGTATATCCCCGAGCAGTAGCCGCAGCCACTAGCTCTTTATTCTCTCTCGTGTTTGCTTCCCCGCGTGCGAGTGTGCAACCTCACCGAGAGGCTCTTCGTGGAGTAGACCGCGATTTTTTTCGATTGTTTACATCGGCGCGCTACTTGTCCAATGTGTACTGGAAGCTTTCCGAGAATAAACGTAATTCGCGCTTATGGTTTTAAGAATTATTTTACTATTTATTTTTTAACGTTGTACTTTTTTTTATTATCGTTTTAATTCAACCAAAATAAATCAGACACTTCATGACAATCTAAAAATTAATTTCACAATAATGCGCGACCTATTTTCGCAAAAAAAAAAAAAAACAATCAGTTTTAATTAGCATGGACTAGAAAAATAAATTAAAAATAATCATACACTAAATATCCGTGCAATTACACGCTAATTATCAAAGAGCATATCCAAGTCCTTAATTTAACTTTTGCAATTCCTTACGATGAACTGT
This sequence comes from Ormyrus rosae, assembly GCA_035047165.1. Classification (NCBI taxonomy): domain Eukaryota; kingdom Metazoa; phylum Arthropoda; class Insecta; order Hymenoptera; family Ormyridae; genus Ormyrus; species Ormyrus rosae. The sequence goes on along the minus strand of JAWWML010000012.1, from coordinate 650,917 downwards.
TACACATCGACTGTGAGTATTTTAATTAGTGCTCTATCTCGATACACTTTTCGTTTGAGAAAAAAATCCCTTGCGCGTTGAGTAATAACCTTAAAATAATCCCCCTCGCGCCTTTCATTTTTCCGCCTCGCCGGAACGGTACTCGCGTATAAATAAGCTAGTCGCAATGATATCGATCGTATCTCGGGAGTTTGAATTCGCGGACGAAAATCATCGCTAATGAGCGCAGGTTATATAGCGCGACCTTCGCTCGTGCGCGCGCGCGCGCGGCTCGCGTGCAAGAGCGGGGCAGGGAGCGAGCCCACTGTTCTTAAAGCGATTAGTTGCGCAATCGCCGATGTAAGCACAATATTAAATTTATTTATGGGCCAACTGGGGTATTATTGAGAGGCTTTGTGCCACGAGGCGCACCGGTCGATCAATGATGCGACACCGCCGCTCGTGCCGATGCTCCTCTGGCGGACCCTGCTGAGACGATGACTAATCACGCCGATGCGTAAAAATAACAAATTTTATTACCTCCTCGCAAGTGCAGCTCTTTTTGTAGTTTCTTCTGCTGTTAGTTTTTAAAGTTCGCTTTCGAAGAAGCCTGTTTGAGAGAAAAAAAAAAAACATTTTCCGTAAAATCGATTTAATCTCGAAACATGATGAAAAGAGAACTCGGCACTTACAGCCTACATAACAGGGCATTACGTGAGACTATTTATTTTCATATAATTGAATTTGCCGCTTCGACGACCCAATTTTCCGCGTATTAATCGACATGCGCTCTCTTCTCCCTTAGCCACCCCGCAAAAGAAGCGCTCGCGAAGTACTACGAAGTCTCACACGCCAACGAAGTCCCCCGAGAAGGATGTACGACAATACCTTCGCCGTATTAGAGAAGCCCCGAGCGTGCCGATACATACGCCGGCAATAACCGTGTTTTTTTTTTCTCCTCCGTTAATTCGATTAGCCCTGCTCGCCGGTTTTTTATCGACGCTGCAAACTTTCGAGTTCCATTGTATCCATTGTGCGGACGTATATACTCGCGCGTGTATGCGACGTTCGCACGCCGGCCCTTCGTCCTCCTCTTCTTGTTCTTCCTCCTGCTATATTTAGAGAAGAAGCGACGACGACGTGGACGCGTGTCGTCATCTTTACATTAAAGTGCAGGGAGAATTGAGGGTCTAGAAATTGCACCGACCGTCAGTTTCTAGTGCTTGACTCGTTGTCTGACGTTTTGTTGTTCCGACGAGTGATTTCGCTATTGTGTCTGACGTTAGTGGCGAAAATATTTAGATCTTTTTTCACTTTGCACGGAGCCTCGGGGAGCAAATCAAAATTACGACTTTGTTCAAGATTTTAAAAGCCATTAATCATCAAAGTGCTATTTAATGCATTCTCCAAACTACGAAAATAAGCGAGAGGGCAAAATCTGAAACTCGTGCGGACTCCACGTGGTTCTATGTAAATTTGACGAATTCTTTCCTCAGCTGGATGTATGCAAAAAAACCCTAATATATTCTTGACTAGATAACTTAACATATTTTTCGTATTTAGACATAAACTTGCCCTTATCATCTAAACAATCAATCATCTTAGCATTTAGCACGTATACACTCAAAGACTAGAATTCTATTACCAGCTGAACGTAACGCCGACATTGTATCATCGCAGGAATTCCCGGTCAATCTCGGCGAGCTAAAAAACCTCTTGGGCTGTAACAGCTGGCGCGCGAATTTTCAAATATTTACTCGAGCGTCCTCTTATTGTTAGTACGATCTCGGCTTCGCACACCCTTTTTTGCCTGCCGAGCGACTCCCTGCACTCGAGTCGTCGCCCGCTTTCTCCTATTCTCGGATAACAATTCGTCATCTGGCCTCAGAATGCTTAGGGGAGAGTATAGACTTGGATACTACTCTCGACGTAGTAACGAGACGAACACGTGCTGCTGTCTTGATTTTTATGTGCCTCTTTACCGGCCGTCTCCTCTTCTCTCTTCCACTTTCTATCTTTCTCCGGAGGCCAGCCGGAATTTTTCAAATTTTCGGAAGAGAGAGAAAGCGGAGAGTTTAAAAGCCCCGCAGTAGCGCGTCACGCTTTTAAGATCAATGCCTTTTTTTCGAACATTTTAAGCAGCAACTGCATCTGACAAATCTTCAAATTTCCATGATCCTGCGTGTGCATTATTTATATTTCCTGTGATTTGTATACCCAGCTTCTTTTATAGTTATTTATGCGTGCTATAAAAGATAATAATACCGAGATATTTTTATTGCTAATACGAATTCTCGATAATTGATTGTCGATTTTACGTTTCTCTATTAAATTAAAAATTGTTTTATTTTCGTACACTATTTTCAGCAGAAACTCTTCTTTACTCGAGTTTAATATAAAATATTTGAGCACTTTATCGACGCCGAACATAATATACATATATACTCTACATAAAAAAACTCTACACGTCTTTGTCTTTTCGTATATATAGATATACAATGCAAAGGCATGTAGAATTTTTTTCGTGTAGAGTATGTTTCTGTCCCACTTTATCGCCAAAAAGCAATAAATAATGCATATTTAAAAACATGTTTGAATTTCCACGTGTAAAAAACAAGATTATTTTTAAAAATTCGCGCTCAAACTTTATCACTAAATTATAATTTCGCAAGATTCACAGCAGCTTCGAATGCACCCGAATGACTAATGTCCAAAAATAGAGCGACCATCGTTTGCCATATTTTAAAAGTATTGTACAAAAATCTTTAAATCGCCGAATTAATACGAGCCGGCTTGGCAATAAAAATAAACCTCGTAAATTAGAACCCTGATTCCCCGGGGGCTTTCTCCCGTCTAAATATGAATGAATTTCTCGACAAAAAGTCGGGCCAACTCTCCTTCCGCAAAATTTATAATGCTCGGGCCTTTTTTCCGGCTTTGTCGCCCGGTGGTGACAGGCTCGCGACTCGCGCGCGCGTAAACTGTTATAAACGCCGAGAGAGAGAGAGAGAGAGAGAGAGAGGGAAAGTGCGCCAGCCCGCCCCAGACTAAATATACCGATGTAAATATTCCAGCGGGAGTAGCGAGCGTCTGGGATCGGGCGTGAAAAAGGCGTTAAATGCCCGCAGAAGTCGGTGTGCTGCTGCTGCTGCTGTGGCTCGGGCTCCGGCTGTACACCCGCCACGTGCTGAATGCTTAACGTCGCAAGTCCTTCTGCTCCCTTAATCGCCCCGGCCGTTTATGTCGTCTGTCTACGCCACTCCGCTACGCTTCAAGAGTAGCTCGGGAGGAAAAAAAAAACTAAATTTCACTCCGTAATTATTCTTCTTATTAGCCTATTATTAAAGATTCTCGTATTCAACTCTAAAACTAAAATTTCTTTCTTGAATAGCGAGACAGTCAATTGGATTGCCCATTAATTTAATATTCAGCACTTGGCCTCCTCGCAAAAACGGCCGTTCCCTTCGTCTTTCTCTACACACACTTACCAGCAATTCCCCATAAGCCGATCGATCATTACCCGCGGCATGGCGTGGCGACAAGCGAAAAGAAAGGTAAAAATTGAGCGTTCGTACTATCGACTCTGTCGGCGGTGCTTTCGCCGAACCAATAAGTCCCCGCGCCGCAGGCTGCGCACATAAATATTTCATTCGCGTTCGGCGCGCGCCGCCACATACGAGATGCACATCCGCAATGTCCTTGCCGCCGCTGCCGCTGTTATAATAGCTCGGCTCTGCACTGCACGCGTGAGAATCGCGCATCCTGTAAAGCTGCCGAGCTGCCGCTGTAAAATATAAATTAATAGGCGCGCCGAGCTGTGCGAAAGACGCAGCCGAGTAATCGGGGTTCAATAAAAACTCGATTCCGCTCGTGTGTACGCGGCCTGCGAAGGTCGACGAACTGCGGATGCTAGAGAGAACAATAAAAGAAACGAAAGCATCGCTTGTTTTAAACTCTGGATTGACGTTCGTTACTTTCATCTTACTGCTGAAAACCTTTTTTTCAGACAGAGTTTTATTGAAATTAATTTTCAAAGTGCTAATTGAAGGAGTCGCAGATAAATTTGAATCTGAATTTTAAAAATTCTTGCGCTTCGATATGTTTTAATTGCTTGTTTACGCACATGCTTGCCTTATCTTCTCATTAATGCTGGTTCGTTACAATATACTTTGACTAATTACGTTTTCCAATCAATAAATTCATCTAGAGTACTCAACATTGCACTTACACGCACTGAAAGTCACCGCGAGCATTAATAAATCTACCTTTATTGTCAGTACAGTCGAGCAATTTGCTCCCGTAGGTACGATCGCACAGAGTCGTTAGAGCGCGCTTTTTCCAGAAAATGAAGCCGTTTCTTTGCCCTTTAAGAAAAATTTCTCGACAGAAGCCACTTGTCGAGCAACCCTGTAATTACCCTCATGCAATTCAGCGCTTACACACAGACGTCGTGCGGTTCCATACGCTAATCTCCGCGTCATCGAGTAATCGGGCCGACTCTCGAAGCATCACGCGAATAAACAGCCCCGTATAAATCGCGCAAAAAAAAAGAGTTATAATCTCTGGCGGCTTAACTCGCATGCGTGACTGGCGCATTATCTCGAGCGGCAACAACAACGACGCCGCCGCCGCCGCCGCCGACGGCGACAACGACGACGACGACGACGACGATCTCCGCGCACGACACCTTTTTACAGGGAATATTTACACGCGCTCCGCGCCGCTCGAAATAAAAAGCAAGCGAGGAAGGTGTACCTACGTAATTTAGATGATCTGCTAAACGGCGTGTAACTCGCGAGAGCGGACGCCGAGCCGGATTTATCTAGCCGCGAGGATCTTTATGAGTCGCCGTTGTGTTTACGGCGGCTTTTGCGGGGTGAGAAAGGTGGACTAAAGAAAGGGAAGGATTAGAAGTCTTTCTTCCTGCGCACGTGCGCCGAATCGCTTACCTTCGCTGCACTCCGTCGAGGAAGTCAAATGGGATGTATTGTTATTATAGCTGCGCCGATGCGCTTTTAATTCTTCTCTCTACTCGGCTGCGTGCGCCTTTCCGAGAATGGAAGCGTTATCGTTAAGGAGCCTGGCCGCCGCTGGCTGCGCGACCGCTAAATTTCTAGAATACTTTGTGAAGACGCGGTACAAAGCACTAAGTTTCACTTGGAGAAATTACATTGCATCCGCGAAGCAATTTCAGAAAAAAATAAACACTTAAGAGACTGAAAATTGAAACCCGAGCCCCATCGAGCAGCCGTATTTCACGCTTGCTTCCTCGCAAGCTGGCCCTAATGTTTACTTAAAATCTCCGACTCTCGCCTATGAAAATTCCTATTTCAGAATTAATGTCCATCTCTCCCTCTTCTCGTCCAGGGGGAGAAAAGCGCTTCTGCCCGATACGTCTGACTTGACGCGCGGCATAATTCAAGACATCGGAAAAGACTCTTTCCCTGTCTCTCTCTCTCACTCCCCGCATTCCCCCGTTTTCATAAACGAAACGGCACGCGTCTATACATAGCAGCCCTAAATATCCCCGCAAGACAGGCTATACGTGCCTTTTTCCTGAAATACGTAAAAATGCCACGGTGCATCTATACGTCTCGTTTCCAAAAATATACGGACGCCCGGCACGCGCTCTCTCTCGCTCTCTCGCACCCTCGCTTCTCCGCCGAGTCGCGTGCGGGCGAGCACTGATACACAAGCGCGCAACGGTCCAGTCTGGCCGGCTGTAGTATTCGGTAATCGAGCGTGGAGAGAAAGACGCAGCGCGCGCCCGGGCTTATGAATGGTCGCGCTTTTTATTGGGATGCGAGAGCGCGGGGGAAATGAAAAGGCACGCTGGGGCTGTTTACCCGTCGGGTTTAATCCTATTAATATGCGACGCGGGAGTGGCAAGGGTTGAAATTTTTTGCTATTCGACTTTATTTATTCAACGAGGAAAATTCAATTAGTCGAGTGATTTTCTTGAGCATAGGAAACGAGCTTTGTTCGAAGCTTTCTCATTTTAAATGATATTAGTAAACTAATCTTATTTTAAATTCTAAAAATATAGACGAGCCTTATAAGTTTTCTCAATGCATCGCCGAGCTTCGTAAAGAAGATTAACATCATTCTCTCTTTCTATAAACATACTCTGCTCGTGTCTTCATAAAAGTATAACATCTGACTTTAAAAATAAATGAATATCCGCAACAAAAGGCTAAAGATTTCATCTGGAAATGTCGGCGAGCGCCGAAAGTCAATCAAGCAAGGCGCTCCATTCATCAATATTCCATCATTTAAAGACCTCGTCTTAAACTCCCTCGCCGCCGAGTCAGAAAAAGGGCAGAGGGAAGAAGGGGCTGCCGGAACCCAAGACGGAAACCCTATTTATTTATGGGTGTAACAGCGACTGAAACTGAAGGAGGGCGAGAGGCACGCGCCTCGTCTCGGTTTTCCGCCCTTGTTCCCCGACCCCCCGAGCACGAGAGAGAGAGAGAGAGAGAGAGAGAGAGAGAAGGGAATATCGCTCGCTTGACTCCTTTTACCGGGAACGAACCCTTTTCTTGCTCTGCCATTTTGACCTCGGCTGCACCGAGGGGGAGGAGGAATACTGAAGAGAGAGATGATGGCCCAGAGAGGGACTAATTGGCCACGCGCCACCGGGACGCCTGCCCTCCTGCTTTCCCGTCATTCGACCTTCTTTTCCCCGGGTTTTAATCTTTTACGTACAATAAATTTTCTCTATTTTTAATGAGCATCTGTTTCTCGACGATCCTGTCGGATTGTAAATTTTCGAATAACGCAAGAAAGTTAAATTTTCAATCTTCGCAATGATCGAGTATTTATTCAAGTCTACAAATACTACGCGTTTATGGGGAAGAAAAGGCCAAATGGATTGTTCCTAACCGACGATTCTTATAACTTATATAAGAATCCATAGCCGCTCGCTTCGGTAGCCGTTCCATCATCGATTCCGCGTGTCTTTGGGGCATTATTACAGGAAAAGCGGATAAATCAGCGGATCTTGTCCTCGCGCGGGCCGCAATTCCATCGGGGATATGAACGCGCAGAGAGAGAAAAAAGGGCGGCTCGCGCAGCTGGCTTTTCCTTACGTATATATAAAGAGTCGCGCTCGGCCTTGGCATGCGGGTGATATCTCGGCCTTTTTCACCCCGGAATTTCTATACTCGCGAGCGTTTTCGCTTCCTACTCTTTTTCCGCGGGGCGACGGAAAAAAAATATCCCTCATTAAAACACTTCGAATGTCGTTAGGCGCGCGCGCTCGTCAAAAATGCGAAATATTCCTGGGGCTTCGCTATCGTCCAATTACACGTGCCGATGTATGTACGCGTGCGCCGCAAAAAAGACTAAGCTAGGAGCCGAGCTCCGCTCTATAGCTGCTTTATAGAAAAGCCGTGATTGAACCTTTTTACGTAAGTTCTGGCTGTGCGCTTATTTTTATCATACTACCCGTACGTGCTGCCCCTTTAACAAACTTCTTCGCAGCCGAGAAAAAAGGCCGAGATTTATGTTAATGCGGTAATGAAGTTAAGCGATCGCGATCAAACACTTTTATTTTGTAAAATCAAGCTGTATAGCGTAAAAACGCCTGGAACGAGGGAAAATACAGATTCATCGATTGAAAAGGGGCAGCTTCCCGCAAATCGAGCATCATCGAGAGAAAGCGGGAAAAAGCCCGAAAAACGAAGGGAGCGAAAGAGCTGCTCTTGCCTGCAGACGCACACGCACACGCACGCGGAAAAAAGATCGTGATTTTCCCATGCGGAGCTCTCGCGACCCTTTAATGCAAAGTGAAACCCCCTCGGGCGCTTTAACCCTCGGCCGGCTATCGAAATTACACGTCCTGCGTGATAAAATTTATCGCGATGCGTCCGGCGACCATTGCTGCGTGTGCGCGCCCGTTTACACGTGTATGAGGCACGGTTTCTTCCAGTTTAGATTACAGTTTTCCGCCAAAAAGAGCGCAGCCACTTTCTTGTCGCGCGTGTTATTGTTATAAACGATGAGACGCGCGCGCGGCTTTGTATCGCTCGTTTTTCTCCTTCCTTTTAGTCGCGATAAGGTATGCGGTGCGTAAATTATCGAGTCTACTTAGTTTGTAATTCAAATGACTCGAGAGCTCGTGTATTATCGTTATACACGCGCATTTCGTATCGCGAGATTTGACGAGTACGTTCATTGGAAAATTGTCGGGTCGCATAACTTTGATTCTTTCGTCCTTCCTCCAAAGTACAGAATCCGGAAAAGGACCATTAAGGCGATAAATCAGGAATCGGAAAAGAGTCTGAATGGCCGAGGACGTACAATAGCCGCGTCCCGGGGCCACGCGCCAGGACACAATTAAAAGCCAAAATAACGTCAGCGCGCCGACGATAAACGTCCGGAGAAATATCGCTACAGCCGGCGTCGGGACAGTGAATAATATTCCCTACAACTCAATTAAGTCAGAGCGCGGGGGAGTAGGGAAACACAAAGCACGGGACGGTTATGACACGGTCGCATAAAACGAGGCGCGCAAGATTAAGCCGGTTTCGTGTACTGGCCAGCCAAAGGGAGAGAGAAAGAGAGAGAGAGAGAGAGAGAGAGAGAGTACGACGTGTCCGGCATAATGGGCCGATAACCGAAGCGCTCGCCCGGCGTATTGTACTACTCTGCATGCGCTCTCGCTGTCGTGTGGGCGGCTGCCGGTCAGTGTTCTGCGCAGCTGCGGGGGTGTCCCTGTGTAAGTGTCCGAGCTCTACCTTCACTCTCTCGCCCTCTCTCTCTCTCTCTCTCTCTCTCCCTCTCTCTCTTTATGCGTGTTCCTGCGCGCTCAAATTATTGATTTTGCACCTAAGAGGAGACAGTTCGCCAGTAGTGCATTACCATAAACATAACACTTCCAGAGCTTCGAGAGCTGACTTTTTAATAAGTAGCCCCACAGAGTTACGGGCTGACTGCTTTTAAGGCCGGTTAAACATTTTTATATGTCGAGTTTATTTCTGTCGTATCGCGCGGTATCATCTGGTTATCTGCTATATATGCTTATTGCTATCATTTCACTTACTTAAAAACGCGACCTACATATTATTTTGTCTACAGATAAGACAAAAATTCTTGGTAAAGTAAATGGACATTATGGTATCGTAGTCTGATTAATCATTCACGAGCAAACATGTGATAATTTTCTGCAGTTACTTATATTAATATTATATTTTTCTCTAACCAATTCTTCGAAAATTATCGACTCATAAGCAGAGATTCCATAACAAATCTTATCTCGTTTTCAATAAATACTATAGAAAAGCCGCGTATTCCACGAAAAGTGTATCTCTCAAAATATACACAACTCGATACCAATACCCACATGAAGTGCGTCCACTCGAGCGCAGTAAATCCATCTTGGAAACAAAGCCGCGAGACGCATTCCATAACGCCTCGCATAACGAATCGCACCCGCGTCGAAAAGTGAAAACTCTCGGTTTCGCGAGAAAAATAAAATCGGACACAGGGGGGGAGCGCGGGCCAGCTGCTTGACCATCGGCTCTCACTCTCTTTGTGCGCGTCCACTCGTCGAGGCTGCTGCGGCCCATTAGTAGCCGCGCACCCCCGCAAGCGCGCACGCGCTTTTCTAAACTGTCACTTCTGCGCCTTTGTGGCTCCTCCGCTAGTGGACGGACCGATCAACGCCCTCGCATTGTCCGGCAAGCGCGCTCTGCGTCTTTATTATTGAAGGCCGGACCGTGCCCGTAATTAATGCAGGCCGAGCGCTCTTTATGGCCCTTTCAGCCGATTAGCCCTGCCGATCGGATTCTTCATATTTTCGTCGCTCCGTGCGGGTAGCTGCTGTTCGACCTAGTTTTATGGCTATACGGCATTGTCGAGCTTTTCGGAAGTGTCGGGAGTTTTATTGCGAGGCGGATGTGGTTTTCGAATTGTGCGATTAATAAGCTTTTGAGTATTATTGCACGTTTTGTGCTCAAAACTACAATGGTTTTCCAGGTGGGCTTCGTACCTGATCTATTCGATGGAAAATTCAATGGAGTTCGATGAATTGTATCTACAAATACTAAAAAGAAAAAAAAAGAAATAATAAATAAAAATGTTATACTAACCTTCGCTGAAATATCAAACTGCAGCACTAAAGTCAGGGGCAATAAATAGTCTTTTTTCAACTTTTTTACAAGCCTCCTCCATAAAAATAAAAAAGAAGCCAGCTTCATTTTAAAAAAAGGGCTGCGCGCGAGCAGCATTAGTTTTAGGGCCTCGCTTCGGGGACCCTTTCAGGCTCGCAGCCAGGTCAGAGGGTTAACAGCCTCTATGAAAATATATATCTATATAAGACTAGGCTCGTATACCGAGGCGAGCCCGCGGAAACAGTTTAATTGCACAATCTGCAGAAGCCTCGTAAAACACGTTTCCGAGTAGTGCACATCTTTATGTACGTACTTGCGAGCCCGTCTCTGACTTTTTCCAGATCCTCTAATTTCAGTCGGCGAGATTTTCATTTTTTTTTTCTTCTCGGAACGAATTTAAATGTATACGCACGAGGTGGCACGCGGTGCGCCATTCCGACGTCTCCGCCCAAAGCCAAGGAGGCTCCTCTCGCGCACAAAGACCCGACGAGGCACGCGCGTGCGGCCTTTCTCGTCAATATTCAATTGGCAATCTTATCTGCCGGCTGCAGCTCATAAATATCGAGCCTAATCACCAATTCTCGACGCACGGGCTCTAAATGCACTGCCGACGCATTAGCCCCGACGTATAGGGCCCGAGCGAAAGGAGTGCGAAAAAAGCCGTGAGCGGATTAGCTCGAGAGACCGGCGGGCTTTATTTTTCCATTGTCATAACTCCGAGTGACAACGGGGAAAATTGCCAGATGGTTCATTATCGCGCACCTAACCATGTGTGAAATAAAATCAAGAAAAAAAATCTGCTCCCGTGAATTATTAAGCGAAGAGCTGCTCTCTCTAAATCACTTCCATAAATTTCCAGCGAAATCTATCAAAATGACTTATGCCGCGACGCCCGAGAAACTCATATGTAAGAGCCGGTCGTTAATCAAAACTTGATACACGACGCCTCGAAATTCTCGAAATATCTCGGCTGCGGAACCCCTTCGCCGCGGAGTCGCGCCGGGAATGCGCCGGCGAAAAAAGCCAAGCGTCGATCGCCGAACACTCCGCGCCGCGAGCTTTCCCCCGCTCGTTAGAAAAGAATTAGCGGCTTCACATAATTCATGAGAGAGCCACTGTGCGCGCCATCTGCGCGCAAAATCCGTCGCCGCTTTGACGGATGCCTTCGATTTTGCGCGAGGCGGAGGTTTTACGCGAGTCGTTTTTTTCTCGTTCGGCGCGCAATTAACGAGCTTTTATGTAATCGCACAGGTCTTTAAACGGGCAGGCTTGGGGAAAAAAATCAGCCGACGATTTTTTCAGCCTTGCGCAAACGATTCGGAAAATGAACCGTCGTTACGGTTTTCACGCGTCTAAATAATTGAAGCATTGCGAAATATTATCTGGCTGGCTTTAATGAATCAAAAAAATAAACTAAATATATACTCGTTTATTTATTTATACACTGTAAATATTAAAATGTTTCGAATTATATATAATAAACTTTATTTGAGCAAAGATAAATAATAAATTGGCTGAAAAAAAGAATTCTGAAATGAATTTCCAGCCGCTCAATAACTCTGTATTAATACACCCAAGTCGTATAGATTTTCTATAAATCGAATAAAAGTCTATTAAACTCGTCTCTATCTGCGAGTCGGATCGCCGATTAAGTTTATATCTTCATTCTCGTTTGAATAAAACCGCATGGTCTGCAGCGGCGCTCATTAAAACGCAACGTGTCCCAGATGCTCAGCTGACTTTTGAGTGAAATACACGCGTTCCACCGCTGCAGTCTTCGCGAACGTTCTATGCCTGACCTTTCTCTTTTCTTCCCGTTCTAAAACCGCCGCGGCGGCAGGTTATATTACCCCGTCGAGCTGATTATTACGATTATTGAGCCCAGGGCCGTTGTAAAGCCGGTGGCGCCAAGCTCGCCGGTGAATAATAAAAATTGCGAAAAGAATCACGTGAGCTGCCTTGCGAAATACAATGCCGTCTTTTTCTTTTCTCTCTCGACTGGCTCGCTGCGCGATAATAAAATATACAGGCGCGAGGCGTGCGAGAGCCGTGGAGTCGTTAAATTTTCAAATATTTACGAGAGCGGCTGCAATTTTGGCCGAGTGCACTCGGAGTGGCTTTTCTAATTGCGTTTGTTTATTGAGTCCCGGGCGGTTCGGCGCGCCGCGGCTATCAGATCCCAAAAAATATCGAAAACACTGGCTGGCGCTCGGCTATCGATCCTCGGCCTCACCTTTAGGCTCTATCCGATAGTCCCGCGGTTAAAAGGTCCTTAAAAAAAGGAGTCTGCCCGGCGGATAAGAGGAGCGAACATCAAGTCTCGGGCGGCTGCATTATGTGCGTCCCCGTTATCTCGGGCCCTCGGCGCGGAACAAGCGTCCGTCTCGGTCATCCCCATCGATCTGCAGGATCTCTCCGCTGGCGGCGTGTACGCGGCCCTGAAAAATCCGAGTTCCCATGCGCGCGAATTCGCGGCCGATCGAATAACGATAAATATCCTCATAGGAGGGATCGACACTCACACTGACATTAAAAGCCTCTTACAGGCTCGTTGTGCCGGCCGGCCGATCATGATTCTCACCTCTGTGTGTGTTCGCGCAGCAGATAAGGGCCCCGAGTATGACATGCCTCGGGGCCCGCCGCCTCGATAAATCGAAGGGAGCGCGAGCCGGAGCGCAAGCCGGACCGCGAGCCGGCGAGCATCGATCGCCCTTATTTATTCATTTGCAAATAAATAAACGCGCCCGCCGAGCCCGCTCTTGTTCTTCGAGCTGGCCCGGCCCGAGATAAGATAGGGGGACCTGTAAATCCCCGGGTCACTCACCGGGTCAGCTCCCTATAAGACATCGATGACTACTCCTCTCCCTACCTCGCCTTGCTCCTCCTTCCTCTTCCTCGTCCTTTTCTCGCGCACAATTAATTGTTATTGTACGCGGCCGGGGAGCGAGAGAGCTTTTTGCTCTGCGTTGATTGCGCCTTGATTAGCATTGTGGATTTTATTGCGATTGAAAATTGAAATCGAGCCGAGTCCTCGGAAAAATAGCTTCGTTACAAGCGCTCGGCTGCACTTCGTTTGGGAAGAGCTTCTTCTCCAAAGTTTATTGCTAAGCCGTTGTAAAATTAGACGGAACTCGTTAAAAGTGCATAATAAAGAGCTAAATCGTCTAATTAAAATTCAAAACTATAGGAAAAGGCGAGCAGCAGCGCAATATTTCAGGCGTTCTCTCCTGCGCTCCATTTTCACGGGAGCGTGTAATGCGAAAACGGCTGCGCGAAACTTTTCAATAAGTTCGCTAAGCGGCCGCTCGTTAACTTCTCAAAACTAGAGCGTCCCGCGGCGCTTGTATTGGCTCGAATAAATTGACAAATTTGAAAAGGGACGAAACAGAGCGTACCGGACTCCCTTTTAAAATACGTTAAATCGAGCGAAGAGCCGCGCATATACAAGTTGGCAGAGCCGATGGCGCGGCGTGTTATCGTAATCTTCTAGGATTGCCGCCAATACAATAAAGTGCCGGAGATTTCTATGCGTATGAAGATGGTCGTTTAGCCGCGTCGTCTCTTTGATCATATCGAAAATAGAATCCGTCGAGACGACGGATTGCGAACTTGTCTAGGGCTATAACCTACTTTGGAATTCGTCGCGAGAGAAATGAAAATTTGCAATTTCAGTTTTTCGATCTATTTCTGTCGGTCGGGTAGCAAACGTATAGTTTCGTAAAGTGAGATCAAGAGTTCGGAGAAATCATGTTCACACATCTGTTAACGCAAAAATAATATATTTCAAGGAAACTCAATGTCAAACAACAAATTGACCCTGTTTGTTTGTCGAGTTTGTATAATGTTTGATTATTGATTGATAAGAATTAATCAAATATTCGAGAAAATAAGCCTAAAATTATGCAAGCAACCTTCGAATGAATTTATACAATCGTCGCGCCTTAAAAGAGAACTATTTCGATTCGCGATTTAGCGAATTTGAGATGCATAATCTAGAAGACTATAGTTTCTTATGTTTTAAATCCTATTCCTGGAGCGTAGAAGATTCAAACATTGGAATAAATCAATGAAAGACAAAGGCTCTGAATTCTCTCAGTGCAGTGCAAAGGTTTGGTATAAAATTAAATTTAAAAAATGTATAAATTATTTATAGAATTTTGAAACGTGACTGCAGCCTTATTTCACTCGACTTCTCACGTTTGTTTCGACTTAGCAATACGATATTCTTAATAATAAAAATAGATGTTGTGACAATGGTTCTGAGTTATGGAAAGCAACTTGTTATCGTCCGTCGCACGAAGATGACGGTTTAAAAAAAAATACGTAAATGCTCTTTTCAAACACTCCCGAGTCTCTAGAATAACACAAAACGAATCTATAAATCAACGAGAATCAAAAGTCCGGCTTAAATTAAAACTCTGTTTTAATCCAAGTTTAATCCAAGAGAGCAGTACGTCTCGAGAATAATTATTTATTTCCAGCGGATAAAACAATGCCAGCAAAGAATATTTGCATCCCTCGAGTCCTCCTGAAAACGTCCATCTCCCGCGAGTCCCCTTTCCTAAGAGCTCTCTCTCTCTCCACTTTGTTCGAGCATCTCTTTTGAAAGCGGCTCCTCGCCGCTCGCCGCTCGCGGGTGGGGATCGCTACATACATACACGGGCTCATTACACAGCGGCGTTACATGCAGCCATCTCCTCTCCCACGCGGCGCGTAAATATCCGGGTACTTATGTGTAAGTGCAGGCGCGGGAAGGGCGGGCCGCGGTGCACGTCAGGTGGCGAGCCAATCGCGGCCCACCACGTGTGCGCGCTGCAATTTCCTTCCTGCGCCGCGAACGGCCCTCTCTCTCTCTCCGGCTGTGTGGGTGCGATTTTGCACCCGTCGGTGTGTGTGTGCGCGTACGCGCGCGAGCAACCGTCTTGTGTGGGAGTTTGCGATGCTCGCCGAGGGCTGCACAGCTCGAGCGCCGAGGCTTATAATTAGCGTTATTGAAATTCTTCCCTTCTTTCTCAGCTGCGAATGCTCGACGTGATTTCATTTAGCCGCGAAGGAAATAAATAGAGGGGAGAGCTTTTTGTTTTGTTGAAAAAAATTTCGAAGCAGCCTCGGGTTTCTTTATACGTGCGATACACACATATTTAATTCATTTGATGGAAAGAATGTAGAGCAACCTGATATGTAGGAGATATAGAATCGCTCCAAGTCCGAGGCGGCGAATCCAAGGCGCACACAAAGTTTGCGCGATTGTAGAATAGAATATTTAAAAGCAAAGTAATCGCCTTGGCGTGTAATACTTGTAGAAGGCGAAAAATCGACTCTGACTTGCGCATAATTAGATCTTGAAATTTAAATTAGACGAATCTGACTAATCCGCTCGTCGAATAAGCGAATTCAGATCAAGGAAACGCAAATACCGCTAAAAACTACTTATATCTGCTTGACGTATGTACATATGTATGAAACCTCACTTACACCAAAAGTGTTGATCGAATTGTAATTTTAGTTTATTTATTGCCAGTGTCACTTCAGACTTGTTTCAGGTTTAAAAATAAAAAAAAAAAATGCCATTTTCTTTAATTCGGCCAGTATTCGCCGTCCCGTAATGGCAGGAATTCGTGCAGTGAACCTGCGAAAATTTACAACTAGAGCTCGGCACGACGGCTCAATCGAAGTCACCAGCAAGAATCTCTCCCCCTCGGCTCTATTCTGCGCTGCACAAAAAGCCCACCTGTTCGCCTTTCAATAAACTCCCTTAAGCGCTAAGTATTCGCTCACGTCGAGGTGAAAGTCGGTTAAGTCTCTCTCTCATTCATTCGTCATTTCGAAAATGTAGGAAGGCACTTTGGAGACGGCGAATATAATATCTCCATCGGCGGCGCGCGTGCGTCGGAGGAGAGCGGAAGCCAAGGAGAGTCGAAAAGTCCCAGTGCGTTTATGATATACGACTTCCGACCTATTTTACGCATTGACGCGTGCCGGAAAACTCCGTGACCTTCGGAGAGCCCCGGGCAGCAGCGGCTACCTGCCGTCTGTCCTCCTGCGCATTGTATCATTTAGCTGATTTGCGGCTGCCGAGCCGTAAATCATGCTCCCATAACGAGGGTTACTCCGCTGACCGGCTAGCGAGCCGACTCTCTTGCCTTTTCATTCAATAAGTCAAGGACGAAGTAGCGAGCGAGTAGAGAGAAAAAAAATGCCACCAAGACCGAGAGAATTGCGTAAAGAAGCGGAAAAAAGGAAGGGACTGTTTTTTTTTCTTCTAATTCTCCGACTGCTTCCAAGGTTCTGGTCGCATTCTTCCTATGGTGCGGAGAAACTTTTCGCGCGCCGTAAATCATCGGCAGTGCCTGTTTTTTTCCTTCGTTTTCTCCGTCGCTTCGCTCTTGTATGGAAGAGTCGATACAGCTGACGAGCAACTGGACGCGACGTCGACCTAGAACGTCAGTTGGCTTTTGTAGGTAACCGGAATCTTCCTCCTGGCCACCTACGAGTTGCAACGCGTATTTTTGAAGGCTTTTTTTTTTACTGCCCACTTTGTGGAAACGCTGTTTTTCGGGTTTAAATACAGAATATACCTTTTTGGTCAAAATATTTTTTGAACTAAGGACTTTTAAGAATTAGAGAAATCGAGTAAAGGAAGTTGAAGAATCGAAGTAAACTTCGAAGAACTTGAGAACATTGCATACCTTTTCTAAAAAGTGTGATCTAGAATTTAATACGATGCATTTTAAAAAAAAAAACATGTTGGACTTAATTTGCAATTAATATTTATTCGTCTTCTCAGAAGCCTGTATTAATAATATATTCGACTAATTAGAAATTTAAAACAATCGGATAAACATGCAGGAGCCAAATGTCAACGACTTTGTTTAGGAGATACACAAAATTAATATGAATACTCCGCCTGCTTATAAAGTTGTTTTCACGTGGCATAACGTTACGCGTACATTTCGACAATACCAATCGAATGCGATCAGCGATCGACAGCTTTGAAATCCGACCCGAAAATTTGTACGCGCAGAGGCGAAAATTTCCAATGCAAATAGCGGGCCGCACGAAACCGAGAGACGCAAATATCAAAGGCTCGCTGATTAGGCACGTGCGCTCCTCGGCCGCTTGAATTATAAAACTCGGCCCCTCGGCGAAAAAGTTGTTGCGCCGTTTCCGGGCATCTAATCTGGACGTGCAGTTCCGCTTTACTTATCTGCTTGCCGAAGGCAAATTCCAAAGGCAATTGTCGACTCTCGCACGGGAAGCCGTAGGAAGTGCGACTGTTCGCACTCGATAATCGATAATCGAATTAGCTGTCTTATCCCCGACACCTGTCTAGTTAATCTCGAGTACAGCTTGTGTTCGTCCGTCTCTGTCGTGCTTGCGCGTCGATCTAGGCCAGCAGCTGTACAGAGCGAGAGAGAGAGAGAGTCCGAGTCCATGCTCATTTCAGCTTTTTTGCAATTTCGTTCGCGTGCAGAGCCCGAGAGAGTGCAATTTTTCCCACTGTCTATACGTACGTGTACTCTCGTTTTATATGCTCGGCCGATTCTCGATCGCGCGGGCAGCTCGTTTCGATTGTCTTTTTCCCCTCCCGCGCTTGGCCTTTTTTTCGCCGCGAATTACGTCCGTCGATCCCGTGAGAAGGCGGAAAAAGAAATTGTACCGGCGGGCGGCGCGACGCTTCACTCTGGAATATCGCGTGCGTTTTAAATTTAACGTCCTATTGATGTCCCGCGCGGTCCAGCTATTTTTTCGGCCCGCCGTTTGAATAACGGCCAGGGCTGCCAGCCGTTGATAAATGTTAAGTAAATAGAAAATTTCTCAAGACACTCACTTTCGGTCAATTCTAAACATATATTTTTCTTTCATAGCTCCGCGCGAGCATTAAAGATTCTTTACTGCTCGTGTAGCGCAGTCCAAAAGAAACAGTCGAAACTCGTACCGCCGAATTCATTTTTGATTCCGCCATCCTCCTACGGCCGATTAATCAAAGCTCCGGGCTCTCGAGGCACGCACACGAGAATGTCGCTGTTTACAATCGCGAGCATGAAATACATCATTTCGGGAGAGAGAGAGAGCAATGTCAAAGTCAACGCAGCGGCATCCTGAAAATCCCGTGTGCGTGGAACCACGAGAGGAGAGCGGCGCGTAATTTATATACGCGATTTTATTTCGAGTGCCGCTTTTATTCTCGAACGCTTGCGCGGGCGCCGTTTTATTTCGAGCTTTTATACACAGGCGCACGGCGTTGTATACAAAGCACGCCCCCGAGTATGAGAGAGAAAGCTATCTTGACAGATGTTTGCGTTCCTTCCCGAAATAAAGAATTCCCAATGCCAAGCGGAGAGGAGGATAGAAAAATCGTAGAGTCGATTCACACCCGGACTCGCCGGGCTAATCCGCGGTCGTTGATCCTCCGAGCTGCAGCGCCGAGCCGAAACTCTTTCCGAGCCAATCGCCGCGATTAGTGGTGGAGCCTTGTCGATCGATCTTTTACGGAGAGGAGGGAAGGCGATTCTCGGTTTCCTTTCAAGGTCGCACTTTTTCCAGCGGATCTGCCAAAATTTCATTTAGAAGTCTCGGCTTTACCTCATTTATCCAAAGGATCCATTAATCAATACAAACTTTGGGATTTTGAAAATAATTAGAAAATACTTAGCTACCAAAGGTGCTGGAATGCAAAAAATATTTACTACTCTAAAAGGAGAGCAATCGCACCGAGAGAGCGATTATTTGTGCATGTCGGTACATAATCTCGTCCGCGCTCTGCGCATGAGTACATCTCGGCTCGCAGCCGCGATACCTCGGCTGGCTCTCGCAGCGCTCGGGGTGTCGACAACGGCTGCGGCGGCGGCGGAGCACTCGTATAATAATTAATAATCCGAGATCGGTGAGTGGCTCGAGTAAAGCCCCGCCCTCCGCTCGCGGGTCTCTCCCCCCTCCGCCGGGGGGCCGCGTTGATTTATGAACCGCAACGCCCTCCCTGTCATAACCGGCCGCGGCGAGCGAGATCTCGCGGCCGGCTGGAGGGGCGAGACTCGGAGCCGTAAGCCCCCCCTCGCGGCGGGTGGAAGGGGCGCGTAGGAGTAGCGCTCCGCGCGCCCTTCCCTGGTGGGGGCGGACTGCAGGGGAATCGCGGCCAAAGGTGGGGAGCGCCGGAGGAGAGGGAGCGCCAAAGGAGCCGGTTCTCCGACGGCCGATCAGTCGCTTGCAGTCTTCGGGCCAGGCCGAGTCGCGTGACGCGAGAGCCCCTTCACTCGCTGCCTGCGTGTGTGCCTCCAGAACACTCCAAGCCCGATCGACCATTACGAACCGAATCAGTGTCCGCGCCCGGTGCGTCATGAGATAGCTGTGCGCGAGCCTCGACCGGAAGAGCAGTCCAGGATGCAGCTGATGCGCTGGAGCATCACCCGGAGGCTAGAGAGCCGCGGCGAGAAGCAGCGCCGCGACGCCAGGATCTGTCAGCCGGACACGCCAGAGGCCAGGCTCTCCTACTCGCGCTTCTCCGGTACGACATCTCCGACACTCACGCAAGTAGAGACAGACGCGCGTTCCTTAACGAGAGCTTTCGAAATTCGTTAGTTCTGCCGGGGAATTATGGAGGAATTTCGTCAAATGTAGATTTCGAATATAAACGCCGAATTTTGGGCTAATTTATGGATGTCGAGGCGGGCAAACAGCCGCGCGGCGAGCATTTGAATAATTTTCTCATTTAATTAAAATAAACATATGCTTTTAAGAATAGCCATTTATATAAAAGATATTTTATATAAAAATGCTCGCCGGCGGGAGATCTTCTTTCCGACGGCCGTTTCCTCGCCTCTACAACAAAAACTCGTTTCAACAAAGATAAAAATAACCCCGCGTTTTTGTCAGCCGCCGCCTTCGGCCGCTCGCGCGTATTTAGCTGCAATGAAAATTCTGGCTCGCTTAATGAAGACATCGGCGGTAGACGCGCGCCTCCCGTTCCCATAGCGGGGCGAGCGCGCGCAAAAATGCATGCGTCCCACATTATTAGCCTCTCCGACAATTAACACCTTCTAATTGCGACTTTTTCCGATTGTTTTTGCCCGGCCGGAGGAGGCCCGATAAGGGCAGCTGCTGCGCGCGCGCGCGAGGGAAGCACGCGGAAAGCGCCGACGTTTGCATAATGGATATTGTGCGCGCCTTCGCCTGCGATCCATATTGCGCGATAGCTATATGAGTGCTTAACGAGCGAGCGATAATCGACGCGCGGGAAAACCTCAAGACAGACTTATAAATTATACTCGCGGCATTATGCATGTAAATAGAAATTTTCAAGTCTCGGTACTGCCTCGTTATCTCTCCATTATTATTTGTGCTCGGCGACGCGCTGAAAAAAAAATAAAGAAAAGCAGACCGAGCGCTCGACGCCGCTTTTTGTGTCGTCGCCGATTTACATTTCAAATGCTCCTCAAAGCTGAAAATAAAGTTAATAATATTTATTGCGCCAGATTAAGTCGTTTGATTTATGAAGCGCCTAAGAAGCCAGAAAATTCCTTGATTCTTCGACAGCGCGTAATAATTTTCAGCGCGAGACATAAAGGAAAATAATAAGAATGGAAAAAGGAAGAGTTATAGACTTTGTCGCCTGGTTCAAGGCGAGCGTTTTAGCGTCGCGACTTTTGTGCGGCGTTTTAGCCTTCCGAGCCGCGAGTTTAATTATAGCAATTATGAGCTCCATTGTTCTGCGGATTTTCGATCGGCCGGACCTGAATTTTTACATATCTCGGGCCGAAAGGGCAATAAATCGGGCGCGCATTTCTCTTGAAAATCGGGGCATCGCTCGCGCATCTATTGATTTATTGCCGGTGTACATATGGCCGAGCAATTTTATGCCCGAGCAGAAATACGCGCGAAAAAAGCCAGCGCCGTCCGTGATTCATCCGCGCATTTGCCCCGGCGCTAAAATCTCGATTTTCCGCGCGGAAAATAAGCGCTCGCACGCAATCGCAATTTCCCAATGGGTTCTCTTTAAAAAGCGCCGCGCGCTCGGCGTTACATCAATCGCGCGTCGCGCTCGGGTTTGTGCCCGGCGAGACGTGTCGCTCGCGTAATAACGCCGAGAGATACCAATTAAAATACTACGCCGGCGCAATCGACTAGGATCCTAGCGCGATTTATGCGTCTTTGCCATTTTCTACCGGCGGTGCATAAATATCCGAAAGCCCTTCCATAATTCTTCGCCTTCATATAATGCCGTCCTTTTTCGCGCTCGCCGCGCGTCTACTCCGCGGTCTGCGTGTGTGTGTGCGCGCCGTGTGCTCGTGCGCTTTCAGCGAGACTCGTTTTAAATTTCAACGCCGAGTAATAACATTAATTTTATTGACCTTGGAAAATGTTGTAGCGTTTATACTTTATTTTTATGGTCTACATGAACGTGTAAAGATTATTATCGCGTTTGAGAGTATTAAAACTTCTCCGCGTTTCGGTTCGATTTCACGATTGAAAATTGCCTCATTTTTATCACATTTAATAGCCGCTTTATGCTGATTCTTAAACCTAAGATGAACGTTATTTTATTTATAAATATTTATTGCTTATTTTAGTGGAAATGCACACTTATTATTTATCAGAGTTTATTCCTAATGACCAATGCAGTTTCCACCAGCATTAAAATCAATCACCAGGCATTTACGAATTTAGATAGAAAAACAACGAGCCAAAGATACATTGTTCTACTTGAATATTTGGAATATAAATTAAATTGCTGTTTGTTATTATTACCCCCATTAACACAATGACATGTGCCGTTATTTAATCTCTGTTTCTGAACTGTTGCAGGGGAAGACAATGAGTCGGCATCGGACGGCGAGGAGAGCGCCGGAGGCGGCGCGATGGGCGACGAGGCGGTCGACCTCACCTCGGCCCGATCGCACCACGAGGACGAGCTGGAGCCCGAGGACCGCTCGCTGCCCGCGGAGATGCCCGAGGACGAGGACGAGGAGCCGGACGAGCCCGAGGACTTCGAGTCCGCCAAGAAGCTCGCCGGCAGCCCCGACCCCGACGACGAGCCCTCGCACAAGCACGAGCGCCTCTGCCAGGACGCCGAGAACAACAACAGCTTCGTAGAGGGCGGCCCGGCGGCTGCGGGCGTAATCCCGGCCGCCCCCACTAGTCACGTGACGCTCGAGGCCCTCGAGAACACCAAGGTCGCCGTGGCGCAGTTCGCCGCCACGGCGCTGGCCGGCGGCGCCGACAGCGAGGCCGCTTTCCAGGACCTGGCCGTGCTGCAAAGCACCCTCTTCACTCTCCAGCACCAGCAGGTCTTCCAGCTCCAGCTAATCAAGCACCTGCAGCAGCAGCTTCACGGCGGCGCCCAGCCCCCTGAGGGCCCCGCGCCCGACAGCAAGGAGGCCTCACCCTCGCCCGCGGCCCTCATCCAGCCCAAGCCCCTCTCCTCGCTGACCTCGCCTCAGCAGTCGCGGCCACCCAGCCTGCTGCAGCAGCCGTCACCCTCGAGCACGCCGGCGGCGCCCGCTACCGCCGACCGGCAAACGCCCCCGGGCGGCGCCTCCCCGCTGGGGGCCGCGCTCGCCGCCGTCCCCAGCGCCACGCCGCCCGCCAGCGCGGCCCAGCCGCCCAGCCACCAGGTGCCGGCGCTCTGCTCCATCAGCTCCTCGCTCGCCAGCTCCATCATCACCAACAACGACCCGCTGCCGCTCCACGAGCCCAACACCCTCGAGATGCTGCAGAAGCGCGCCCAGGAGGTGCTGGACAACGCGAGCCAGGGCCTGCTGGCCAACAACCTGGCCGACGAGCTGGCCTTCCGCGGCGGCGGCTCCGGCGGCAAGGGCTCGCGCCTCTCGCCGTACGACGGCAAGAGCGGCGGCGGCCGCGGCGAGCCCTTCTTCAAGCACCGCTGCCGATACTGCGGCAAGGTCTTCGGTAGCGACTCGGCGCTGCAGATCCACATCCGCTCCCACACGGGCGAGCGGCCATTCAAGTGCAACGTCTGCGGCAGCCGGTTCACCACCAAAGGCAACCTCAAGGTGCACTTCCAGAGGCATCGGGAGAAGTTCCCCCACGTCAAGATGAACCCGAACCCCGTGCCCGAGCACCTGGACAAGTTCCATCCACCGCTCATGTTGAGCTCGGGCAGCTACGGGCCGCGGGGCATGGTCTCGCCGCCTCCGCCGCCGCTGCCCCCCATGCCCCCGCATAGCTCGGCCGGCGTCCCGGGGCCCCCTCCAGGCGCGCCGCCCGGCTTCCACGCGGACGCTTTCCTGCCCCCGCCGCAGCCGCCGCTCTCGCTGGCCCTGGGTCTGCCCCCTGGCATCCCGCCCGCCCTCTACCGCTCACCGCTGCTGAACTCGGTCACCGCACACCGCGAGGACCAGGACGCGCCTGCGGATCTGAGCAAGCCCCAGCCGCCCGCGGCCTCCACGCCGACTACACCGTCGCACTCGGTCACGCACTCGCCGGCCCAGTCGCCGAACCCGCATCATTCCTTCAACAAACATTGCCAGCAGCAGAAGATCCAGCAGCAAGACGAGCTCGTCAAGATGGAGCAGGACCCGTCCCCAGCCGGCGGCGAGTACCACCACCGGCCGCCGCGGTCGATCAGCCGCGAGGCCCCGGCAGAGGGCATCACGCCCAAGAACGAGCCCGAGGATACGGAGGAGCTCAACGAGGAGGAACCCGAGGAGTTCGAGGACCCCTCCAGGCGGTACATGAACTCCTCGCCCTCCTCGGCCAACCAGGCCTCCTCGGTCCACCAACAAATCTACGAAGACTGCAGCATGGAGAGCAAAGTTAGCGGCCGACTAGAGGCCGAGGGCGCCGACATGGAGTGCGACGACGACATGGACGAGCAGCCGGAGAACCTATCCAACAGGGCCAACCCCGCGTCCATGCTCCAGCAGACGATGATCTATCCGGGCGCTTCGCCGGCGAGCAGTAGCGCAAGCAGCGGTAGCTTGCAGACCTCCTTCGCCAGCATACTCTTCACGGGCCTGCCGCCCCACCCGCAGATGGCCCCGCAGCACGCCCCTCAGGCCGGAGGCCAGGCCCCCGCCGTTCGGGGGGCGACTCCCTCCGGCGAGCTGATAGACCCGGCCAGGGACCCGGCCATCTACTCGACCCTTCTGCCGAGGCCGGGAAGCAACGACAACTCCTGGGAGAGCCTCATCGAAATCACCAAGACCTCGGAGACGTCGAAGCTGCAGCAGCTGGTCGACAACATCGAGCACAAGCTGACCGACCCGAACCAGTGCATCATCTGCCAGCGAGTGCTGTCCTGCAAGAGCGCCCTCCAGATGCACTACAGGACGCACACCGGCGAGCGGCCCTTCAAGTGCAAGATCTGCGGCAGGGCCTTCACCACCAAGGGCAACCTCAAGACTCACATGGGCGTGCACAGAGCCAAGCCGCCCCTGCGGCTGCTGCACCAGTGCACCGTCTGCCACAAGAAGTTCTCCAACGCCTTCGTCCTGCAGCAGCACGTGAACCTTCACACAAACGACCCCACGGAGCTCACTCCCGAGCAGATCCGCGCCGCCGAAGTTCACGACTTCCCGCCGGGCTACCCGCAGCACCCCCTGGCGCCCTTCATCTCCCAGGGTTTCCCGCCCCTCTACCCGGCGGCCTTCCCGCTCAACTGCGCCCCGGCCGCTAGCCTGCGTCTGAGCAGGCCACAGTCCCTGGACAACGATGTCGACTCGAAGGACTCGATGCAACAGCAGCATCAGCAGCAGCTCCAACAGCTCCACCAGCAGCGATACATGGAGGAGCAGGCCGGCGAAGAGGTCGAGGACGTCGAGGACGAAGAGGAGGACCGACGAGAGGACGACGAGAGGTGCGAGGAGGCGCGCGAGAGGCGAAACAGCATGGAGACCGAGGAGGACAAGGAGCACGAGGCCGAGCAGGACGTCGACCGCAAGGATCACATCCTCTCGCCCTCGTCCTCGATCCCCTCCTCCTTCTCCACCTCCCTGGCCGCGCTCGAGAGCCAAGCGCGCGCCATCACGACGATGGCCAACCACCACGGCCTCTCCGGAGCCAAGTCGCCGCCGATGCCGGCGCTGCACCGCTACAACGGCAGTGAGAAGAGCAGCAGCCCGCCCGGCGCGGTCGCCTCCTCCGCGGCCGCGGCGCCTCTGGACCTGACGCCCCGGGCCTCCTCCACCCCGGCCTCCGGGTTCTCGGCGCCGATCTCGCCGCCCGGCTCGCACAGCCAGCACAGCAACCCGCAGACGCACCACCCGCCGCACCCGTTCGGCATGTTCGCCGGGCTCCTGCAGGCCGTCTCGACGGCGGCGCCCACGACCGGCCTGAACAGCGCCTCCGCGGTCAGCCCCGGGCCGGGCATCGGGCCCCTCGCCTCGCTGACCAGCTCGGCCGTCCGGGCCGCGACCTCGACCTACAACCCGCTGGGTCTGGCGGTTGGCGGCTCAGCAGGTAGGCGCTGACGATGCTACTCCTCCTCGACAGAGAGGCAGAGATGCGCTTCCCGCTACACCACGTCCTCCGGATCTCAAATCATTTAACGAAATCGCTCTCTCATTCTCACTCTATCGTGCACATACGCATACGTATTCTCGCTTCATTAGCTCCCGTCACGGCTAGCGTCGACTGTGCTGCCGGAGTTCGCTTTCGGACGGACGTTCGGGAGAGTGCACTGTAGAAGCCTTTAAAGTCTCTATTTTAGAAAATGAACTCTTTCGCCGAGCGTTTTATCACAATTATTGTTTGTATCGTGGAATGAACATGCCTTGTGTTGTAATATTGTAAAAATAAGGAATATTGGCGGAAAAATAAGTTGGTTATATAAATTATCACTCTTATAATACGAATTACGCCTTAGAAAATTATCTGGAAATTTCAGTTCTACTATCGAATTATTTTTAATGTGAAATAAATGAATGAATTATCAACACTTCGTACGTTTTTTCTTTTTTCTTTTTTCTTTTTGTGCGTGACATCACTTTTAAAGGCTTTGTTAACCTCATGTCAGTTTTACTAAAACTAACACTCCTCAGCGCCGAAGTCCTTTGCTTGGTGTAGCCGGACCCCACCTCTCCCACACTCTTTGTGTATAGCTTCGTTCCTTTCACTTATTGTTAGAGCTTAATTATAAAGATAATAATAGAAATTTACGTAAACCGACTTTTCGACCATTCTAACACAATATTAACTAAATTTGAAGCAGCACCTTTTTCAATGTATCCCAGATATTTCAGTGTTTTCTTAACAAAGTAACACCTCGAGCTCTCGACGCGGAAGACGCGAAAAATGAGATTAGCAGCGGGCAGCTCCTCTCTCTCTTGCTTTAATCGGCGCGCGCGCATAATTTCGCGATTATCTTTCCAAAGTCGGAATTAGCATCGCCGCCGTTACCAGCTACAATGTCTTTGGCTTTTTCCCGGCAGCCCTCCGGTGTGTCCAGAGAGAGGGAGAGAGGCGCACCGAGAGGCGCGAGAACTGAATAAATCGTCCCGCGCCATAAGCAGGCGTTTTCTCCTGCGCGCGCTCGCATTATCTTAATGCATCCTGTTTTACATTTTAAATACGTCCACTTGGCACGGCAGAGCGCGTGTTTATCCTCGTAAAACATCGCGGCGTTTGATCTTTCTCTGCACCTTCTTTTCTATTCATACGAGCTTTTTTACGCGGCCGGCGCGGCCAGCGCGGAGAGGAGAAGAGAAAAGGCTGCGACTCTATTCAGCGCGAACTCGCTCGCACGTATATATAAAAGCGATTCTATATATCGAGAGTCACGACGATCTTCCGTTCCGCCTCTATGTGTACGTATAGAAGGTGCGCGTTAGAGGAATATAAAATTATTTGCCGAATGCATCTTTATATTCTAGCTCGCTCGTCTAGGACAATGCAGCGGCCGCGAGCCATACATCTGCCCGACGGAGTCGTGAAAGAATCCGAGACTTCCGTTTGATAAGGAGCGGAGCCGCGCGAAAAATGAAATATCTGGGATGCAAACGAGCTCGGGCGCTTCATTAATAATTGAAAGGGGTTAATCGGGCTGCTATCCAGTAATAATCGTTGTATAATATTAAAGCCGGGCCTCGCTCGCTCGCTCAGAAATTTATGTATAATACAGTGGTCGGAAAGTTTCGGCTCGTAAATCGCTTGGCCTGCTTCGAGATAATCGCGCCTAGACTCTTTGAGCGCGGGCCTATCACTAAATCATCGCACGATCTGTTGCAGTGCGCGGCAACACCACATGCAACATCTGCTTCAAAACGTTCGCGTGTAACTCGGCGCTGGAGATTCATTACCGGAGCCACACGAAGGAGCGACCTTTCAAGTGCTCTATCTGCGACCGGGGCTTCTCCACGAAGGTAAATTTTATCATCCTTTGAGACCCGTTTTACACACTTGTACCCCCACCTCTGGCTCCCTCTCCCCTCCAGCACATTTCTTCTCTAAATGTTAATTTGTGCCTAAGTACGTGCATGTATAGAAGAGCGCTCGCGCGGCGCTTCTAAATTTGGCAGTACGGCCCGTGGGAGAGATTTTAAGGCGCAACCGTGCTCGAGTAATATAGGGCTCTTACTTATCGATGATCGGTTCTTTCTCCGACTGCCGCTGCTGCTGCTGCTGATGCTGATGCTGCCGCCGCTGCCGCTGCTTTTGGCTACGGATACGTCCGCAGGCGGCCCTTTTTTTTGGCTTTCTGTATTTAGTTACCGCGCGCAGAGAGTCACGCTTTTACCTGGGAAAGCCGATCTGCCCGCATGATAAGTCGTATAAGTAATCGCGTAATCAGCCCGAGCCAGCTGTAAATTATTTATTTTTCCAATTGCTCATTACGCTTTCGCGAAGATGTCTATCTTTGAATACAGATTTTTTCTTTTTTTTTTTTCATAAATCGCCGGTTTTTCTGCATCAAATTAACATTTCGATAAGTTGCGAGTCTCGTAACTCGAAAGCGCAAATTGTACAATAATACTAACGAGCATAAATAATATTCGGAATGTGCCAAAATCCGTCTGTCCGCGTAATCGAAAAGCTCCACCATTTTCCTGCCAAGTATGTTATTTCACTAGATGAAGCAGCCCGATTGAGATTAACAGTCCTCCAAATTTGAATAACCAGGTGTGAAGTGAAGCTTTGGGGATGAAAAGAGCGGGTGTAATAAATGTACGTTTGCAGAGCGACGGCAGTTTGGAGAAGCCAAAGTGCAAATGCGCGGAGCGCGCCAGGCGAAGCGCCCGTGAGAAGGCGCGCAGGAGACGGCGGGCCGAGGAGCGCCGGGGGCGGACTGGCCTCAACTTAGACTTAGCGGGGCGGGTAACGTCCACCTATGCGGCGTCCACCGTCTATGGGGACGCGAGCCGCCGCCTGCCCCCGCTCGGGCCGTCCGCCCTCGGGCTGCTGGCTTCCGACCCCTCCGTCCTCCTGGTAAGAGACAAAGAGCGAGCTGCTAACTCTTTCTTCTTCTTCTCATTCCTCCTCTTCTTATACTTCTTCTTCTTCTTCTTCTTTCTTCACGCTCATTATTATTATTATCACTACTGTCATTATCACCATTCTCATAACTTCTTTAAATGCTGCCGCATATTTTATGGACATTACGTGCATTATGGAAATACGCGCGTATTTATACACGTCGCCGACTCGACGCTTCTGTAATATTTTTTTCTTTCCTCGACGCATAATCGCTTCCTTATGCATAATCACGCGCTCGCTCATATCTTTATCTGCAAAAATTTATTACATTTCCGATGCGAAATATATATATCGCTCGCAAAAAGGAAGCACTTGCTGGCTTCGAATTCCAAAACTAAAGACATATTAAACATAAATTCAGTGACGTCAAATCAATTCTCGCAAGAATAATCAGCTGAGCTTCGGAAAAAAATTTATTGCGTTTATCAAAACACGCATTCATTCATTATATTAACAAATTTTCTCGAATAACTTTAGCCAATTCTCATTTCTCATATACAATAAGTATAATCCATTATTCAAACCGATAGCGCAGTGTTAATTTACTACCTTCAGCGCCGCAATCAATTCTTCCCTAGAAACAAAAAAAAAAAAAAAAGAAAAAACTAATTCATCAAATCCTACTCGATCCTCAAACATTCCCTACCGAAAACAATTAGCCGCGCCGAAAAAATCTGGAAAAAAGCCAATACCGTCGTTATTCTGCCGCAGGGTAACATGAAGCAGCACATGTTGACGCACAAGATCCGCGACATGCCGCACCACCTGTTCAGCGACGCCAAGCCACCCACCGGCCAGCAGCAGACTCAGCAGCAGTCGCCTCAGCAGCAGCCGCCCCCGCCTCCGCCGCCCCCTCAGCAGCAGCTGCTTCCGGCGAGTCAGCCGCTGCACGAACACCTACAGCAGCAGCAACAGCAGAGGGAGCAGTCCAGGAGTCCGGCCTCGGCGGACGAGTCGAATCTGCCGCCCCCGCCGCCCCCGCCGATCTCCTCGGCCTCTCAGCCGCCGCAGCAGCCCCAGCCTCCGCCCCCGATGGACGCCCCCGGAGTGCTTTCGGTCAAAAAGAACCTGACGGACAACGACCTCACCGCGCCGAAAAGGCCGCCCAGTAAGTTCATTTTGCTTCAGAGGCCGCGATTACTTTGTTGTTTGATAAATAATTGCTTCGTCCTCGGAATGAATGAGATTTTAGTGCGTCTACTGTATTAACTTATAGATTGAGGAATAAGTTATTACTTGCCCCTCAATGTCAAATCGAAATTCACCGGCTTGAATGATGTCTTTTTGTTTCTGTCGCGTTGTTGAAGCTTGCATTTTCATTTGTCATTCGCTACTTCAAAGACGGATAATAATTCTTTATGCAAATAAATAGATAATAAAAAATTTATTGATTTCCACATATAAATACGAATACATTTTCGAGCTTTGCATTTGTTGTAAAAAAAATTTACGTATTCATGCGGGCGCGTACAACGTTTTGGCCGGATCGCATATAGATTAGCCGAAGAGAAATTTAGTCATTTGAAATTCGTAGCTCTAATTTATTCAATTTCGAAAAGAGTAAATGAGAATGCAACGACGCGACAATTAAAAAATCGGAAGAGGGAACTGTGTGTGTGTGCGGTGTATACATGTGGAAGACGGAAGCAAAGACTCCTTAATCTATATATAACATAGCTTCCCTATGGCCGTAATAATACGATTATCTTCTGTGTCGATCTGCGCAATCCCGCTTTTGTGCTGACTTACTTATTATCCCCCTAACTCTATAACCCATATCGCACAGGCGCAAAACAGACACGTATACTTGCAGCTCTGAGTAACTGACCGCCGCTCTCGGCACCTGGTGGCAGGCTACATCCTTTTTACGGCTATAACCAACCGCCGCTATCGCGGGCGTAAATCTGCTGCTGCGCCCGGGCTGAAACCTAAGAATAATCGATGATCGTTCCTCGTGCAGGCGGGCCCGGCTCTTTAAACTCCTCGGCGTAATACGTGCCTCGCGATAAAAATGACCGCGCCCGAACTTCGGCTTTCTTTTTTCGCTTCTTTCTCTGGGAGTTCGATCTACATTTTCTCTCGCGGTCTTTAACGTCGCCAGCGGAAAGTTAAGCTCCAGAGGACTATTGATTTTGCAAAATTTCTTTCTTCGAATCAGCTTCTGGCTTTCTTTTTTTTTCTGGTCGCGCCACTCAAGATTTCGAAGTACCGCGAAAGAATAAAAGCAGCATTCGCGGCGCGCAATGTCCTAAAAAGTAACCTGAATTGTTGGGGAAAGAGCTTAGCGAATTTCTTGTGTGTGTGTATTTGCAGGCATGCCCAGCAAGCACTTGTGCCAGGTTTGCAATAAGAATTTCTCCTCGTCCTCGGCGCTCCAGATCCACATGAGAACACACACCGGCGACAAGCCCTTCCAGTGCACCATCTGCCAGAAGGCCTTCACCACCAAGGGCAATCTCAAGGTACCGCATCGTCCGCTTCGGCGAAAAAACAAAACAGAAGAAAAACAATGCAACCACACCCTCAAACTCTCTCCTCCCGATTTCCTCCTCTTTGCGCTGCCCGCTTACACTCCTTAACTATATTTACTCTTAAATTTATACTTTTTCGCGTGTGTGTTCTCTCTCTCTCTCTCTCTCTCTCTCTCTCTTTCTCTCTGCTGTGTTAAGCCCCGACTAACGCTAAACGCTGTACATATAACTCGAGAGATGCAGGGAATATGGCACACTCTACGCAGTCATGTTTAAATTTTGCAATTATTTATAATAATAATGTTTTAAGGCCATTTGCAAAGTGCCATATTAGCCACATTTCTCAGCCTAGCTTTTACTTTGTAAACTAAAGCTAACGGCTAGATGCTAGTGGAGGCAACTTTTTTCGACTTTTTTCTTCTTTTTGTCCTTTTCTTTTTTTATTTTTTTAACGTCTTGAAACAATGCGTTTTCTCCACAGGTACACATGGGCACGCACATGTGGACCAACGGGGCGTCACGGCGCGGCCGCCGAATGTCATTGGACATTCCGTCGCTCCCAATCACGTCCAAGGACTCGGAGTTCCTGCAGCGCAGGCCGGATCTCTTCTATCCGTACCTACCCGCGCCATTCCTTAACGGAGTGCCGCAAAAGGTAAGCTCAGCCACATGGCGATCAGCTTTCTAGGAGTGATTTATCTTGCGACAACTGTCCAGATCAAGTCCACGTCCGAGACTTTTCTTGCGCCGAAAACTTGATCTGGCCAGTAGAAATTCTCGCACTACAGTACCGAAAATAAAAACAAGTGCGTGCGAGAACTCTGGTTTAGCTGCGCACAGAGAAGAAAAGTAAGGAAAAGTCTCTGTGCAGCCGGGAATTAAACCTAAATGATAACATAAGCGCTTCCGTCGACACAGCCTTATCGTTGGACCTCAGTTCTCACCGCAGCCGTTTCTCTTTTCGTTTCTGTTGGCACAGGTGGTAGCTCCCGAATGAGCGAGAAGAAAGCCACGGAACTTGAGCCTGTCCCTCTTACAGCTGAACGAGATGTCGGTGATCCAGAGCAGCAACGGGCTGGCCGCGCTGCCGCCGGGCGGGCACCCGGTCGGCGCCGGCAAGTACGCGGGCCTCTTCGGCTCGGTGTTCGCCGCGGGCGCGGGCTTCCCCACTGGCCCCGAGGGCCCGAAGCCGCCGCAGACGCCGCCGCAGGACATGTCGGGCTCGCTGCTCTTCCAGTCGGGCCGCGGCGCCGCCTCGACGCCGCCCTCGCCCGCCCACTCGCCGCCCGGCGCGCCCTGGCCCGGCAGCGTCGCCGCCGAGGCCATGCAGCGACACCACTACGCCGCCGCCGCCGCCGCAGCAGCAGCAGCCGCCGCGGCCGCGGCCCAGCGCGCCGAGAGCGACGGCTCGCCGCCCGCGAGGCTGCCGCCGCCGCCGCCTGCGCCCAGGGGCGAGGGCCTCGCCGCCTAAGCATTTCTCAATTCTTCGATTCTGAGTGTCTTTGCCAAAGAGTCAGACGCAAGGCGCATTTTCCCGAGCTCCTTAACCCGCCCCAGTCTTCCCTGATCGAAAGCGAGGTGTGACTTTGTTGGAATTTATCATTTATTTATTATCTGCGATTGTGTATTTGCTTTTTAAAGACCCGCTCGACTTGTAAATTTTTCAACCAACCGATCGAGCCGCTCGTTTCATCATTCATCAAATCTAAAGCTTGCGAGGCCAGCGGTGCACGCGACGCGACATATCCCTGTAAAGAAAAGCACTGGCGGACGAAGACACCATGTTCCTATTATCACACTAGTCTTAACATTGTAAAAAAAAAAGAAAAGAAGCGGCACGAGTGGCTGGCGATCAGCGCTCGTGTCTGCTTTAGGCTATTATCATTTACGTAGGCCGGGAGCACGCCTCCTCTAGGTATTTTTTCTCTCGCACGTCACCACACAGCGTCGGAAGTATCAAAGTACCGCGCCGACGCCTAACGTTTACGAGCATTCCGTTTGTTTTTCACTTGCATCGATCATCAAAACTTACTTAGGTATAGATTCGTTCTTGTGTGCTTTGATACTTTTTCATCGTTTAAACATTGAAAAGAGTTATTACGTTATCGTTACATTTATATAATTCAATGCTTTTTCAATACGACGCTGCGCGCCTAAAATATCACGTTATCATTATTATTATTATTATTAAAATTATTATTATTATTATTAAGATTATTTTTGCGATTCGCTCGATACCGAAGGCAGGCTTGAACCGCGGCGCCTAGACTGAGCTTCAGCTCGAGGAAAAAAAAAATCCTAAAAAGAGAAAGAAGAGCAAAGCCGCGAAAAGTGGCGCCGCGCCTCGACACCGAGCCTCCGTATCTGACCGTCCATTATTAAGTTCGCGGTTTTAAGGAAATTGCGATGGTCTCTAAGCTAGTTGCGAAAAAAATTGACGCTAATATTGACGCGGCGTATTAACATATACGATTCACGTATGTATATGAGTATAAATATATATTATATATATGAAAAGTAAAAACATGTATTAGAGTGAGACGATGTTTGTATACGCATTGGGGAGCGACTGTGCGTGCATAGATTTTATTATTGCGTAAGTGTGAGAGCGAACGAGCGATAGTATTGTAAGTAGAAAAAGAAAACGAAGCGGGCCCGGCAGCGCCCCTCGCTGTGATATGAGAGGAGCAGCCTGCAATCACTAAACCAATGTACTTATATCCTGTATAATAGTATTATATAATTAATAAATTAATTGCATTCTATCAATATCGTGCGTAGAGGCGTGTGTACATCAATGTGTGATACGTGATGGAGTAAAAGGACTTATTACACAATCATTAATACATTGACGAGTGAAACGTCACTGCAGTAGTATAATTTTTTCTTTTTACACACACAAACACATATACATACACACACACCCTGGAAAGAGAGGACGTACACTTTTTTTTAATTAAAATTATTTAAAAAAAAAACCAAAGTTTTTGCTTTTTTAAAGTTTTTTGCATTTTATTCGTAGAGAGTAGCTATTGTTATAGTTTTTTCTTACACGCAAATAAAATGCGTCTAAAGACATCTCGATTATCGTGCAATTCGATTTTTCACTGCTACTATAATTATATAGGAAACGCGCATTTCGCTAGACGAACGGGATAGGCGCGAATCGTGTGATTGTAAATTAAGCATGATATTAAAGAAGCGTATATAGTTTTTACGTACACGTGCTAATTCCAATTTTGGTTCATGTACATTCGAAAAATGAAGAATCCTTCAATCACATTTGCGCGACTAATAGTATAATTGTAATGGATCGAGTAAAGAGAAGGATATAAATGATTTTTTCAAGATACATCGCGTCTGATGCAGCGATGAATTAATCGACTTAAGTATACTATATGTAATGGGGCACGCATTCAATGCATATCGATTTTTTGTATTTCAACAAAACAAAGTAAACTTAAAAAATATATTTCTACGTTCGAGATTGCAAATTAACACGTAGGTAAATCTATGATTATCACGCAATGTACAATACATTAATCGCTGAATGGAACATCAAAATAGAATGAAGATATAAAACATAAACGTAAAATTAAAAAGTCGCGTGTGTAAATCGTCCGATAAAATAGTCAATATATTCCTATGCGATAAAAGAAAGGATCGTGTGCTTTTATCGGACGTTCTTTTTCATCATGACAAAGGAAGTTAAAGTAAAAAAAGTCGATACTCAATAGCCGACGTGAAATATGCTAAGTATAAGATGAAATAAAGAAAACGGTGATAGCGTCAAGCACTGTGTATAATAATAATAATATTAATATTAATTGAAGCAAAATGACGAGATGTGTGCTAGACCTTGAAAAAATCAAATTTCTTTAAGCAAACAAAAAGACAAACAATTTTCTAATTTAAGGAGTCCGTGTATGAGGTGTTGGTGTGAAAGAGTAGACGATGAGAAAGTACTTTATTGTAAATATATACGGGGGTGCAAGAAGCGAGTAAAAAGTAGGCGCAAGCAAAAGGAATCCAATGAGGAATGAAACTGAAGAAATACGAAAAAGTCGATGTACACATTTATTAGAGTAAAATTACCAAGGTTATCGCGTTAAGCCGTAGACTTAATGTATATTCATTAATTATTGTAAAACAATACCGAACTTTTAATCGCCTCACGGTCCTGTGAATAATATGATTGTGGTATGCTCGTTGTCCAAGAAAAAAACAAGAAAAAAAATCACAATACTGATGAATTGCTTGTCGACTTTGCGTTTTCTGTAAATATTGTATAATCCGTGTATAAACATGACTCTATTAGCCATGAGCGTATCATTGTAGTTAAATACGTTACGAATCCATTATATCTATATCACTTCAATAATAAACCATTATTATTATGACGAATGAATACAAGGTATATTTTATCTTTCATTACCCTTCAATCCCTTCATTATAATTTAAAAATGCTAACAATATTAATTCTCTTTTTACCTAATTCTTTTTTTACCTTTTAATGATTCGTACAGCGCGTACGTTGATCATTAGCGCATTCAAATCTCAGCAGTTATCAAGTCTTAAATGTGCACATTTCCCTGAATATGAGCAAAATATGAAATTAAGTTATTATGCAACGCGTTACTCAACTTCATCGCGCTCACAAAACTTGAATTCCTTTTTAATGCTTAATTCTATCATCTTCAAGAACCATCCGTCTTAAAAGCCCTTAAACGTCAACAAAACATTCAGTCGAACATGAGTCCCAAGACGTATACGCTCCTTCCGTCAACGATCAGTTCAAAAACCCCGATTAAAGAACAGAAGAGGGGGAGGATAAAAACAGTACACATAAACAGTCTACCGGCTACCGCCCGTGCGATAAGTCTGGACAGCTGACACGGCGGGGCGCAGTAGCGGCGGTATACGTGACGTCAACCTCGTCGCCCACTACTTCTTCGTATCCTTATCTGCGTCACGTACACACGCATACTACTCTCTTTCTCTCTCTCTCTCTCTGTCTTTCCCTACCTCTCTTTCTCTTGCTGTCGGTCACTATACTCGAACGAGCCGCGACCCGCGATTCCCGAGTCCCGCGAACAGCAGTAACGAGCGCCTTTCTGCGTGTATTTTTTCTCCCAGGTTTACTGACAACGCAGCAGCAGTAGAAGAGTAAAGTGCGTGTTCAGGCTAAGCCGAAAGCAACCGTTTTTCAGGAAACAGGAGACTGCAGTTCGCCGCCCATGAGTTAGTTCCATATGCACTGCCTCCTCTTCGCAGAGACGACCACAACAATTGCCCAATATGTGGGTGAAGCCGGAAGAAGTTTTACTGGCCAACGCTTTTTGGTACGTCAGCTTTGTTTACCTCCGCGAAACCGCGAACAAGTCCAGGACGATTCCTCGTTTTTTTTCGTCTAGGCATCAGCTGTTTTGCGTTGTTCGTTGTCAAGTTGTCGTGCGAATTTATCTGGCTGATGAGAAAAAGAAGTGGACGATTTGTTGCTCTTTCACACACTCATACGCGATCTTTTGAAGTCTTTTATTAGTTGTTTACTATCAAGTACTGAGGATTTTTCCATTTTTTCATGGGGATGTTTGGAGGAGATGGAGAGTTACAGTGTACTCTTGGGAAAATGTTAAGGGGATATTAATAGGCTCTTTGTGAGCACTATTAAACTCTATATAGGTTGTTTAACCTTTGTGAGGAAGAGTGCTCGACTGAGCTTATGCAAGTGTAATAGAATACTCTGTTTCAATTAGATATTCGCTGATTTTGGCTTGTGTGTAATATTTGTGAAAAGTATTGGTTTATTAAAATATTAGATAACTTTAATCTTAAGTTATTTTTGATATTTTTAAATTATTTTTGTATGATACTAAAAGTCAGGTTGATTAAGTAGGATTTATTATTTACAGGATAACTGAAGAGGCTACTACCTATTTTGTAAGACAAAGAAGAAAAGGTCATGGAAAAACTAAAGGTCTCACATCCATTATTGTTGGAACATTGGATAGTGTGTTCGACACAAAACCTCCACCGTACAGAATTTTGCACCAAACACCTTCTTCTGAAGTTTATTGGAGTAAGTATGATGATAAATTTTAATAAATAGTTTTCTCACAAAACTATTGAATTTTTTTGATTTTTAAAATTGAATAGTACTTCTATTCAAATGAGCAATAAGGAATTATCTTTGATAATAAAAAAGTAACTGATAGATATTTCCATGCCAGCTGCATTTGCTTTTTATACAAATGCATGAATGGATCTGCTATTTATCTCAATATAACCACGAACATAAATGCATTCATTTACCATTTCTATCTTTCAAAGTTTCTACTTTAAGTAGTTTAAAAATACGATAATTGAAAAATACTAATCAAAACATAATTTATCTACAGTGGTGGCATGCTCCTTGACACATACAGAAATTGTAAGAGACTGGGAATGGTTGCACGCAAATTTAACAAGCACATTGCAATCTTTTGATACAGAAGAAGAAATCACAGACTTTGTATTATGTAAAATACAATCCATTATAGCAAATAATGCGTCTGAGTGTAAATTTGTCGATGGTATGTTATCTGTATTGGATGAATCATCCTGTAAGCTTTAAAATATTATTTCAATTTTTTTCCTTGCAGATGAAGATTCACAGTCATTCAAAAGAATCTCTTATAAATTTCATCAACTTTTTAATACACCTAAAGATGATAAACTTGTAAATTACTATTCATGCAGGTAATTAATTATATTTAAATTATTATTTAAAACATTTTATTTCTGAAACAAAAAGAATTAATTTTTTTCCAGTTATTGGAAATCACGACTACCTAGGCAAGGATGGTTATATTTATCAGTTAATCAAATGTGTTTTTATGCTTACATCTTGTCAAAGGAAACAAAATTAGTTATTAGATGGGCAGATATTGTAGAATTAAATAAAACAAACTCAATTCTATTTCCTGACAGTATTCGTATAGTAACGCGCGATGGTAAAGAGGTTTGTAGATTTTATCTGATAGTAAAATTGTTATCTTATAATAAAATAAAAAACTAACTATAATAATTAATAAATTATATTTTTTCAGCATTATTTTTCAATGTTCATCCATAAGGCAGAAACATATTCATTAATGGAACAGTTAACAAATCTTGCTATGAAACGGTATATTTTAATTTGTTGAATATCGAACAATTTAAAAATTATATCCATAACTCAATTAACATCGACTTTGTTTTTAGACTCATCGATGAAAAAAGTGGTTTCAATGAAGATAGAGATCTTCTTCATAAATTAAGGTAGTATATTAAAATATTAATATTATTTTAAAGCATTAACACTGATTAATTTTTCATTATTTTTTAGCAAAAATGTACCTAAGAAACCGTCGTTTCTAAAAAGAGATCTTGATGCACGTGCACATTCAGAAG
Source organism: Ormyrus rosae (assembly GCA_035047165.1). Taxonomy (NCBI): domain Eukaryota; kingdom Metazoa; phylum Arthropoda; class Insecta; order Hymenoptera; family Ormyridae; genus Ormyrus; species Ormyrus rosae. The sequence goes on along the minus strand of JAWWML010000012.1, from coordinate 612,495 downwards.
CTTACAGGCTTCAATTTAGGTTACCAGGAAGTGAAAAATTAGATGGTTGCATTGATGCAACGTTATGGACTCCGTACAATAAGAAACATAACTGGGGAAAAATTTATTTATCCCAAAATTACCTTTGCTTTGAAAGCAGAGTAAGTGTTATCTTCTGAAGTATATTTTCCAAGCTTTTAAAATAATAATTTTCTTCATATTTGAATATTATATTGTAGGTAAAAAATTTAGTCAATTTAGTTATTCCTTTACGTGAAGTAAGGCTTATTGAACCAGCTGAAAATCAAGCATCAAACTCTGCTGTAGATAAGTCAATATTAGTAACTGCTCGAACGTCGTTTCTTTTTGCTCAAATATATGATAGAGACTTTGTAATGCAAAAACTATCAGAGTTGTTGGCCAAAACAAAAATGAATGCATTGTAAGTTGAATAAATTTTATAATTTTTGCAGATGAGGCTGTTATTAAAGGTAGTGGATATATATGAATGGAAGATTTAATGATTACTCTATCAATATTCTTTATTGAAAGTTAATTGTAATTAAAATTTTAATAGTATTTCACTGACAATCTTTGTAGAGTATTAAAATGGTTATAAAAAATAACAGAAATAATTAATGCTCATTAAATAATATTGGCAAAACAATCATTACAATTTTTTTGTTTAATAAATTCTACTCGATGCTTTTCGCTTATTATAATCAATTTGCATAATTTTAGTCTCCGTAAATTTTGCAGAAGTGCAATAGAAAATGTAAGTGATAAATCAAATGGAAAAGAAGCAAAACCAACTGAACCTTGGAAACCTCAACCTCCATTAATGAAATTATTTAAAGCACCTCTTAATCCAGAGGCTGCTGTTAAACAAGAGGCGAAAGAAAAACAATGGGAGCTTCATTTTTCTGAGTATGGAAGAGGAATAACGATTTACAGAACTGTTGAAACAGCCAAGTTAATTATTGCTGGTGTGCCTCAAAATCTTAGGGGGGAAGTTTGGCTAACATTTTCAGGAGCACACAACGAAATGGCAATGAATCCTGGTTTATATAAATCTTTAGTTAATCAATCACTTGGAAAAACGTGCCAAGCAAATGAAGAAATTGAAAGAGATCTACATAGATCTTTACCAGAACATCCTGCTTTTCAATCTGAAATCGGTATTAGTGCTCTTAGACGGGTTCTCTCAGCATATGCATATAGGAATCCACAAATAGGTATGGTTAACATATTAAATTATATTGTCACTAAATTATATCAAGTTTTAAAGTTACTAAGTTTTTAATATTTCCTACAGGTTACTGCCAAGCAATGAACATAGTTGCGTCAGTACTTCTCATATATTGCTCAGAAGAGTCTGCTTTTTGGCAGTTGTGTAATGTCTGTGAATCTTTACTGCCAGATTATTATGATAGGCGAGTTGTTGGTGCATTGGTAGATCAGGGTCTTTTAGAAGAACTAGCTGCTGAACATTTACCTACTTTATACGCGCGTTTACAAGAATTGGGATTGATTAGAGTAATTTCCCTTTCATGGTTTTTGACAATTTTTTTGAGCGTAATGCCTACCAGTAGTGCTGTTAATATAATGGATTGCTTCTTTTATGATGGAGCAAAAGTTATTTTTCAGGTTCGAGAAATTTTACTCAAGACACAAAAAGTATTAATAAAAATAATTATTAAATTTATTAAAAAATCGATTTGAATTTTAGGTAGCTTTAACAGTGTTAGAATGGAATCAAGAAAAGCTTTTAAAGTGCCACGACGACGGAGAAGCTATGCAGCTTCTTACTGATTATCTTGGAGGGGTTTATAATGATGAAGGTCCAGTATTACCTAGACCTATTGATAGCACACCGCCAAACAGAGTAGGTTTACATTATCTTGTAACAATTTAAATCATAAATAAAAGGTAATTTATATTTATAAATAATTTTTATTTTCAGAGTATTTCTATTCAAACATTAATACACGAATCATATGTAAGATACGGTTCTTTAACAATTGGTGGAATCGAAAGATTGCGATTGAAACATCGACTTAGGGTAGTTCAAAGTTTAGAAGAAGGCATAGAAAAAAATGTTATAAGAAGTGTCGTTACAGAAAAATTAATGACTGCCGAAGAGCTGCAGGTAATTGCAGATAAAAGGCAACAAAGCTATTTACTATGCATTACTGGTACTATATAATAATACTTTAACGTTCAATTTATAACTTTGTTTTAGGAATTACTAAGTTTTATTAGAGAAGAATTGATGACTCAACGGAAAGCGGAACCAGATCGATATGATCCGGCACAACCCCCATATGAAGCATATAAAGTTGATTATGATTTCTTTAGAATATTATTTGGGGGATTATCTCCGTGGGGAAAATGTACGCAAGCCGAATCCTTAGCTGCAAGGTTATTCCGAGTAAGTGAATAATTTTATAAATAATTTAGAATAGAAATTTCGTTTACATTTCAATTTCCTTTATTTCTAGCTAATGGATCGTAATCATGATAATTTGTTAAATTTTAAAGAAGTGGTTCAGGCCATTGCCATGACAGCAACAGTCGATTCTTCTCAAAGATTGAAATTGTTGTACACACTTCATTTACCACCTCTATTGACTCCTGCAGATTTTGAGTCTCCTACGCAGCCAGGTAAAATTTTACTGCGTTTAAAGACGTTTCAAAAATTCGAAAAAAGTTTTACTTATACATTTTACTGTATAGATGGTGCCGAAATAGCCGCAGAAGCTACAGACTTTTTCGACAGTATGGAACAGAGTGTCGCTTCTTTAGAAGTGTCAGTTAGTTTCGCCGAAGAACCTCATAGCAGTATGTCCCGGTCAACCAGTGCAAATAGTCAGCCGGGTGATCAATCATGGGAAGGACAAAGCATGGGTAGTTTAAGGTCTATGATAGCGTCCAGAGACAGTCCGTTAGATTTAAAAGTTGTGCCAAAAATGTCTCAGCTTCATTTTATAGCTTTATGGAAAACTTTGTATGACATGTTTCCTTCTCAACCAGAAGATCCAGAAACGCATCATTGTATAGCTGAAATTGGTAAGATTTCTTTTTATAAAAAAACTTCACCTAACTTAATTTTTTTATATGCTGTCGAAAAAATCATTTATGTTAAATATACATATACTTAGGTACGTTATTACTTCAATTGGGCGATGTTGGAAAAAAATTTTATGTTGAAAGAGAAGAATCAGAAGACAGTTTGGCATTGGCTTCGTCAGCAAAACATACTGATGTTATGGTAAAAGAATTAAAATAATTAATTTAATTTTTCATTATGATATTGTTTCTAGAACAACTTCTATTTTTTAGTCCCCTGATCGTAACGGTAATCCATCAACTCCATCATCTTCTGATCCCAACTGGTCCATTACAGTTGAACAATTTTTGGCGTCAGCGTTAAATGGTCAACCAATTGTCGATTTCTTCAGTAAACGAGCAAATCTCATTGAAGCAATAACTGTGCTTAGAAATCGCAGGTTTAATCGTACACATTCACTTTCTGATACACCGATAATCAACGTGTGATACTCAGTAGCATAATCATTGACTCATTTTTTGATTGGATAGAATAACAACTTCTAATTTTTAATTTTGTTTATATGAAATATGAGTCTTTCAGATAAAAATCAAGTTACTAGTTTTAACGATCTCTTTTTTACATGTGGCCTAGATTTTTAATTTATTATCAATTTTGTTGGAATTCCTTAACGGTTGAAAACAATGAATTAGTGAGAATACAAGTTTTCAATTACTGAAAATTTTGAAAATATCTTCCATTACTCTAATGGTAAAATAGCTTAGTTTTTGATTAAAGAAAAATTCTAAATTATCACTAAATTTGTACATTGTAAGCGTATGAAAATCTTAAGAACAGAAAATAAGTATTCATACATATTCCTAAGCTTTATATCACATGAAAAATCAAATCTCCTATTGTTAAAAATAAATCATTTATTAAAAAATTATACATACGCTAAAAAATGAATAGTATAAAAATTATACTCATCATTTTATTAAGTCAAATATTTGTTATCATAACTTGAACTTTCGTCTTTAATTGCTATAATTATTAAAATAAGTAGAAAACAATTTTAGAATGGCAACAATTTCTTGTTTTAGAATTTACTAGTGTCTTTATTGACAATATTTTATTAACAATCAATATTTTTCAACAGTGTATTGAACGTGATATGATTATATTTTATAGAGATGATTTTTATTTTTATATATTGCTAAAGTGCAAAATATTTTGCATCTAAAATTTTTGAAAGAATGTATCAAAAAATCATGAATTTAAAACATTTATATAATGTACTATATCTGTATATAATGTTCACCAGATTATTTCATATATATATATATATTATGTTAAACTTATTGAATGTAAAATAAATTCTATAAAAAGCAAACAAACTTAATTTATTCTTATAATATCTTTTCTTTATGTAATAAAAAAATATAATAATTTTTATTTTTACTACAGAATTATTACTATAGAAATTTATGGTTTACATTATTAAATTTAAAATGAAAATAAAATGTTTAAATTTAATACCGTAAAACTATAGAGTGTAAGTAGGATGAAAGATTATATATTTTTCAATTTTTAATTAAAAGATAATTAATTAAAATTATTATCGTCTAATTCGCTGTATTCCTATAAATTTTTGGCAACAGCAGACTGGATCACGAAAATTTTCAAAAACGTCCGCGAAAAAACCATTGACAATGCATTGGAAAATAATAAAATCACTTTAATATCTATATTTATTTAAATATCTTTTTTATGAACAATTTTATGGCATTTAAATATAAATGTTTCTCTTAGAAAGTTATAATTGATATTATAGCATTGATCAGTGTGCAGAGGTTAACTTTGAGCGCAGCTCTTGGGCAGACAGACAGACAGTAGGCACACGTGTATATTTGTAAAAAAAAAAGATGCGAAAAGACAAAGTAACCATTTGGTGGGGGAAAAGAGAAAAGGCGCACGTATTTAACGCCAAAGTTCGAGTTCAAGCAGTCGCGCTTCGCTCTCCGAGCAGGAAAATTTGGAATAACGAAAAACAGAGGCGGGAAATTTCGGCCTTTTTCGCTCTATAAATAAAAAGAAGTATTGATTTCGAAAGAAAGTTGCATTCAATGCTTGCGCGCATCGAAAAGCTTTTTGACTGAAATTTTATATAGACATCGACAGCTCACGTGCTTCAAAATAAATCACCTTGGCATTCGAAATTATCTTTCGCACGCGGGGGATTTCCTTGGACTAAATTTTTCCTTCTGCTGTAGGCGCGGTTCTACGTCAAGAAACTTTTCGACAAACGAACGTAAGAATCAAAAACAAAAAAAAGACGAATAAATGGAACTTTATTTTGTACCTTTACGAAATTTTTCGCAATTTTTATTTTCTAATCGATAATACTCTATTACACAATCGCGATTGATTTTAATATGCTTATAAATGGCTATTTTTAAAAGTAATAGTAATAATGATTATAGTTTACTTCTCAAGGATTTTATTGATTACTTTGTTCATGTGAATAAAATTTTTTTCAGTCGAAATTCACGAATATGGCGTGTGTATTTGCAAAGAAACCTGCTAGCATAAATTATATAAATTTCTTACTGCATCGACCATTTTTTATTCTACAAACACAATGCTGCAATTATTCGGATAATATAAAAGGTGTTGATTCTAGCAGCCCTTCAGAGGTTTTGAAGATGAAAATTGCTAAAGGAGAATTAATGAACGATGAATATCAAGTAAAGATAGCAGAAGAATTAACAGCTGTTTATCAAAACTTGAAAGGCTACGAACCAGAAAGAACAAGTTTTCTGTCTAAATGGATGGGAAATAGCAAGAAAAAGAAAAAAGCACCAAAAGGACTCTACCTTTATGGAGCAGTAGGTGGAGGTAAAACAATGTTGATGGACCTTTTCTATAATTGTTGTCAGGTATCTGAGTTCTCGATTCTCGATTGTATTGTAAAGAGGAAAAAATATAGAGTTCTGGATAGTATTGAAGTTCCTCGTGCAATACACCCTTTTTCTTTTACTAAAATCTTATTCTAACTGTTTTTATTATATAATAAAATATTTGGAAACAGATGCAAAATAAAAAAAGAGTCCACTTCCATTCTTTTATGCTGGATGTCCACAGCAAAATACATGAAGTTAAGAAAGGTGTGGTCAGAGATCACAGTACAACTAAACTTCAACCATTTGATCCAATACCACCAGTGGCTGCTAACATTACAGAAAATACATGGCTTCTTTGTTTTGATGAATTTCAAGTATTTATTTATTTAAAATAAATTTTGATTTTAAACTAATAGTAAATCTTTAAATATAATATATAACTTAAAAATTATATTTTATATTTTAGGTCACAGATGTTGCAGATGCTATGATACTTAAAAGATTATTTACTGAATTGTTTAATAAAGGAGTAGTTGTTGTAGCAACAAGTAACAGAAGTCCAGATGATTTATATAAGAATGGATTACAAAGGGGAAATTTTTTGCCTTTTATTCAAGTGTTAAAAGATCATTGCAAAATAGCTTCATTGGATTCTGGCATTGATTACAGAGCAAAGGCTGTATCTGGAAAAGAAAAGCATTACTTCATGTAAGTATGTTCATTGACATGCTAAAAAATAAATTATTAATTGATATTTTTCTTTTATCTTTACAGTAAGGGTGATGAAGCTGATAAAGGTATTGAAAAAATATTCAAATATCTATGTTCAATGGAAAATGATATTGTGAGACCTAGAACTCTTAGTATTAAAGGTCGAAATGTAATATTTAACAAAGCTTGTGGACAAGTTATGGACTCAAATTTTGAAGAATTATGCAATAGACCTCTTGGAGCCAGTGATTATATTGAAATATGTCAAGCTTTTCATACAGTTATTATTCGAGATGTCCCTCAACTTAATTTAAAATTAAAATCACAAGCAAGAAGATTCATAACTCTTATTGATACTTTATATGACAATAAAGTAAATACTTTTTATTACAAAAATTACCGTTTTATTAGTACTAAAGTTTATATTAAATATACATCTATCTAATTTTAGATAAGAGTTGTCATTTCTGCGGATGCTCCATATAATAAGTTATTTGTGCCTGAGGGTGAAGAAGAGTATACTGATGAAAAACGCATGTTAATGGATGATTTAAAGATATCTCATGGAACGGTAAAATTTATAATTAAAAAGTTATTACATATCTATTTGTATAATCTTTATCTACTCCCAACTGTTTTATTTGTAGGAAGATCATAAGTCAAATATTTTCACTGGAGAAGAAGAATTATTTGCATTCGATCGTACAGTATCAAGATTAGCTGAAATGCAAACTGCTGCCTACTGGGATGAATGGGAGCATAAAAGATAACAAAAACAAGTACTAGTCATAATTGTTGTAATATTAAAGATAGCTTATGAATCAGACAACTCAAGGTACAAATTAAGCTCCTCAACAAAAGAAAATTTATTTAAAAATCGATCGTATTACTACTGTGATACTCTGTAAAAAGTTGTACTTAGAAAGCTCTACGCAATCTATAACTGGTGACTTGTATTTATTTATTTATTTATATTTATTTGTTTTTTTGAAACAAAAAATGCAACTGCAATGTACATAATGTATAATTGAAAGATTTATACAAAAGACTTTAAATAATAAAACTGTTTTGTTTTAATAATTGTATTTTTTATTGATAAACTTATTTTTAAGAACTACAACTTAAGATTAATAAAGCTTGTTCTTAAATAATTTAAATATATTTAAATATAGAATATCTAAAAAAAATTTTTTTAATTTTTCAAATTTTATTATTTAATTAAACAGTAAAATGAAATTGTAGTAGTTTATAATAACTTATCCTTTATAAGCACATATTTACGTAATTAATTAACTTTTCATTTCCATATTTCCGCACACACTCGTTATCGCAATTATTGAAGAAGAAGCCTAAGAGGGTATTGCACTTTATCAAAGAAACTTTGAATTTCTGCCATTTCTGTCCATATTGTGATCAACGCGTGATCTGTCTTTTATAACCGGTAGCCGAGCGGAAAGAACACACGATTTTGACATTGAATTTCTATTACACTTAAAAAGTTTAAATTTTCATAACAATGCCGACTGACAATACAGTGAATGCTCAAATTGGTAAATAAAAATAAAAAAATAAAAATTTGGGTACAGTGTAAGTACTTTTAGACGTTTGTGAATTGTCTTCAATACAACTTAAATGTTTTTTTTTCAGAAAAAATTACTAGTGGAAGCATTGATGAATCGAAAATTAACGAAGACGTAAAAAAAATTATTGATAAAGCCAATTCACTTAGTGATGAAGTCAAAGTTAAGCTATTAAGAGATGCTGTAGGACACATAGATTTGACAAGTTTGAAAGGTGGTGAAACATTTGAAGATATAAAGAAGCTGTGTGAAAAGGTATTGTTTTTTGCACAATATGTTTATCTTATGAGTTTTTGTTTAATGATAATGTCAAGACAAAACATTTGAAAAAATTATTGTTTCTTAAAAAAAATTGATAATGATATATCAAAGTATTAATGATATAAGATGATTATGAAGAGTTTAAAATATTAATGTTGATTACTGAAAGCATTAATTAAAAATCTGTTTTTGTTTATAGGCATACAAAGATCATCAACCTTTTCGAACTGCAGCTATTTGTGTTTTTCCAGCAAGTGTTTGTGATGCTATTAAAGCTCTTAAAGATTTAGATGCAAGGGATATTATTAAAGTTGCTAGTGGTATGTATCAATAAAATTTTGTAAATATATTTTACAAATTTAAAGTGAATAAAATATTTATTTGAGTAGTAGCTGGTGATTTTCCTGCTTCAAAACTTCCACTGGAGACACGCATAAATGAAATAAAGCAAGTAGTTAATTATGAAGTTGATGAAGTTGATTTAGTCATTAGCAGACAATTAGCTCTTGAACATAAATGGCAAGAGCTATATGATGAATTGAAATTAGAACGAGAAGCATGTGGAAAAACAAAAATGAAAACCATTTTAGCTACAGGAGATCTGGCTACTTTAAATAACATTTATACTGCTTCATTAGTAGCCATGTTGGCTGGGTCTGACTTTATAAAAACATCTACAGGAAAAGAAGAAGTTAATGCAACTCTTCCAGTCGGAGTTGTTATGTGCAAAGCTATTAAAGACTATCAAAATATTACTGGAAAAAAGGTTAATTGGATAAAATTAATAAAAAAAACTATGATTATATTTTATGATAAACGTTACTGAAAATTTTCTATGATTTGTAGATTGGATTAAAACCAGCAGGTGGAATTAAGACATCAGAAGATACTATACAATGGATGACATTAATAAAAGAGGAATTAGGAGATGAGTGGTTGACACCAAAATTATTTAGAATTGGTGCATCAAGTGTGCTTGATGACATTGTTGAAAAAATAAATATCTATTCTAAGTAATAAAAAGTTTATTAAATAATTTGAATTTGATAATTTGTTTGAGTGAAATGAGAAAGTTATATTTTTTATCTGTATTTTTGTACGACTCTTGTTCATAAAAAATATACATTATCATTATAAAATAAAAAATATTATTTAATAATATTTTATTTGTTTAAAATATTTATTATTTATTATCACATAAAAATTTAAAAATTAATAAAAATCAAGATTATTTTTCTAAAATGTAGATGGAATCACGTTCTTGTTCCACTGTTTCCTCTGTTATGTTGATAAATTTTTGTTAAATATTAAAATAATATTATTTCTCTATATGCTTTTCAACATGCATTTAAAAATAGAATTATTACAATTTTAAGTAAAAACATAATAATCTATTTAATTGAAAAATTTATAAAGATTAGATGAATTTCATAATCAAATTTAAACTGGCTACCATTTTGGCAAAAAGTGGCGCGCTTGTTTCGTGACATTCCAATCCCATTGCTTCCACGGGGCGCGCAGCGCACGGTGCACGAAGCCTTTTCCGTTTAGGTATCCAACATGGTAAGTTGATTTCGCGTTTTTACTTGAAATCCGTTTGCATCGGTGAAATTATGGTACATGTATACATCTTATTATATGAAAAATGAAGATGATATGTTGAAGTGTAATAATGCGTGTATATTTAGTGTCAAAATTTCGTGATTTTCTAATAATACCGAAGACATTTTCTACCTGTCGTATCAACTTTATTCTATTTGTTTTATAATTTAATTTAAAATTTTGCAAGAACTTCTAAGCTTGTGACATTGTGATAAGTTGTTTAATAGCGATATTAATTGTTTTCTTCTACAATGTTTATTGACCAACTATATTCATCAACAACGTGATATCATAACCTTTAAATTAAAGTCCGGCATCTACGAGTAAATTTGTCTTACACATATTTATGCAAAACATGAAATTGTTTTTTAAAGCTTTTATAATTTATAATATCAGTAATTCACCATATAATTATTCAAATTTTTATTTTGTTCCCTGATGCAAAAACTAAATTTAGTACTAATCACAATCTGCAAGTAAGTTTTGAATGACACACTCTAACATTTTGGTTTATTTGTAGGCTCGTGGACCTAAGAAGCATTTGAAGCGGCTTAATGCCCCCAAGGCATGGATGTTGGACAAATTGGGGGGTGTATATGCCCCCCGTCCATCCACTGGACCACACAAGCTAAGGGAGTCTCTTCCTTTGGTTATCTTTCTTCGTAATAGGCTAAAGTATGCCTTGACTAACAGCGAAGTTACTAAAGTGCTGATGCAGCGCTTGATCAAGGTTGATGGGAAAGTTCGGACAGATCCGAACTATCCATCTGGATTCATGGGTAAGTAAATTTCTATTATTTTGTTTTTTGTAGTTTAAAGTTTATGCTAAAATTTGTTTGATAAAATTATTAGAATTAAAAAGTATGTGAGAATATATAATAGTATTAATTCATTTAAAATAAGTATATATATGAAAATAAGTATATATCAAATTTGTTGACAGAATCCAATCAAGTAGACTAATTTTAAAAACAAATAAAAAGTCAAATTTTAAGACAGATTTTTAATACATTTATTTATTTATTTATCAAATGGACATAAGTACTCAATTTCAAAACCAAACTAAAGTCTGGGAAAAAGATACAAGGGGTAACCTCTAACTAAATTTAATAATAAATATAGAAATAATGCATTATTTTGTACAAAAGGCCTTCATCGAAGCCATAATGTTTTTATTTCTGAAACATTTTGGTCAAAATGTGGCCAAGATAAATTAAAATCCTTTCTTAAGGTCACTGATTAAATTTGTAACTATGTTTCTTCAGTATTACCCAGATAGGATACAATTTATTTTGTTTATAAAGATATATTTATAATTATTAATTATAATTAAATAATTAAATTAAACAATTTAATTTATAGATGTCATCAGCATTGAAAAGACTAACGAATTCTTCCGTCTGATCTACGATGTAAAGGGAAGATTTACGATTCATCGAATCACCCCAGTGGAAGCAAAAGTAAGTTTGCTGCTATTAAAATTAAAAAATCTAAATCATATTTGATTAAAAAAACCTTGCCTATTTTAATATATTTTAGTACAAGCTCTGCAAAATCCGAAGAGTGCAAAGTGGACCTAAGGGAATTCCATTCCTGGTTACTCATGATGGACGTACTATTCGTTATCCCGACCCTGTAATCAGAGTAAATGATACCATCCAATTGGAAATTGCAACTGGAAAAATCCTTGATTCTATCCGGTTCGATACAGGTTCGTGTTGAAAATGTTGAATAAAAATAATTAATATTAAATGTTTTTGTATTTTATTCTACGTTTATATTGTACAGGTAACTTAGCTATGATAACTGGAGGAAGGAATTTGGGTCGCGTTGGTACGGTGGTGAACCGAGAACGTCACCAAGGATCCTTCGACATTTGCCACATCAAGGATTCCCAAGGACACACGTTTGCCACAAGGTAAATATATTTTTGTATGATATGCTCTTTTAATTTGCTATATTTTTGTATGATATGCTCTTTTAATTGGCTATATCGAAGCTGAAATTTTTATGCATTAAAAATTGCAGTCAAAAACTAGCCAAAATGAACGATATCCTTCATTATGGTCGCGGATTGGCTAAATGTCGGTCCTTCCGTATTACCCAAGAACGATACATTTTGCTTATGAATACAAATAGTTTTTTTCTACATTTATTAGCAATTAAATTCAAACAATGATATTCTTTTTAGACTGCACAATGTGTTTATCATTGGCAAAGGAACCAAGCCGTACGTCAGCTTGCCGAGAGGCAATGGTGTTAAGCTCTCAATTGCCGAGGAGCGTGATAAGAGATTAGCAGCCAAGGGTGTTAATTAATGTAAATTTTCAATAAAATCCAATAAACCGAGTTTTTCTTGGTAAAAAATTTGCTTTAACTTTAATCCTTCATTTTCTTATTATTTTTTTAACTATATTTAGTGCAATGTTTTTAAAATGAACACCTTTGCCTTGGTCAAAATGTACATTATTAGATTTAAAATCACTTATTTGGAAGCCAAATTTCTGTTTCAAGTTCCAAAGCACCTTGAAGCATGGCATTGCATTTGTCATCTCCTTGTTTTCCATACTTTCGATGTACTTCTTTGGCAGTTTTTAAAAATCTGGAAAGCGTTTTCGTTTCTTAAATAATGACGATAATGATTTTTAATTTTTTTATTAAAAAAAGTATTACTTTTGAACACAAAGAACTGTATTTTTTATTTCCTTTTCAACGTATCTCGGAGCTTCTGAACATCCTGTACCAAATTCCATCGATTCTGAAGTTTGTTGTTGCAGTAACGGGCAGACTCGAATCCATGCACCTTCCTTTTTGCTGGGCTTTCTCCAATCTCGACCGTTATCCCATAACGATGTTGTTGATTGATCTCTGCTGCATTGACTTTTGAGACTGCGACGCATATTTTTTTCCGCAAAGAGTGGATTATATCGGGACGTATCAGAATAAATATCTGGCGATGGTTGCTGAAACTTTTGATTTTATTATAGTAACAATGATTTCCTATATAATTTAAATTGAATAGTTTACCATAGTTCGAGTATCTGGACAAAGATTAACTATTTTAATTGGTTCTCGTCCAATTTTACATCTTTTCTTTGAACATTTATTGTGATAAAATCTACTTCCTTCATCCTCCTCCTCTTCTTCAATATTTGTAGAGGCCCAGATTGTAAACAGTGATAATCCAGTATTGCAAACTGGAAGACCCAGTAAATCAAATAAATCATGCAGCAGAGGTTTTTTCACTTCAGAGTCCACTTCACAATCGTTACTTAACGCTGGACTAACGTTTACCTGTGAATAATTAATTGTATCATGTACTACAAATTTTTTATCATTGCTGCAATTTGAATGTACACAATTGAAGATTTAACAAAATATACCTCTAGTAACCATGGCTTTAGATTGTCATCAATTAAGACATCGAAACCAAAGAATTCGAAGCAATTAGATGATTTTGGTATACCTGCTGCTTGGCTAAGAACTGTCAAAGTTACAATACTAGCTATTCGTTGCCATAAAAGCCAGTCCAAATAACCAGCTTGCTCAAGATACCTTCGCAATTGTCTAAAAGTCCACTTACAACCTGTTTTAAAATTAGGAAATGTTTATTATTGATTTACTATTCGATATCTTATTCATTTAATTGGCATTCAATATTTTCAGATTAAATTATCATTTCTCGAAATGTTTCGTGCGTATAAAAAATTATAGTTTCAATGAGTGTTTAAAAACCGAAATAACTGCGAGTAATAAATACCGGCGCCAACTCTTTCTTTCTTCTCGGAATAGCCTGGTCCCAGTTTATTGAGCGAGAAGTTGGTGAGGTGACGAAAAGGATCGTCGATACTTTCGAGCGAGAACTTTTCCGTGGCAAATCGCACGATGCCGTCTTTGTACAAATAAATCGCCAGCGGACGGTACGATGGCACGCAAACGTACAGTCTCAAATCGAACTTGTAGCCGCCGATCAGCAATGGATTTTCGATGTATCTTTGAACGACGGCCACGCTGTCGTACGTGAGATCGCTTAGTTTCTAAAAATATTTTCGAGCAGTTAATTTAAAAACGTTGCATTGTCTACGAATAAAGAAGGTATATTGTTGTACAGTACTCGGAATAGAAATATTCCTTTTCCTTGACTTTGTCCGACAGGTTTGCAGATCCACACTCTTTCGTCTTTTTCTAAACGACTGCAGTCCGCTGCTAGCCTTGTATACTCCGAAGGAAGATTGTAACCCAAAGGACTTGGAAGAAAATGAAAATTTTCAACTAGACTGTGATGCTTTCAAATTTGGACAAAAATCATTTACTGATAAAACGCTTGATACCTAAAGTCGTAAATGTTACCGTAGACTTTCTTCATACATTTTAAATGCCTCACGAGATTGTCCTTTCTGCAGATGGAGTTTCCCTTTGGAATGCGATTAATGAACTAAAAATTAAATTATTTAAAAGGTTTGTGCTGTTACTCATTACAAAATTTCTCAATCATCTGTCGTACCTGCCATGGAAGTAATGATTTGTAATTAGTTTGAGAGAATCCTCCTGATTTCCACCATAAGTTCCATCGATCTTTATTGAACACAGTATTATCACCCGCATATTCCCTCCAGCCTCTTTCTGTACAGACCTGAGATAGAGAAAATTTTATACATATGTTATTCAAAAAACTTTCTACATTTTAAAAATAATATTATCCTATTAAAACTTTTCCATAACGATAAAGGTTAAATCAATGCTAAATAATCTACTAACATTCTTTAAAGACTATTTATAATCTTGCATCCGAAACGAAAACCCAAGAGAAAGAGATGACGTAAAATGATATTAACCCATAAAATTTGATATTTCTCGATTTTTTGCAAGTGACTGCAGCACAAGCAGTTCCTAAAAAATGTTTATATCGCGGAGATTAAAATCCATCCGCGTGCTCGTAATGAACTCGCATTCCTCGGGCGTCCTTTGCGCGTGACGGCAGCGCTCTTCGGGGATAGACGAAAAGTGCACTCTTGATTTATCGTCCTGTTATTACGAGCATTATTACAGGGACTAAAACGACGGGGGCGAGTTTCCAAGGCCCGCGAGGCGGCGTGCTCAATTACAATTAAATCGGGCTTTGCGCAGGCGAGTGTCACGGCATGTCCTGCTCGGCGCTCTCCTACTTTTCGAGCCCTCGGGGCTGTGGGCATAAAGTTAATAAGCCGCATAAACGCCGAGAGGGTCGATGCACCATTTATTAACTATTGTGCATTACGGGATTCGGGAGATAATGCGCGACGACCGCGACTCGCGCAAATTTCGCTTTACGATTAAGGCTCGAGCACGAAGGCGGAAACGAAGGACGAGATAGCGATCGGTGCTTCGCCTCTTCTCGTCTTCGGTTTCAGTGTAACTTTTCAGATATTGAAAAAGTTCCTATTAGCTTTAGTGTATTTAAAGGTAGTATAAATGCTTTCTTTAGGTCGTATTGGATTTTATCGTCTTTGTGCTCATTTCGTTTTACAGAAGATGAATCCTTCGAAGAAATTTATGAATACGCAATTCGTTTTAATTTATCGCTTCGCGTTAATTATTTATTCGAGAGATTTGAAGATAAAGAAATAAACTTAGAATGTAATTTTTAAGGTTCGTGACTGAGAGAATGTAAGAATAGCGAAACTGTGAAGATATAAATAAGCAAAGAGTGTACAAACTTTTAAGATTTATAATTTTTAAAATGGAGCAAAGTATGAAGAAATTGATAATGAGTTTGCGCTATGCGACACTTTAGAATTAGAAAAGGAAACCGATTTATGAAAAGAATACTTCTTGAATAACTGGGTTGCTTTCCTGAATTTATATGAAAGTAATTATATACTTTTTTAAGATATTAGAATTTGAAAGCGTGCGTCGCGCGCCGATATATATTTCTCCCTTATGTAAATTGAGTGATCACTTTAGAATTGAGAAAATATTGATTAAAATTTTATTTAAAAATAATTCTACCTTATAAATAATTAATATGGATTCTTAATTAAAAACTTTAAAAAAGTGAATCACTTTTCTATTTAAATTAACAAGTACTAAATATTTTTCCGATTTAAGATTGATAAAAAGAATAGTTTTAAATTATTAATATAGCTTTTTAATAAAATCATTTAGACGGTAGTCCTAATTTTTTGAAATAAGAATTTTTTACTAAAAAGATTGGACATTTTTACTATAAAGCTGAATGTTAGCCGTTATAACAACATTTTTCAAGGATGCTGACAATTTTTTTCTTTAAAACGCATAAGAAACCTATATATATCGTGACATATATATTCAAAATATTTTTCGTGCTTTTAGATTATATTCCTCTCTTTTACACGATTTTAACGTTTATTTTAAAATCAGTTTCAAATTGTATTGTTTCGAACAAGTTTCAACTTTTATTACGTACGTTTTTCTTTACATAAAACCCGTAACAATAAAATTAAAAGGAAGTAATCAATAATTTTTATAAAATCAGAATGATTTTTGGTTTTAATATTTTAATTTTCAATGAAAGTTTTGACAGTTTAAGAAGGAATTAAATTTTAATGATTCGAAGCCAGCGGTTTCATAATTCAAAATGGAATTATTATCCGAAATTTTTAACCATTTATCATTAATATTTAGAATAAACCGATCATATTGAACAGATGATATTATATTTAACAGAATTCTGTTAAATATAGTATAAATTTAATATAATATAGTATAAATAAAATATAATATAATCTAAATTTAATGTCAAGTTTTTCCCAATAAAGACCATTTTGGACTATTATTATGAAACCGTAGACTTCCTACCGTCAAAACTGAATATTTAGATTGTCCTTACAACTTCGACGTAAGTCTAAAAAATAGTCTGAATTGTTTTTTAGTAAATTATTTAACACAATAAAAGCCCTTTTAGCTTTGATTTAACCAAACTGACATTCTCACATCAAAGCTCCGTCCAATTAACTTTTCACCCAAAAAAAAAAAAAAAAAATGTTACACACAATCAAGAAGCGATTCACCTGGACGAGAAGATGCGGTCCAACGCCGTTGTCGTTAAGTCGAAAGATGAATGGCCCGTCGAGCGCGTTGAGAGTAGTAGCTGCGGCCGTCATGCCTCGGCGTCGTCTCCGCTGCGCCGATCGGCTGCTGCGGCACTCGACTCGCAGCCTGCAGGCAGCTCGGCCCTATAAGAAAGCACTCTGCACGCACGATCCCCGCTCGCTCATCGATCAAGTGCGCGCGCAAAATACGCGAGTAGCAGGCAGCAGCAGGCGGCGACGTATCGTATTGTATTTTTAGTGCGAATTTCGGATTTGTGGCCGGGTGTCAGGCGAGGCCCGACATCGAGGCTCGCGAGGCGACGATGGATCAGCCCTCCCCGCGTGATTGCTCAGCGCGATATTGTCCCTCGCGATGCCGTGAACGCGCATATCGAGTGCCGGCGATTGAAGGCTCTTGATGGCAGAGAAAAAAAAGGGCGAGATTCGCCGAGGTATATGCGGAGCGTCGCGTGCATCTAACCTTTCAAAGAGCTTCATTCATGGAAGCGAGATGGAAATAGAACCCGAGGCTTGTTTATGAATATGAGCCTTCCGAAACTTGGCCGCCCTTTATATGCGAGACCGTTTCGGATTCGCTTTCGAATCAAGGCTCTTCGGCACTTACCGAGGCGGCATTGACTTCCTGCTTTTTTTCTCAGCGCTCTAAGCGACTTGCTCAGCTGATGATTTATGGATTGGATTTAGCAGTGCCGAAAGTTTTGCAGTCAAGTGTGCTCACGATTTTTATTGGATTCCTTAAACATTTTTTATTCTGCAAGAATTAGTTTGCAGATTGTCAGCCGAAAAAGACGGTATGATAACTAATGTCGTTATTTCTAAAATTAGTTTTACTCTACCAGATTTAACGTGTATTCCGCCCATTATTTAGCTTTTATCGAAAAACTGTCAAAGTTACGCCATGATTAATGTTCGCCTCGTAAATTTGCAATTATAAAATCCAGCCCGGCCTAATCTAAACTTGAAATAGAAAAGTTTGGCCAAGTGAAACCGAAACAAATTGAAGTTTCGGTGAAAAAAGTCAAAACAGCTGATAATAGTTTACAACCGGAAAATATTAGCGTGCCTTGAGCGATAAAAGTATCTGATGTTTTCTTTAACCCTTCAGCAGCTGGGCAGTTATCGTATTAAGCACTCTGGTAAGCTTAATTACTTACATGCGGTTTGTTAAATATTACTTATTTGCAAGCTGTCTTATTAGATACGTAAAGTGAAGAATGCATGTCGCTTGAGGCTTGAGATTACATCCTTGACTAAAGCTTTATTTAGAATGCCATTGATTATTTTTCAAGACTTTGTACTCAGCAGATCCTTGAATGCAGCTCCTTTTGTTTTGCGAAAAATAAAAAATGATCTAATAATGCAGACTACCTCTAAATCTTTTCGAAAAGAATTTTCTGTAAATGAATAGATTACTTAAGCAGCTCAAGCTTGGATGCAGCGGCGATTTCAGCTTCGGGCACGAGCAAGCACATGTTTCACCCAATCCTAGCGCGAATCCTATCCAAACCAGCACAGAATTCCGACACTCTTAACCACCGCCTACCTCATCGGTGCACTTGGCATTCATTGCAGAGCCCCCGATAACGATAAGCAAGACTGATGCAAAAGCCCGGGCCGAAAAAAGCGCAGCTAATGAGATGGAAAGGAGCTTAGCAGCTAATGCGAGCGGCAGCGGGGCTCGACTGTCACAGCCAGTCAGTCAGCCGAGCCGCCAGCTGATCGATATGACCAGGCCGCGATCGCAAGCTCGCTCTCTCTCCCCAGCACGAATGAGCCTCGGTATAAAAAAGCTCTCTCGGCGGGAGAGAGATCCAGGGCAAAAAAAAGAGAAGCATGATACACTCTTACATTAATAGGCGGTCGCGTATTATCGCGTCATCGTCGTCTGACACAGACGTCCATCCCTTAAAGTCGCGCGCGCGCGCAGAGAGAGAGAGAGAGAGGAGGGATTCCCCTGTTTTGGTCGCTCACGCGAGAGAGACGGTACTGGCTCGCGCGCCACGCGCGCACGCGATTTATTTCGCCGCGGGGAAACAGGTGCGCAGCTGCCTCACCCCTCCCTCTATACGTCCTTTTTTCGCCGCGCGCGCTCTCATGCTATTGGACGGAGCGGAGGATCGAGTCGCGATCGGGTTGTTGACTATACGGTATCTGTCTCTCTCTTTCTTTTTTTTTTAACCCAGGTGGGAAAGATATATTGGAAAACTAAGCTGCGTCTAGCGTGCGCGGACGATTCATGTCGAAAGTTTAGCAGTCTGCTGAAATTTGTTGCTGCTCGTAAAAAAGGGGCGAATGGTGGCCCGCGCGGGGATTGAAAGAGTTGGGGGACTTTAAATAGATTTTCGAAATGGATGCTATCGGAGTGAGCGGATTTTTTTGAATGGAGCACGTAAAGGTATCATTTATTCGTGAGCTTTTCAAGTTTTTATCGGTTGTTTTGTTCGAACGAGCATGATATCTTAATTGATGGGATCGGATGGGGATTGAACAAAAAAAATCTGTCTATTTCAGGACAAATATCAATACCTTTGTAGTCTAAATATGTGCAAATGGACTGATAAATGGATATATTCACGGTAGGATACAACTTATTTTATCATATCTGACGTAATCTAAATTTCTGATCTCCGAGTCTGCTTGATATATTAGCAATACATTGATACACGTATGAATTTGACAACTAAAATTTGTCTAATCATTGAACAACCTAAACCAAATAAGGCGCTATAATATTCAAGTACTTACCCTTCAACAAAAGCTTCGATCTTAAAAATGGAGGAGAACGAAGCTACTGCACCGGAGTCCAAAAAAGTACTGAGCCTTTTCCGAGGTGCAAACGCATTTTTCGGCACACCGTCGAGAGGCAGCAGAAAAAGAATTGCCTAATAGACTGGCCCTGAAAGTTCTCGGTAAGTGCAGAAACTCAAACGAAAATACCTTTGACTACAATTACGTCGCAAAATTTATACAAGATGGTTTTTCTTGGCGACAGGTGGGAATACGTTTCCTTGGACAAGTTTCGAGATGCACGATTTTGTAATTAATGTGGAACTTGGATGGAAATAATTAAATAATTGCGTGACTGTTATTTGTAAATAATGGACTCTGATAAAAACTTGCGGAACAAAACAGCGATGTTACAGAAATAAAAGTGGGAAAAAGTGGGTTGAATAATGTTATGTTAGTTTTAGCTAAGAGTTACGAACTTCTAGTTTATAGCTCTGCATGATTACTTTAATTTTGTTGCAAACGCTGCAGCAGAAAACCCTATTTCGGTAGTTGTTATTTACTACGTCACCTTCCAAAGTTTGATTACAATTTCAAAACGACATTTCAAACAAAACAAACATCCGAACCACTTTTTCGCCCGCAAATTCGCCGCGCCGAAGGCAAAGTTAAGCCGCCAGAGCCAAAATCGCGAGAGAGCGGCTTCTAATTCGTTCAATCAACAGTTCCGTCCATCTGCGGAATCGCGCGAGTGCACCGATCGCGTGAACACGCACCGATCCCGCGGTGCTCCACACGCGTCACGCGTCCAACACCTACGCGCTCTGCTCCTACGTCAGCGGAACTTTCGTGAAAGGGCTGGCGTGTGCGGGAGGGTAATAACGACAAATCGATTAGTGTTTTCGGCATGCATGCGGGGGCGTCGCTTTCCGGCTCGGATTGACCGATTAAGCCTTGGAACTGAATGTCGTCTGTGGGGAGCTTTGTTTCTCTCCGCGGTTTTCCTGAATTATGGATCCTCTTTCTCTTAAAAAAGTAACGACGGAAAGTTGAAGCTAGAATATGCATGAGTGAATTTAATTCGATGTATGAGCTTTGTTGAGCTTTGTTGAGCTTTCATTTTTTAATTATTTTAATGAACCTGTGTTGTGTCTAATTGTACGTATTTTGTGCCTAATTGTACGTATTTTAATTGACTGATTAATATTTCACAATGTGAACAATTGGTTTCAAAAAAATAATGATGTTTAATAGTACTAATTTTGAATATAATATATTTCGCAGGAAAAAATTTTATTTTTGTTTTGTCCAAATAAACATTTCCAAAGTTACAAGCTGATTTGTAATTTTGTTAAAAACCTTAATTATTCATAATTTAGAAAAACTTAATAACTTTACGAATATTAAAACAATCGCGCTTTGGTTTTATCTTCAGAACATGATTTATAATCGTTATTCTCCTTTTATAATTGTCGATAATTGGATAATCGTCGAATTAGCTAATACCGTTCAGTTTTATCACTCTATCAGATTGCAAGTGTCTGTCATTAGCGATGTTTAAATTATGCGGCTTGTAAATTTCGGATGCATATTTCCGACTTCCAATTTCTTTAACTAAGAATTTTTTAAGTAATTTTTTAACGTTTAAAAGAATAATTATCACAATAATTTTTTGAAATAATAAATATTCGGAAAAATGAATGCTCCAAAATCTATTAATTTTAAAAAGATGAATGACCAAATTTTTTATTTTTTATATGTTTATTACATCTTATGTATATTGTATTTATGATTTCTTTTTTTCATTAAAAATGCAAATATTTATCTGCATTTTATGGAATTAAATGATTTCACTTTAGCAACCAATAAAGACACGGCATAATTCTATTATCAAATTTTTATCTAGCTGTAACATAGAAGAATTAAAATCCGGACTTTTACCTATTTCTTTAGCATGCACTGCTACAAAAACAAAAATATGTTTCTTAAGATCATTTAATCGAAAGATATCTGCTACGTTTAAGTATTGAATAACGTTCTTAACGGAAAGAGATTTCAAAAGATATGCCGCACACATTAATTTCAAATCGCAAAGTTCATACTTCTCTGCAGCAAATAATAAATCTTCGACGATCTCATCAATTTTCTCGACTTTTCCAGTATATATGTAACGAAGCATTTCTTTAAAGACATTATAGTTTATGTCCTCGATCTGAACCTGATTGGTTGACGCTTCCTTCATGTTGTGACTAAACATAGCTAAAAATACGGCACTCCGGGTGGCTAGAATAGCTTTATGTGCTTGAATTTTGTTGCCGTTGAAAACAAATTCGACATCGCTGAATTTTGCATCATCGATAAGGGTTTCAAGTTGATCCAAAACCTTCTGTTTCTCTTGAGATATAATATTCACAATCAAATTTTTGGGAATTTGTTTGATGGTGTCTTGAAATATTTCAACTTGGTAAGTAATATTTAATGTATTGAAAGTTAGAAATCGTTGCAATGTTTCTGAAGAAATATCTTTATATTTTGTTTCGTTTTCCTTAAATGTGTGATTCTTACACAGAATCTCGGAGAATGATCCACATGAATTTTTCATTTGAATAGTTGCATTAATCATATTTGTGTTTATCCAACGAAAGCCACATTTATGTATTGCATTTTTATCTAAAGGATCTGCGTAACGTAGATAATTGAATATGAATACAAGTTCACATTCAAAGTCAATTTCGTTAAAACAAAATTTGAATCCGCGCTGTATAGACACTTTCTTATTTACTTCTTCGTCAAAATTGTCAATACTGCAAGTAAATGTACACGTGTTTAACAATATTTCCTCACAATGGCTATTCATTATAAATCTGCACAATCCGCAAAAGCTTAGAGATGTAGTTAGCACGCGGACTGCTTAATTAAAACTGGGGTCAGTTGTGTGACGGGGTAAGGGATGACCCCTCTCTTCACGCGACGGGGCTCACCGACGATTTGTTTACGTCTCTCTTTGTCTTCTGGCCGCCTTTTCTTGAGAAAATTCTAGAAACTAATTTATCTGTAATATTATTTTCACTTATTAATGAATATTTAGAAAGCAGTTTTTTTTTAAATTGAATTTTACTTTTCATAAGAATGCATGTTAAAATCTGTTTCTTCTCGATTTTATTTCATACATAATTTTTTTAGCACAACCCTATTGCAAAGATCTCATAAAATCCGATAAAAGGGAGCAGAAACCTCATAGAACCCGATAAAATTTTATCG
>JAWWML010000012.1:569693-589252 GCA_035047165.1 Ormyrus rosae | reverse complement strand
AAATCTTTTTTTTCCTTCTCATATCTCAAGTTACGATCCAGAATAGTAATTTTTACTCCTTTTTTTCTCTCAGTGTACATTTCCCAAAAAATATCTTGCTAAACCCCGATGAATTTTCTACTCTCCTCAGCTTAGAAATTTAGTACAAGGGTCGCTTAATAAATTAGGACAGACCGACCCAAAAAACAGCGGCGACTTCCCTCCGCCGGGGGCGCGATCGCAAGGGTGAAAGTCTCGCGAGGGGGTCGCCGTTCGACGGGCGTGTGTGCGCGCGCTCCTCTATCGACCGGCGCGTACTCCGGCCGCCTTACAGCCCGCTCCGGGGGCCACCTCGGCCATGCGAGCGCCGGAGCAGCAGCAGCAGTCCTCCAGGACTAGGCGCCGAGGAGAAGAGGAGCAGCAGCTCCGAGCCGCGAGCCGTCGAAGCGCGTGTCGTCGTTTTTTTGTTTTTTTCGGTTTTTTTGCGGCCGCCCCGTTTTTTTTTTGGTCGACCGTCCCTGCCAGCTCTCTCTCTCTCTCTGTCGGCGGCGCAAAGTCGTGTGTGCGACGACGGCTGGCAGGAGGGGGAGCCTGCCTAGTGGAGCCCGCGTGAATTTTCGACGGGCAGATGATATGCGTCGTCCGATGGGGAGCCGCCGCCGCCGCCGCTGCTGCTGCTGCTGATTCGGAGCTGCAGTCAGTCGCACGCAGTAAGTCTATCGCTTCAATTACTTTCTGCGCACGGAATATATACTTTTTTAGTTTTCCAAAGCTTTCCGTCGCTCCGGCAATTTGATAATTGAGCTTACAAAATATTCCAGTCCTCGGTTTAGTTTTTAAATTGTAATCTTGAATTATTGGAAAATAACAGATTTTTTACTCACTTATTTTTCTATGTTGTCTTTTTGAAGGGACGTTTTAAAGAAAAATTGATTGTACTATTTTCCCTATAACTTACCAACACCATTATTTCAAAGCGGCATATGTAATTATTTGGTTCCGCGGCTTCTTTGTCGAGAAAACTATTATAAAGTCATCAATATTTGAATGTAACCGGATACTTTGAACATCCAATAACCTGAATTGAACGTTCGAGGATCCTGTTTGTTGAATTTCAGCGGAAGTATAATAAATTATCTGGCTCTGCAGATAAGGAAACAGTTTAATGTGGAAACAGAGGTTTGATTAAAAATTCATTTGTCTTTTAAAATGGATTCGTTTAAATCCCGATGGGAGGGTCAAAATCTCTGCCTTATACGCCTCTAAAACGGCCCTTCGTCCGGCCAATTTGCCGCAGCCGATCATTGCGAAATGCTTACCAAAGTATACCTCGCTTAGATACAAAAACCAGATAGGCGAAATAATTTGACAGCGCGGTTCGATAATATAAGACCTATCTTGTTTGTTTGGAAGTCAATAAAATCATGATGCACTCGTTATAAATCTGATTATTTTACTTAAAGATTAATTATATTTCGTTGTTTCAGATAAAAATTTACAAAATAATAGCCAGATGACGATGATAAAATGGCGAAAATGCCGTTTGAAGCAGAGAGCCTAAAGAAAAGTTTACGAATGAAAAGATGGCTAATAGGGCTACTTATCTTCCTATTGGCATCTTTGTTCGCAATCAACAGCTTTACAATCGGTCAATTTCGTATTATCCCACTTGGGAATAATACTAATCAAGGTACGTCTTTATTTATATTTATTGATGTCAGCGGTAAAGGAATTTACCTCGACAAATAAGTGCATCGAAACTAATCCACGAATGTACCCAGTAAAGAAAGTAAAAAATTTACATAAAGAATGATTTAAATATTGTTGAATTTACCTTTGCAATTATATATTTTATTTGGTACATTTTAAAAATAAGCGATTAAAAATAAGCGAAGTTGAATTTACACTTATATCTTTGTGTAACAAAAATTTGAGCGCTTCAGAAAATACGAAACAAATGACTGAGATTTTAACTGTATAATTTTCGAGGTACAAATACATGAACGAGTTATTTTTTTAGCAGAACTCGCACAGAACGAACTTTCTCGATAAGAACTTTCCTTGCATAAACGATTGTAAATTTCATTTATACTTGTTGATATCAATTTATCTTTGTGCCGATATCAATGTGAATCTCTGATGCGCGCTTACATACAAGTATTAAGTTCCGAATGCAATGTAAACATATGCAAGAAACTCGACAATTCTCTGGTTTACTCTTCGTTCCAAAACTGGAAATTCTCGAGTATTCTGCAGTTGCTATTACTGTCAATTGATTATTTTAAATAAATTCTCAATACGTGATTTTTACGGTGTAGTAACCGGAAACTCTCTTAGTTTTTTCTCAAGCATTATCTAATTAAAGAAAAACGAAGATATAATAATTTTTAGATATATAATTTGGAATACACTCCAAAGAATAAGAAAACCAAAACTTTTCTTTCGAAATTTGGTTTATTATATTCTACTAAATAATTTCTTATAAATTGAAGTAATATTGCTGCATAAGGCACATATGTGATTAAACTGACTCAATGATTTTATAAAATTAGTTAAAGATATTTTTGAAAAAAATACATTATTTAATTGTTTTACTGAAATATTTATTAATTTCAACTAAATATGTGTTTGACGCTAAAGTTTGTTTCACTACTTGACCTTCATGAAATATATTAATCCAATATGTAATTGTAAAAAACGTAGTTGCAATTAAAAGATATAGTTAATTCATCGTTCCGTTTCAGGAAGTAAAGATTATTTTTAAACTTTGTAGAGTGGTAAAATAAGATTTGACTTTCGAAGAAAATTTTTTTTTATCTTATTTCACGCCTCGATATTTTATGTTCCCATTCGACGCTAATCAGCGACGGGAGGAAACATTGAAAGATTTCAAGTATCTATTACCTTCAGTTAAAAAGATTATGCTATGAAATAATTATTCGTTATATGGTACAAACTATACTCTATTGGATGAAATAAACACTGACAGAAATGTTCTATTAAAAATTACTATACTTTTTATCAATGCGTATGTAAACTTGCATTAAAAATTTAATATAATTGTAGTAAAAATTGATATAGTTCTATTAAATTTTAATATACAGTATAGTAATTTTTAGCATAATGCAACTTTGTATACGCATCGATAAAAATTAAGTATAGTAATTTTTAAGTCTAAAAATGTTCCTCCAATTTACAACGCGTTTTACGATCTATCGATCAAAGTTCAAAGCTGTAGCTTAAAAACTAAGCGCCAGTGTAAAATACCCTTAAGACCCGACCAAAAACTTTGTCCTGCATAACTTTCGGCCTAACAGTCGGGGGAAAACTTTGCAGCCAACGATGTCGAATCGAAACCCCAAGAAACGACAGCGATGCCGGCGGCTCAGAGCGGCTACTTGGTGAACAATAGGGGATGCCGCATCCCCGATCTGAGCCCGTTCGAGCCCTCCGCAATGCGCTACATCGACAAAGCGAAGCCCATCGTCTGCGAGCAAGGCAGCCACTTGCCGCTAATCGACTCGAACAACAGCGCTGTCTTCGTCAACCCCGAGGCCCGCGGCCACTACTACAACGACACCGAGACTATCGATTGCTGCTGGCGCACTTTTTGGCGATCTGACAATAAGGAGAACGAAATCACGTAAGTGCCATTACTTTACCTATCCCCTCCCCGTTGATTCTTCGCGCCCTCCAACTGGGTTACCTAGTTTGGTACTGGGAAACGCCCGATCATCGGGTATCGACGAACTTTTTAGGAAAGAAAGTTTGTAGAGTCATTATTTTGCGATTGCTGTAATAGCATTGTAATAACAATTTCATTTATAAAATTACAAATACCGATGAAACTCGTAAGATCGATGTGATTTCTGTTGCATATTCAACCATACCGTAATTAGATTCGAAATGTGTATTTTAATGATATAAAGTACAGGCAATTACAGCGAGGGCTTTCAAAAGCTAAAGAAAAATGATAAAAATCCACAGTGCCAGCAAAGACTGCCACCCCTTCCAGGAATCCGCGCTCATGAACGACGAGTTCATTCGGGTCGAATGTCAGCGCAAAAACGAGACCGTCTACCGGGACTACTTCGCCTTCGTGCCCCGGAAGCTGCACGTTGAGGAGCGCTGTCGCAAGCACTATCGGGACTACCTGTCGAACTCGATATTCAAGCGGTCGCCGCCCCGGAAGCTCGGCATTCTCGTCGTCGGCATCGATTCCGTCTCGCGGCTCAACCTTCACCGCTCGATGCCCAAGACGCTCGAGGCGCTCAGGAAACTCGGCGCCGTCGAGATGCTCGGCTACAACAAAGTCGCCGACAACACCTACCCGAATCTGGTGCCGGTCCTCAGTGGCCTCGAGCAGGAGGAGTTTGAGAAACTCTGCTGGACCAATCACAAGAAGCCCTTCGATAAGTGCCCTTTGATTTGGAAGAACTACAGTCAGGCGGGGTACAGAACGATTTTTGGGGAGGACGCCTGCGCCATGACCACCTTCAATTACCTCAAACCGGGCTTTAGGTGAGCTTATCAGCGCAACAGAAACCAATTTTTATTGCGCAGTAAAAAAAGCGTATATTGCATCTATATTTGCATTGCCTATACTGTTATCGGGTTTGCGACTTGTACTCGAACTCTTTTAACAAGGCTTTCAAAAAAAAATTTTCAAAAAACTCGAAAGCTTTTATTTTAATGTTTAACATTTCCATAATAAATGCCCTCTTCCCAGGGAACCGCCGACTGACTACTACCTCCGGCCTTTCTGCGTCGCGGCCGAATCGGAGATCGGCAATACCCACCAGCTGAACGCCAATCTCTGCTTGGGCACCCGCTACAACTTCGACAATCTCCTCATCTACACCCGCAAGGTGGCCGAGGAATTCGCGGACGACCCCTACTTCGGCTTCTTCTGGCAGGCGAGCCTCACCCACGACTACATCGAGTACCTGCAGCTCGGCGACGATTCGTAC
This sequence comes from Ormyrus rosae, assembly GCA_035047165.1. Classification (NCBI taxonomy): domain Eukaryota; kingdom Metazoa; phylum Arthropoda; class Insecta; order Hymenoptera; family Ormyridae; genus Ormyrus; species Ormyrus rosae. The sequence goes on along the minus strand of JAWWML010000012.1, from coordinate 584,303 downwards.
GCCGAGTTTTTCGATTACGCGCGAAAGAACGACCTCTTTCGCAACACCGCCGTCATCTTCATGAGCGATCACGGCATGAGGTGGGGCTCCTTCAGGCAGACCTACCAAGGCCGCCTGGAGGACAGCCTTCCCTTCATCAACCTCATTTTACCGGAGTGGTGGAGGGAGGAAAATAAGAAGGCCTGGGACATGCTGAGGAGGAACACCAGGAGCCTGACGACCCCCTTCGATTTGCACGAGACGTTGAGAGATATTTTAGAGCCAAGTCGCCTTCGAGAAAAGGTGAGTCTTCGGTATCTTGTCGGATAACAATTCCTTTGTATTTCATCAAGATGTTCGGGTTTGAGTAAAGCGTCATTAAACTCGATTAAACATTTGATAAAAATGAAAAGTTCGACGAACAGAGCTGAACTTTGCACATTCTTCGATTTTTATCATCTTGCACACTGATAGCAAAAATAATCGCATTTCTCTCAATGCCACGATCAACAGGGAGAAAATAACGATGTGCCTACGAGAACCACAAAATCCAAGCCCCCCCGGGGCATCAGCTTCTTCAAGAGGATCCCGGAGGACCGTACCTGCGAGACGGCCGGCATCCCCGAGCACTGGTGCATGTGCCACAGTCGGCGGAACGTCTCCCACGACGATCCCCTCCTCGGCAAAGTCGTCACCCACCTCGTCCTCGAGCTGAACGGCATGCTCGCCGATTACCCGCAGTGCGCGATGCTCGAGGCCGTCTCGCTGATCGACGCCAAGGTACTCAGCGACAACTACGTCGAGGAGGACAAGGACGAGAAGAAGAAGAAGAAGAAGAAGAAGGAGTCGACGAGCCTCGCGCCCTGGGTCGATTACACGGTGACGATCGAGACCTCGCCGGGCAACGCCGTGTTCGAGGGCTCGATGAGGTACCACACCGACAACGGCAGCATCAGCCTCGTCGGCTCGATCAGCAGGCTGAACGCCTACGGGAAGCAGAGCGCCTGCGTCGACGACTTCCACATGAGGCTCTATTGTTACTGCCGTTAAAGCTGCAAGCTTCGATTTACGATGAGTCGCGCCAATACTGTGTATACGGATTACCGATTCGTTCTCTCGCTGCTTTTCGATTTATTTTCGTTTCGTGTATAAGCTCTTCCGTTTTTTGATCTCCCACGGTTCCTATCGCGTGCGTGTGCTTTCGCGGTGACGCCCAGAGTTCCTTTAGTTCGATTAGAGCTGAGTGTGTAAGCGCAGCGACGTCGCACGTGCCAAAGCTGTGAATATTTATTATATAAAAAAAAAACCAGTCGCAAAGAGAAGATACAATTACAATGTCGAACGCTCGCGTTTATTTTATTTATCGGTTGTTGGATTTTCTTTTGAAAACTGACGCCTAACTCAACTTAATCGCGAATGACTTTTTCCGAAAAGCCTAAGAAGAGGAGGAGGGGTACGAGTGTTCTTTCGAAATCGTACATAAATATTTTTTGCCAATTTTTAGTTTGTTTGACTTCCAAGTGATTTCTACCGCACAAATCCAGATCGTACGGTGGAATTTGTTTCATGGCTCGATTTGCTGTTGCGACAACATAACTTTATTTCAAGATGCTATTTGTGATATTTTGTATATGTAGCGATGTACATAGTGTTAATAATATATACTGTTATAAAGTTCAATATTTTTTCATCGGGCTTGGGACAAATAAGGCCTACATATTGATTATTTCATTGTAAATTCAGGAATAACTTAACGAGCTAACATTTAACTCAAGTCAGTAACTTTGAACCGAGTAGAATATCTTATTTGTAATCAAGTCGCACAATGATTTATGCTTTCGCATCTCTATATGCGCAAAGAGAAAGATAACGCCTGCGGAGGAAAAATATAATGGATTTTTATTAAAAGAAAGTTCTGTACAAAGTACTATTTTTTAATTTATTTCATAGAGCATATTTTCATGTTCGAAAGAGTTTGTTAAATATGTGTCCTTTTAATAAAAAAACAAAAAAAATACATTTTCAAATAAAAATACGTTGTTTTATTTTCTCACAATACTCATACATAATTGAATTTAAATAAAAAACAAAATAGATGTTTAAAAAATTATGATATATGTTTAAATGATCATAAGCAAACAGGTAAATGCTTTACTGTGATATAACTATTACATACATTTTTAAACAAGAATTGATGCAAGAATAATCATTTTAAAGATCTAAAAACAGAAGTTTTATAATATTACAATTTAATGTTTATTTCTAAAATTGAGTATGATTTTAACTAATAGATTATTTGCAAAAACTGGATTTTTCATTTACAAAGGTAGAAATGCAAAAACACGCTTTTTAATTAAGCATTCACACATCATACACGCTTTTAACCACTTTACAATAAGTTAAGTGTGTTCAATTCATTTAACCCACTGCTACTGTTTACTTAACTACATCAACTTTAACAAAAAAGTTAAAGTTCATTTATACAGTCTTTGACACGATAGTACTAAGAGATAAAAACTTCAAAATTATCTCACAGTCAAATTTCACTGATAGTCATATCCAGTGTTGCCTGGATGGGCGTAAACGCGCAGTGGTCACCGAGTTTTTTTGATACTGTTAAGTATCAAAATTAAAAAAAAAATTTTTCTAATGAAATGATTAATTTCCTCGAATCCCATTGTATATTCGATGTGTTGAGTCTTGATTCAGAAGCTTGATGATAGCTGCAGAAAAATTTCATTTATTAAATAAACATAATTCTTATTAGATAACTGTTATTATTATTATCTAATTATATAAATATATTTCAAAAGTAATAACTTTAATGTCTTATTACCTTCTTTTTCACTTTCCGTGAATTCACTGCTAGGGAAGGCAATATCAAATGTAATAAACAAAGTTCCGTGAAGGTTGTTATTTTCATAATTCGGCATTCCTTCACCCTTCTTACGCATTCGCGCACCTGGTCGAGTTATTTTATCCCTCTGAATTGTTACTTTATGACCATCTAAATGAGTAATTTCAAAAGTAAAACCAACTAAAGCATCTTGTAAGGAAATTGTAACATTTGTGTAAAGATCATCGCCTACACGTTCAAAAACTGGATGGGGTTGCGTTTTGATTCTGAAAAATTTTTTAAATATTTCAAATTTAATTTAAAAAATGTAAAGAATTATTTAACTATTGACTAAGAGAGGCTTAGAATTCGATTTTACATATTCGTCTCATAATTCAGCATAAAATTTAGGAGAGTTTTGAAAATAAAAATAAAAATAAAGAAATCAACGAGTAATAAAAATGCACATATAAATCGTAAAAATTTGCTGCTCATAATGCGTGTAATATATTAGTACATTTTTGCTACTCAACTGTGAACTGACGCAACTTTTGAATAAATGAATTAATTTTAATGCTAAAAAAAGAAAATTAAAGCTTAATTTGTCTAGTTTTATTTTCATGTTTAAAGTTGTATATAAAATGATTCTGAGCTGTAATTTTCACTTTTGAACTCTGCTTTTTTTTAAAGTTTAGTTAAAAAGTGATTTTTTTGTAGGCTTTACCAAAGTTTGAGCCTCCTTAGTGAGTAAAGTATAAGATAAACTTACTTAAGAATTAAATCTCCAGGTTCTCCATCAAGATGTGGTTCACCTTCAGCTGTGAACTTTGTTTCTTGACCATCAACCATTCCAGGTTCTATTTCTACTTCAAGTATCCTTTCTTCATTCACCAAAACCACATTTGGACATTCAGAGCAAACAGTTTGATGCATCATTTGAAAGCGTCCGTTCCCTAAATTACGTGTGGCTAATTCTTGTCTGCAATTACATTTTCTTGTTCCTGAAGCAGTTTTCATAACTGGCTTATTTCTGGTAATCTGTAAATAAATATTGTTGAAATAGTAAGTAGTTTTAGCAAGATGAATATTTTAAATACTTTTTAAAGATAAAAGCAATACATACTTCTACAAAATTACCACTGTATAATTCTTCCAAGGTAACCAAAAGGTCCATTACAACATTTGAACCTCTAGGTGTCTGTTGATTTTGTGATTCTCCACCAAAATGAAAATCAAAGTCTCCAAAGAAACTAGCAAATGGGTCTGCATTATTCATCATACCATCTTTCTTTAAGCATTCTTCTCCACACTTATCATAAGTTGCCCTTTTCTCTTCATCTGAAAGCACTTCGTAAGCTGCTCCAAGATCTTGGAATTTTCTTGATGCATCAGGGTCATTTTGATTTTTGTCAGGATGTAATTCTTTTGCTAACCTTCTATAAGCTTTTTTTATTGAATGAGTGCTAGCACTTCTTGATAAACCTAAAATGGCATAAAAGTCTCGCCTGCAACAAATAATTATTATTAAACAATCTAATAGTGCAAATACTTGACCTATTGCAAAAAGAATGACAAGTGTCAATACTGAATTTAAATGTAAAATTCGATCACTAAAACAGCTTATTTTAAAATAAAAATTTTCAAAATATGTTAAAATAAGATATATTAACATTTTACTATAAAAATGTTAAACATCAATTAGTTTTTGGAATAAAATAAAAAGTGAAGCGCAAGTGTTTATGATTTTTTAGGTTAAACGGTCACTGAGAGTCAATTATTTGAAAATTTTTATTACTACTAAAAATAAATTTATTAAATAATTGATTTTTACTTACCCTGCAAGACATACAATTAAAGATAATAATAAATTAAATAATATAAACCAGAAAAACTGAAACCCTGCCATTCTAGCAGACGTTAGAAGCCCCTGGATTTTGGATCGTGGTCAACGATGATTGGTTGACATATCAGCGTGGCGAACGTCATTGCCACCAGGTGGCTACGAACACGCGTGCATTTATTTCACATTAACTTTTTAAAATTGCTGTCTAATGAATCATTTCTACGGCTTTTATAATTGAGTTTATACCACAATACTCACTTCGCTCGGGCGAAAATGTCTCACGAGGTAAATAATCAACTTACACACCTTGTTGAAATGTACTATTTGTCAACTGATTAAAAATGATCAATTTTCAGTAAATAATAAAGAAGTTTGCTTACATAAAAATTTCTTCTTCATCTGAAAATTATTCTTGTAGAATAATTTTGGTTCATTCAAAATAAAAATGATAACAAAATATATGTTATTGTTATATAAATAGTTAAATAAATTGTTACCCTCCTATTTTTGTAGCATATTTTCGAATATATTTTGGTAGTCATTTTGAAAGTGCATCAATTTTGATTACATAATTAGAAACATAATTCTTTTCTATAATTTCATGAAAAGCACAAAAGCATGACTAGGATTAAAAATAGATCAGCTTCATCGTAAAACAAAAATAGATCAGTGCGTATGTCTACGTTTATTGTTTATATGCTGCACAGTGCATTTTGAATTTTACTGAGAAAACTAGCAGTGCTACCACAGCTGCGAGATCGTCTACCGGGAGGTGCTGCCACTCCAGACAGAAAATAACGTTATAATAATACATATGCAGTTGTAGCTCGCGCTCGCCACGTTGGAAGAAAAAAGGAGAGAAGCTGACGGATGGATGCGGTGTTTGTGACTTCGTGGATATTTGCGTAATTTCCCTGTTTTTTATACTACCCGCTGAGTAGTCGAAAGGTAATGAAAATCACGTCTTGGAAATGTTTCAGAACCTCCTTTTTACTTAGTTTTTTAATAATAAGTTTTATTTTATAGTTCAAATTTAGAATACAACCAATATTTTGACAAGAGGTCACTAAACTCTATAATCTTCTTCAGATTACAATCAATTTTTTTATAAATTATGTAAATTATCTCAATTTTATTATGCTTAGTTTCTTACTTATTAAATGACATAATAAAATTGTTAAGAAGTATTAAAAATATCGTGGTAATCATGGCAATCACAATAACCACTTGATTTTTACTGTTGCGATAAAAAATGCTTGATTTTTACATCACCTCTATTTGTCAACTTGAACCTGTTTGTCATTTATGATAAGTAAAATTGTCCTTATAATTATTATTATTAATTTGTTTTAGATTCAAAATGAAGGTAAAGGAACTACATAAAACTGTCAATGTGGCCTGGTCGCCACCATCGCAATATCCAATTTTATTAGCAGCAGGAACAGCTGCCCAACAGTTGGATGCCAGCTTCAGTACAAATGCTAGCTTAGATTTATATTCGCTTAACTTACAGCAGCCAGGTCATGACATGCAACTTAATACTAGTGTTCCAAGTGATCAACGGTTAGAAATATTTTTTGCAAAGTAATGTTATTCTTTAAGAAATTCATAAAAATATTTATTTTTCTTATTTGATTATAGGTTTCACAAAATAATTTGGGGTTCTTACGGTAATAATCCAGCTGGTATCATCGTTGGTGGGTGTGATTATGGAAAAATGAAAATTTACTCGGCTTCCAAGATGTTGGCCAATGACAGCAATTGTTTAATTAGCAGTCCAGAAAAACATAAAGGACCAGTTAGAGCAATGGATTTTAATCCATTTCAGTCTAATCTACTAGCCACTGGTGCAACAGAAAGTGAGATTTACATTTGGGATTTGAATAATACAAATAAGCCAATGTCTCCTGGATCAAAAAGTGTACCTGCTGAAGATGTGCAAGATATAGCATGGAATAAACAAGGTATATCTTTATATATATATCCATATAGATGATGAGGCTGTATTTTAATAAAAGATTGTCAATAATTAATTGATTTAAATTAATAAATTTTTTAAGTTCAACACATTCTTGCTTCCACTTTTTCACAACGCTGTGTCATTTGGGATCTGAAAAAGAATGAAGCAATAATAAAACTGTCTGATGCAAATTCTAGGGTATGTAATTATTTAAAATTCTTAATGTATTAATAAATTTACTAAATAATTTTTAACTACTCTTAATAGGTAAGGTGGAAATCAGTACAGTGGCATCCAGATGTAGCTACTCAACTTTGCTTGGCTTCAGAAGATGATCAATCTCCATTTATAGAAATATGGGATTTGAGATTTGCAACAGCACCATTAAGAACATTGCAGAATCATCAAAGAGGAGTTCTTTCTATTGCATGGAATCCACATGATTCAGATTTACTTCTTAGTTGTGCAAAAGATAATAAAATATTATGTTGGAATCCTAATTCAGATATTCCAGTAAGTAACTTTAAAATCATTCAAGATATTTAAGTTATCCTCTTTTTTAAACATTTTTAAACTTTAAATATAGAATGGAGAAGTTATATGCGAATTAGCACAGACAAGTCAATGGAATTTTGACGTATCGTGGTGTCCCCGTCATCCAGGATTAATAGTAGGAAGTAGTTTTGATGGTTTAGCTACTGTATATTCATTGTTGGGTGGTCATAATCAAGGAAGCGTTGAAACGTCAAACAAAATTGTTGATTCTTTCCCTGGTATGGATCCATTTACTCAAGCACCTCCAGTGGTGCAGACCGAAGCAACTCCTTATCTTAAAAAAGCGCCAAAGTGGTTGAAGAGACCATTCGGTGCATCTTTTGGAGTTAGTATTTACTTTAAAATTTTAATTTAATCATCTATAATTTATTGTTTAATAATATTTGCTATTTTATTCTAGTTTGGTGGAAAATTGATCATTTTTGAAAATGGCCCATTGGATCCAAATATGCCACCAAATTCTAACAGAAAAGTAATTATATCTCAGGTCGTAACAAATAATGAACTTATACAGCGTTCTAATGAACTGGAAGAAGCTCTCAAAACTGGACAGTTCAGTGACTTTTGCAGAGGAAAAATAAACAATACTACAGATGAACATAAAAAGAAAGTTTGGAGTTGCATTGATGCTTATTTCGGTGAAAACGTCTCGCAAGAATTATTAGGACAATTAGGATTCAATATTCAAGAAATGACTAATAAATTAATTCAGTTTGTACCACAACCAGACCTGGATGCTGTTACAGATGGGGTTTCAAAATTGAATAATGTAAGGGTTTTTCAAAATGATCTCTTATAAAATAAAACTTTATAATCTATTAATCAATATTGAAACAGGTTTTAAACGGAAATGCCTTTGATGGAAGCGCAGCATTTGATGCTATCGCTGAGAAAGAACAAAGCAGAAAGTCTGTAACTCCTAATAAATCTCTCAGCAAAGCAGCAGACGATAGTTTTAAAATAAACACATCGGATGGTAATTTTTGAAACTTGTTTGATTCATAATTCTGTGTAAGTTTCTTAAACTTACTATTTATTTTAGACGAAAACGGTCTCATTACTCAAGCCATACTTTTGGGAAATATTGAAGCGGCGGTCAATTTGTGTTTCGACAATAAAAAATATGCAGACGCTTTAATTTTGTCTACGGCTGGTGGACCAGATTTATTAGCGCAAACGCAGTATAGATACTTCATGGAACATAAAGGACCTTTGAATTCTTTAATTAATTCACTTGTTAGCGAGAATTGGGTTGATGTTGTAAAGAACTGCGACATAAATTGTTGGAGAGAAGCTGTTGTTGGCGTTTTTACTCATACGAATCCCGAAGAGCGCCGGGCTTTATGCGGTAAGTCAAAGTACTTTTCTGATTATTAAAATTGATGCTCTTTAATTTTTATGAATAAAAGTTTAATGTCAGTTCTTTATTTTCATTATTTTAATTGAGTATCATAATTTTAACTTATTTTATCTTATTTTTACAGACATTCTCGGAGATCGATTAGCAACCAGTGAAAATCCTGAACATAAAAAAGAAGCACAAATTTGTTACATTTGTTCTGGTAATCTGAATAAAACCATTGAATCGTCGGACTCTGACATCCAAGAAATAGTTGAACTTGTGAATATTATGCAAAAAGCTTTGGAATTCTACACGACTCGAAAAGTAAATATCGAAGGCAATATTGCAACAGTCCTTACACGTTATGCAGAAATGCTTGCGGCTGAAGGTGAATTAGAAGCCGCCCTTAATTATCTTGGTAACAGTCAAGAGCCTAGAATTTCGATGCTTCGTGATCGTTTATACATAGCTCTCGGAATACTTTCAGCAGAACCTCAACGTTCTAATATGGCTCGGGGCCCTCCTTACTCAGTTAGTTTTCTTTTAAAACTTAATTTAATATATTTATTAATTATAAAAAACTTAAATATTAATTACTCATTCATATATTTTATTCGCAGAATCAAAATGTATATGCACAAAATCAACAACCGCCACGAAAATCCTTGCCAGGAGGTGCTCAAAGTATGTTTGCTCCTGTGCAACCGACAGCTGGAATTCCTCCTGTCCAACATCAACCACAAGCACCTGCATGGAATACGGCTCCGACAAAACAAGCATTTGGTAATATTCCGAGCCATCCACACCCAGGACCCGTAACGAGTCAACCTTACAGTACTGGTCCTGCACCTGGCTTGCCACCTACTCAATTTAATCCATCAATGCCAGCGCCACCGTTACAAACTCAGGCATCCGATCCTTATGGACAGTTTGGACAGTCAGCACCGATGAGCCCAGCTGTGCCTCCTCCTCCACCTACAAGTCAAACAGGTTCCAGCCTTAGCGGATCCAGACCTCCTAGCGTAGGGCCACACTCGCGATCAAAATATATAATCGACCCATCAGTAAAGTCTGGACCAACGTATGGAGCTTCAGGATATCCACATAACCAAATGTACGGTGCTCCGCAGCCACAGCCCTCGGCTTTCCCAACGTCAGGCAATTTCTCTTCACAAAATCCTTATATGGTAAAAAATTTTCTAAAAATAAGACTTATTATTTTGATGATAATTTCAATATTTTTATTAATTCTAATTTTAGCAGCCGCAACAAATGGGTGGTTTTGGAGGATATGGTAGTGGAGGTGCTCAAAATACAATATACAATCCTGCGGAACCAGAACTGCAACAACAGAGGCCATTGCAGCCAAGTGTGTTGACTCCGAATCCTATCAAACCACAAGCAGTTTACGATCCGAATATAGCACAACAGCAAAACGCTTCGAACGTAGCACCGCTGCAACCGCAAGTTAATTACCCTACCGAAAATACATATCAACCAGGAAGTCAAACGTCTGGCTGGAATGATCCACCAATTTCCTCCAAATCTGGCAAATCTGCTCAGGTAAATATTTTTTTCTAAATAAAGCTAAATACATTTTAAGAAAAGCAAAATAATATTCTGAAATTATTTTTATTCTTTTTCATTATAAAATTAAATTTAAATAATTATTTTGAGAGAGAAGTAGAATTATAAGATATATTACTTATAAAAATTTGACATTGTTATTTTACTGAACAATATGTAGCCAGTAATGGCTTTGTTCTTCAAAAACGAAATGTGTGCAGAACATGCTGGCAGCAGGAAGTGGAAAGCAAAATATTCGAAGGGTATCGATGCGAAGGTAGAGGAATTTGCATTGCCCTGAGTGATTATCCTGCTAAATATCATCTACTTATTCACATGACTTTGAATAGAATCATTTTTTACAATAGTAGCAATGCTTATTTGTGATACGCCATTCTAAATATTTTTTCTAGAAAGATTCATTAAATCCCTAAATCATATTCAAAAATTGAATTTCGTGTGTAACAATTATCATTTGCTAAAAATATGTATTTGACCAGAATAACATTTTCAAAACTCATTTTCATGTTATAGAGTAAAGTAGAATGTGCTTTAAGAACGATAAAATTGTATTTATAAAAAATTATTTAAGCTCGGATAGTTTAAAAAATTTATTTTATAGTATACGTTTCTTTGTTTACTTAATACAGTATTAAAATTTGCGATAAACACTAAAACGAAATTCTTTAACTATTAAATTTTCGTATCTCTTTAATTTATTGTGTCTTCAGAAAATGTATTTTAAAATAAGCACTCTTCAATTAAAATACTTTTAGGACAGTTTTTGTGAATATTGCTTCCTAAAAAGTTTCTTAACATGAAATATTTAAAAATGTCATGATTAAACTTGAAGACATGGTATTTGTTTATTATGTAGAAACACCTATTTTGCTAATTTTTTAAATTTTGTTTGAAATCTTAAACAGTTTGTTACTGTGTACGCAAAATTTTTACTAATAGTTGTATATCATTAAATAAAAAAAGTTATTTTATAATATGTTACTTTTTTATAGCCCAAGTCAGATTTCCAGCAGCAAAATCCAATTGTACATCCTTTGGGAGGCGCTGCTCCACAACCAGAGCCTACTGTAAGTAATTCCAGTTTTGAACGTAATTTGCAAATCTATAATTTTAATATGATCATGTGTAGAATAAATCAATGTTGAAATATTGCAGGTGTATCAGCATGATTCAGGTTATCACCAACATCAACATCAACATCAACATCAACATCAACATCAACCTCAACCTCAACATCAACAGGGATTCCAAGATCCCCAAGCTATGTATAACCAGTACAATCAGAACATTCCTGTTCAAAATGTTCAACAGTATAATAGTGCTGTTGAATCTTTACCACCTGTACAACCAGCGCAAATTGTACGAGCTCCAGAACCTGAAAAACCGAAAGAACCCATTCCAGAGGAACATGTACAATTACAAACCGTTTTTAATGAATTAAAGGATCGGTGCCTTGAAAATGCAAGGAATCCAGTAAGATAATTTGGTTGTCTATCAATATAAGCTTAGTAATTGCTTGTATTTTATATAATTGTTTTTTTTTAAATTACAGCAAGTGAAACGAAAAATAATTGAAGTTTCGAAAAAACTGGAAGTTTTCTATGACTGTCTTAGGGAACAAAAAGTTAGTAACTTAAATGCAAATTTTAGTTTATTTTTCTGATCGTTTAATAACATCTATTTGTATTTTAGATTTCGGCGAATACTTTGCAAGGTTTACATCAAATTTCTAATTTGGTCCAAAGCGGAGATTATCCTTCAGGTTTATCAATCCACACACAGTTAGTATCTGGACCAGATTTCAGTCAAATCGCTTCATTTATGCCAGGAATCAAAGTTCTGTTACAATGTGCCCTACAACTGGGTGTCTATATCAGATAAACTAATCATGATGAACCTGAAAGATGGATTCTTTCAGTTTTTCTTTGATTTATATGTCTGTTCTACAAGTCAGAATGATACTAATAACAATCATATAATTTCGTAATTACAATTTTTTTGATTACGGTAATTAAATTTTACAACTCTTGGGCTAAATGGTAAAAGCATTCATATGTCGATAAAAAGTGCTTTAAAATAATTTAAAAAAATGATTTTTGTATATAGAAACTACGAAAAGTTATTATTTGTGAAAAGACTATTTTTAAACTTTAAATTGATTTTATTATTTTATATATTGTCTATATCAAATTTAAATTGATTTTGTGATGCTAATATACTGTAAATCATTAGTGCCTCCGCCTTTGCTTAAACAAAGACATAATATTTGATAAAAATATTATTTGAGGTTGATGTATACAAAGTCAAGATTATGATATAGTAAAACCGTACTGAATAATAAAAAAATATTATATATTATTTTCTACACTAGTGCTAGAATGAACAGTTAAGTGGCATAAGTTTTTTTTCTTTTTTTTTTTTGATTGAAGCTTACAATGAACTAACACATAAGTATATAAATATAAAACATTTATATTTCAAAAACACTTTTTGCAGTCATTTAAAATTGCAGTAAAATTGTACTATAACGCTCTTTTATTTGTGATGCGATATTGTTAATCATTGAATTGTCCTATATATCGTTTATAATGTTATTTATATCTTATAGCATTTGTATAATAAAATCTTTCAATTATAAATTTATAAAAAAAGCAATAATGTTAATACCATTCTATTATAAATATTTAGCAATTATAAAAATGTTAAAGTTTATATAGTAAATAAAGATTTTACAAAAGATTTATTTTTTTAACACTGTAAGATAAGGTTACTTTCAATTAAAAAAGTAAATTAAAATAATTAAGTATTTTTTAGAAGTTTAAACTTTTATATTTACAGTTTTTATTGTGAAAAGTGTATGAAATCTCTAAATATCTTGCAAAGTATGCACAACATTTGTAATTTTTTAATTGGTAAAAAGTGAACAATTTGTAGAACAATAATCATTAATAGTTTAAAACAAAATGTTTACTTTATTATATACATATATATGTTATTTGATAAATCTAAGAATTTTTATATCACACTTGAAATTTTTTCAAGTTAAAACCGTCAACGATTTTTTAAGAAAAAAATTTACAAATTGCAATATTATCGTACAATCAAGCCCTGCTGCAAGGCTTTTTTCTCATTAAGAATAAACCTTTGCATTAACTCATCTAGGGCATCTATTCCGTCCCTAGCAGCTTGACGTCTCATAGTTTGTTTAATTTCTTCTCGTACGCCTTTATCGACACCTCGAGTAGACATTCTGCGGTCTGAAATTTCAAAATAAATTAGTAAAATAATTGTTATTACCGTTTATTTAGATTGATTTTTTTTCAACATTACTTTGTAAAACTCCTGGACTTGTAGCTATATCTAACATTACACCTCCTCCATGTTCAGTCCATAAATAGGTCAATTCTTCTAAAATATCTACCCTTATGATGTAAGTTTGAAACAAAGAATAACTAAAGGATCTGCGACTTAAAATCTTTTTCGTAATAACATTTAAAAATGCTGCTTCTTGTGGCCAGTCAATTTGCATTAAAACTAAAGCATGACCAATGGCTAAGTCTCCAGCTCCACCAGGCCATGAAAAACTATCCTGTTATATCATCAGATGTATCATTAATTTACGGTTTTAATTGATTATAAAAATTATAATGCATGTATGTATGCATACCTTTATAGCAGAAAGCAAAAGTCTACAACAGTATTGTAAAACTGGATATCTGGCTAATGTTAAATAATGTAAGTGTCGAATTGCTGGGACAGTTAAATTATTTGAAATTTTTCCTTCCAAAGTTGGTAAATTATTCGCTACTAACGTGATGTATTCAATCATTGACTGAAATAAAATCATTTTTAAAATTAGTTTTTGCTTTATGTAAAATATTAATAAAAACGATGTAGTACCTTATAATCTTTTACACAAAAACATGTGCTTGCCATTCGAAGTTGAGTACATAAAGTGTTATTTTCTTGAGGAAGCCTTAGCAGTAGGTCATGATGCATCCCTCTGTACATTGCAAGATCATTTAAAAAAGGATTTAGCCACATCTCTAATCTCATTTGTTGAACTAATTTAACAGTTTCTCTTTGGAGATATTCATTTCCATGTATAAGATCATAAAGCTTTACTGCTAAGGCTAAACCATTACCGCTATATTCAACATCGCTAGTGATTGCTACTCCAGGAGGCTCTTCTCTTTTCCTCTTTTTGACTTTTGGCTCAGAAGGTACTAAATAAGTAAAATTTGTATATACTTAAAATATTTAATATTATTAAATATATTTTAAAGTTAATCTATATTTAATTTTACTTACATTGAGGAGGTTCAACAAAAGCCTCTACGAGGCAATAGGGGATTTCACTACCATTTATTAAATTTGTATGTTCGTTCAATATCCTTATTAAAACAACCACTGAACATATAAGTAATTGCCTCACAACCACTTCTTCACTTAAATTAGCAGCATGTACACTTGCATATTGTTGAAGTTTTTCACAAAATGAATCTCGA
>JAWWML010000012.1:540193-564827 GCA_035047165.1 Ormyrus rosae | reverse complement strand
TTTAAAATCGTACACCCGATATCTTGAGTTACTATAAAAAAATGGTAATTCTTACTCGTTTTTTTCTCTCAGTGTAACTTTACACAAATTTTTCTAACAAACTATACTCGAATATTTACCGTCAAAGATTTGTGCATTAATATTTGAAAGTGCTCTGAAATTGTTTTTTGCCTCAATTGCTCAACTGTAATAAACCTTTACTTTCTGAAATCTTACAAAATATACATCTTAGATCGCAATTTCACTCGAACAGAAAGATTATTTTGATTGCCCACATAAAGAAGTTAAAGTTCTCCGCGAAGCATTACCGTCGTAATTCGAAATTTGCAGTAAACTCCAGGCTAAAATCGTAGAAGCGGGAGCTAAAAGACACACAGAGAGCCTCGCAGGAGGCAGCTGTCGCTTTGGGGGGGAGGCGAGAGATTCGGGAGCGGCGGCAGGTATATAAGGTATACACGTACTACGTGACATGGTTGGTAAAGCAGCCCGGCGAAGCAGCGGCCCGGCTTTGTTAAGCTCGGATTCTGAGTGCCTTTGATACGTGTACTTGCACGCTAACTAACCAACCTAAGCTATCCGCGCGCTCCCCGCCGCCGTCTACGTATATAATGGCCGTACGACCACGTATAAGGACTTTGCTCCTGCATTTTCGCCTATGGGGAATTGAATTTCCCGGCTAATTTTAATGCCATTGCGGTGTGCGCGCGCTCGAAGCTAAGAGGGAGACAAGGCACGGAACGCTCAACTTCGAGGCACGCGCCGAGCGTTCTCCGATATTTTCCCCGAGAGCTTCCCCCTTTTCGCGCTGCGTTTGCGCCTCTATCTCTCTCGCTCTATCTCTCGGTCTCGGTCTCAAAATCCAGTTTCGTCGATGGCATTATGGAGAGATACAGGCGACTGATCCGCCGCGGCAGAGGAGATTCGCTTCAGAGGAACTGATCGTGTATATATACGTTACCACCCGTTGTTCCTACTAATGATTCGAACAGATACCGCCGTAACAGATGTTTTTCTATATGGTTTTTAGAGTGTTAGATGGATTTTTTTTGACAGCTCCTCGCCATCAGATCGGATTTCGACGAAATTATTTATCCACGGCCAAGTTTTACCGGAGAAGTTTTACGTTTTAAATATTGTATAACGACCGAAAGATCGTCGCCGCGATTTAACGAGCACAAAAGATCCAAGAGCCAACATTTGCTTACCCGCAAATCGCAGTCGCGTATATAAAAAAAAAAAAAAATACTCGCCTATTCATAAGCGCGCAACATTCATAAGCTCCCGATAATATTTTCAAGTACATTAGACAAGCCGGCGCTCGGCTCCATTGAGGCACAGCGAAGCGGATTTAGATCGCGAGCCGCGATACACCTCAAAAATCGGGCCACCTCGGAAATGAGTTGCGAACCCATCATGCATATACATATATACATGCGCGTGTGGCCCAAGGGGGCGCCGGTAAGGGGAGAAAAACGCCCGACCGACCAGCTCTCCGGTCCAAATGTGCAGCTAAGCACCTACTTAGAAGTCGAGGGGTGTTCGGCTGCGAGCGCATTTCAATGGGAGATTTATCCGCGCGGATTTTCATCTCGAATTGAGCCATTGTCGGGTGAGCACCACCTGACGCGCGCCCCGACTCTCTCTCTCTCTCTCTCCGTGTGTTCGATGCGTCTTTTTTAGCGCCGGCTTTTTCGGACGCGACGCGTCGAGCGGTTAAATTTCTTGGTGCACGTAAGAGCCTCCGCGCTCTGGAACTGGCAATGATGAATATCGAACGAGTTTGAGTTATTTTTCGATAAACTGAAAAGTAATAATAATTGAAGGATTCGACGAATTTTAAGATATTCAAATGAGCCCAATTCGCGTTTAGCGAGAGCTGACGATTGAATATATTTCCCTAAAAATCATCGTAATAGCTTTCTTCCGAGCGAAGCCTGCAATTTTCAATCCATTTCGAAAGTCAGCACGTCCGTCGAATTTCGAGAAACGTCTCTTCCACGCGAAACATCTCTAATTTCAGCACAAAGGCGATGAATAAACAAAGAATCGCGGCGTTTATCGTAATTGTGCAAACTGACGCGCCATTACAGGCTAATTTCCGAGGGCAAAGGATTTAAGGGGGGGGGGGGGAGGCGACGCCTGGCACATGTGCAGCGCGCTCTCCTGAAAGAAGCCCCCGAAGAATAAGAGAAATCGTCTCTCTCGCATAGAGAGCTCGAAACTCTGAAAAGAGCACCTTTTTCTGCCCCCGTGGCCCTTTGTTGGCGGGACGAGTCGAAGAAAGCCGAAATTAGCCGCGCACAATGGCCCCCGGTCGCGTGCAGCCTGTTTATTTTCGCCTTTTCAATTAGAGGCGTTCGACCGAGCGACGTTTTTTTTTTTTTTAAACGCGGCGCGCGGTCGCATAAGGCTGCCGTATATATACGGGAAAACGCCCGAGAAATTATAGGGCCTATTTCTTGACTGCGCACGCTTTTTTTCGGCAAAGTGCACGCGCTCTTTCGCTCCGCTTAGTTTTTGGTCTAGCGGTCTCGATGGACGATACTGATGCGGTTAAAATTCTTACGGGTTTTCGAGTCTGCTAAAAAAAGTGCTTTTTGAGAAAGATTGGTCGGCTTTAATTTTAATATCGTAAAATTTACTAAAATTCCTGCAGAATATTTGTAGTTTATATTTCTATGAAAGAACGTTTAGATTTGTATACAGAGAAAAATTTTTTACAATAGTGCATTTTTTTAATTTGATCACAGACTGTAAAAGTTTAAAAAAAAATTACCGTCTTCATAGTAAATTTTACAAGTCTAAATATTAAAATTTATCATTGATGTTGTAAAATTTACTAGAAACTATGGTAATTTTTTGGATTTCTACGGTTTGTGATCAAACTAAATTGCACTATTGTAATGTTTACTAGAAAATTTTTCTCCGCGATACTTCCTTTTCTAACATTTCCCATTAAAATAATCTCATTGCCATATACGTATAAATTTTCCAGAACTGTACATTCGGTCTTTTCGCAAAAAGAACCGAACGCACTTAATAAGATTCCGATCGGACCTCTCGGCACTTCATTCCACTCGTAATACCACGTCGAGCGCGTTGCAATATAATTCGCCAGCGCGCGGCAATTTCTGCTCTATCAGTTTCCTTTCAGAGCCGCGTCGTTACATTCCGAATCACGGCGTCGATTTGCCTGGAAGGCCTCCTTAATAGAGCGGTCGCCGCCCGAGAAATTAACTGAAACGAATAAACGCGCGCGTACTTCGGGCGGTAAAACTATCGGCTCCCCCCCTCATCAATCAATAACCGTCCCCCCCCCCCCCCCCGAGTTCGCCGATATATCGATCGTACATCACTCCTCGGCGAACGATCAATATATATATATGTACATCGCATCGCCCGGCGACATAATAGCCGACGAGAGTCTTCCTCCTTTTCTCCCGGCAACTGCTTCCTTGCCGGCGCGCTCCATGAAATTTTCAAAGGCCGCAGCGGGACGATACTTTTGCCGCGGCGCGGCTCCTCGCTTAAGTCCTTTCGTATTATGCGTCTCCTTTTCTGGGAGGGGGGGCAGAGAGAGAAAAAAGCCGAGTGCGGGCATGGGGGATTTCGATGTTTTAGCGGCGCGTGACCCCCTTTCATGTGGATCCGACACGCGGTCGTGCTCTCCTCTCTCTCTCTCTCTCCACCCCATCCATCGAATTATTTTCATTCCGAGATATAATTCATCCCTAATACGCGTACTCCGTTGGAGAAGGGGAGGGGGGAGGAGGAGGCTTGTTTGCGCGCCGGATTACGGATTCGAGCTGGAATCGCGAAATCGCCGTGACGGCACGAGCGGCTTATTAGCGCCGATTTTCGGGAAATCTCCGTCGCGCGGCTCTCGGTTTTTCATTTTTTATCGGAGGCATATGGCTGATCCTGTTGAAGGGTGACGAGAGTTTGGCGGTTTTTTTTTTCTTTTTGTTATTTTCTTTTGACGTCTTACTCGGGATCGTCGTTGCCACGGTTGCCGGCACGCGGACGCGTGAAAATTTATGTTTCGGCGTTTGGCGCTCGCGGTGAGGCATAATACCGATGTAATTCGAGAGAGAAAGCTGTTTGCTAGAATCTAATTGGATTAAATATACTTTTACTGCGGCATTTGAAAAATGATTTTTTTTTGTTGTTTACCGATAACCGTTATCTTTAAATTTGTACAATCTGTATACAAAAGTTTATACTTTTGAGGAGCGAAAATTCCAAAAATCCAAAAGTGCCCCATCAGCTGCCGTTTCCGAAAAACTGAAATTAGTGCGTGCACACATACGCCGTAGGTGGCTATACTCCATCGCACGCCGGGCGGCACTCTCGCACTTACACCCATTGTCGCGGTGAAATTGAATCTGTCAATTAGAGCTCTCTCCTTCTCTCTCGGTTGCGTTAACGGTTGGTTAGCGCTAATTGTTAACAATGGCGGCGCGCGTAGTAGTCCGTCCATGTACGCGCGAAGGGCAGCTGCGCGCCAGAGCTTCTGCCGTCGCCGCCGCCTCGAGGCATCTGATTTCACATTATAATAACTCGCAGCTCTAGCCCCGGGACTCACCTAATTGATGCGAATCACGAAACCGTGCCGAACACATCCCCGAGCTCTTTCTCTGGCTTTTTCTCATACTCGAGTGAGTATCCCCCGGACTCGGAGAGGAGAGCGCGTCGAATGGCATTTGAGACGCGAGAGAGAGAGAGAGAGCCCCGGTAAGTACGCGCGCTCTTTACCTTCTCCGAGAGCAATCGACGGGGACGCGTTCGATTGTTCGGATTTACCGGGAAAACGAGGCTCTCTCTGCCTCGTTCGTGAATTGACTTATGGATGTTTTGATTAACGTTTGCCAGGCGCGCTTTGGGCTACGGTTTTATCGTGTGCCCGCGCGCACACTTGATTCATTTTCAATTTGCGCTCGAGCGCGAAGCCTCGCGAGCAGTTACTCTTTTGCAATTCACGCGAGGAGTCAAGATGGCCATCGTTCGGCGGCGACTTTCACTCGGATTCAAAATGGATTAAAATGATGGAATTAAAATCTGGTTTTTTTTTGCTTTCGATCGACGCGCGGAGGAAAGGAGAAAATGGAGACTTTTGCTCGTTTGAGTCGGAAACTCGGGTGAATTTCTACGGATTCCAACGAAGTGTCATTTAACCGATAGAAAGAAAATTTACAGACTTTCCTTTGCAAATTGGTTTTCTTTACATTCTCCTTACCGCGAGAATCGCAAGCTCGCGTATAACGAGCTCTCGGCTCAGACAAGCTGCGCGCAATTTTCTCGCGCACTTAATTACAGCCGGTAAGCTTCGGTATCCATGCTCGAGCTTGCCGGCAACGGTAGGAAAGACGGGGCAGCGGCAGCAGCAGCAGCCGGGGCGTGCACGTATTAGGGCCACGAACTCCTCGGGCTGAAACTCCTCTCGGCGAAGTGATTGAAATGCCGAGCGGCGACGACGACGACAGGCCGACTGCGCGCGGGAACATCTGAATATCCCCCGCGCGCTCGCTAATTTCGTCCTCAGACAAAAGGTGTTATTCGCCCCCCTCCTCCTCTCTCTCTGTCTCTCTCTCGCGGCCGAGAGAAGACGAGAGGGAAGTTTGCTCCGTCTTGGTTAATCACTATAATTGGTATTCCGGGCCGATATCACCGCCCGGAGAGTAACGGAGTAACGCGATAACGAAGTAACCTGATTAAAGGGAGCCTCTTTATTGACTGGCTCTTCTGCCGCCGTTGAGCCAACACCCGTTCGCTCTCCTTTAATCTAATTATATTATTATCTTCTCGCTTCTCTTTCCCTCTCTCTCTCTCTCTCTCCGTATAGCTCGCTCTTCTTCGATGTCCCGCGCCGGTGTACGTATAAGCTTCGCTCGTTATCCTTTAGGACGGAGATATAGCAGTGATCGACGATGTTTTTAGCTCTAACGAGTGTAAATAATCCTTGCTCTTGCTCGTCGTTGAATTTTTATTATTTCGCCGTTTCCTCGAAATATGATTCGCCGGGAAACGGTCTATTATAAATTTGTACAGCACACTTTGTCTCTCCGTTCCGCTGAAATTGTATTTTGCGAAACCGCTTGAAACGGGTGCAATTTGGAAAATTAGAGAACAAAAAGAAGAAAAAAAATTACACGCGTACGAAAAGCATAAACGAGCTCGAAAATGAATAAGCAATAAAGACGACGGGACACAATGCATCTAAAGAGGTGCACGTTAAGTAAAACGAGTCAAAGCAGCCTCTAATGAACGTTTATTTGTATGCAGAAATTGCCCCGCTCTGCACGTTCCAATTTCATCCTTACGTAACCTCGTTAAACATTCAGGATGATTCATGATATTTACTTAATAAACAACTAAACGAGCCCGACTTACGTAAATTCAGCCGAGAGAAGATTTACCGCCGGCCTTTTCTTCCCCGCAAAATTATCCTTTCGCACCGGCCGCGCGAGGAACAATAACCCGCGAAAGTCAAACATCCTCTCTCTCTCTCTCTCTCGCTGCAAGGGCAAAAATCCGAGCCCTGAAAAAGCCCCGCCGAGTACTTTGGCCAACGAAAACAATGATACGCGTCTCTCTCTCTCTCTTTCTGGTGTCCTTTTACGAGGGTGTTCCGCAGCCTTCCGCCGACAAAATGACGTATATCTCGGGCGACTTCCGGTGTCGCTGGTCGAGCGCGCGCGCGCGGCGGCGGCGGGGCACCAAGTTCCGACGGAGGATCGCCTCGTCAGAGGGAATCAGCGCACGCGAGCCCGAGCCGGGCCCCGCGCGCTCTCTTCGTATAACGGCCCGATGATTTCCGACGGTAATCACATATTTGCGACAATAATGTTCTGTGTAAACGAGGGGGTATTACGCAATGGGACGAGCGAGGCGCGCGCGCTGTTGTATACAGGCTGTGTCGTGTGCGCGTCGCTCTCGTCGAGGCCTTTTTCTCTCTCTCTCTCTCTCCTTCGATTGAAAATTTTCGATGATTTCCGAGAAGAATCTTAGCTGTCGCAGAGGTGGACGCTGATTGCGTTTAGTTTCATTTGGCATTGCGGGGAGATTATTGCGGAGTGGTTTGAAGAGGACAATTTCGAGAGGATTAATTATCATCCGTATTTTTTTTCGTTCGAGCTCGAGCACGTAATGACTCGTATACACTGTGATTATGAAATCACTTAACTTCGGCGTAAGCCGTAAAGGAATTTAAGTACCGCCTTTATCCGCCATTGTTTAGGTTTATAAAAAGGCCGGTAAAGAAGATAAAATCGACGATCGCTCGACATAAAAGTAACGAATCGTTTTTATTTGCAGAATATACGAGGGAGAAGCCGTTTTGCCATCGTCATCGTTCAATCTTAGAAACGTCAAACGCAATTGAAGACTTGCGCGATCCCCGGCGACCCTTCCTCGACAAAGCCACTTAATTCGCTGAAAAAGGCTCCTTTAAACTGTATTAAAACTCGGCGTCCACGATAATAACGCGTCAATTACGCTGTTCCTTTTTACACAAGGCTGCCCGGACAAATAGCAATAAAGTTCGTACAAAGCCTCTAAAAAACAGCCGTTGCCCGGCGCGCGTCGCTCGAAAAAAGGTGAAATTTACGTAAAAAAACGAACCGGAGAGAGAGAGAGAGAGAGAGGAGAGAAAAAGGCGAATGTCACGGTGGGTACTTGCGGTGGCGTGTAAGTTTTCGTATCCTGGCGGGGACTCGCGCAAGGAGAAGAGAGAGACAGAGAGAGACGCCGCCGCAGTCATGGTCGCAGGAAACAGCGCATCATCGTAATAACCGTCATCAAAACGCCGGCCACTTAGAAGCAGGTCGAAGCCGAGAGAGAGAGAGAGAGAGCGAGCCCCGCGCAAGTTGTAGGAGGTAGAAATTTC
Organism: Ormyrus rosae; assembly: GCA_035047165.1. Taxonomy (NCBI): domain Eukaryota; kingdom Metazoa; phylum Arthropoda; class Insecta; order Hymenoptera; family Ormyridae; genus Ormyrus; species Ormyrus rosae. Next base: position 556,942 of record JAWWML010000012.1, on the reverse strand, counting down.
GTCGTTTCGGAAAATCATCGTAAAAACACAAGGAGCGCTTTATGCCCATTAGGAGATTGTGCGGCGACGCGTCGGGGGGGACTATCGTTAATGTCGCCTCCGCGGCCTTTTTGTTTTGTTCTTTTGGTCATCGCGAGAGAGTCTCGTCGTTATTTAGTCGATTTGTGAGTTCGAAATTATATAAGTTGGCTGGATCGCTTAAGAATGTATTCTTTGTTTTTCTAGTGCAATCTTTCTTAATTGTTTAGCGTGATCAATTGCGAGCGAGCACTTTAATTACTTGTCCTCTTCACAATTGAAAGCTAAAAAATTGATTTTCAAACATTTCGTTTAACAAATACAATGTTTCACTTAAAAAACGCGCTCTCCATCTTAATTTCGCCTCAATCGAACGAAGCAAAAAAGCTTCGCTACGGACGAAAGTTCCGAGCGCAAAATCACCGCGAGGATCCGCGAACAAAGTGCCCCGGCCAAATTGCTCCAATTTACCTTATGAAAAGCTTCCACAATCGAGGCGACTCTCCATTCGGATAACGAGCATCGGGGTGCACGCGCGCGCGCGACATTAAACTGTCCGCGATATCCGTCGTTTCGAAATGAGCCGCGGGCCGCGCCGCGAGTGCGCACCGCACGAAACAGGTAAAATACGTCGGGGACACGGAGCGCGCACCGCGTGTATACGCACATAATGCGATTTCCACGAGCGCGGCGACGGTCGGAGCTGAACAAAAAAAAAGAAGAAGAAATTACAGCCGCGTTCAGGAAACGGTGCATTCTATTGTGCCTTTGTCATAGTTAAACTGTCAGGCCAATCTCGTAAGCGCGGCATATTTATTATTGAGACGAGTTCCAGAAAAATCACGCGCGCTCTTTCGTATGTACGCGGTGCGTACATATATACGTCAGTCGTTAGTTTTAATATGCCTCGACCGTTAGCTCGGGCTTCTTGTTTCGCCACCGCTGGAGCTGGCACTAATTTTTACCGACGATGATTCCTCCTCTCCGCGACGGAGGATTGTTTCGCAAGAGGGAAATCGCGTCTTGCGAGACACTTTGCTTTGTTTTCGATTTTAAGCCCGACACTTACTCGCGTTTAATTTGTACCTGTGCATTATTTATTTCGCAAAGGAACTCTCGCGCGTCGTGGGGTTAAGTAACTTTATTCCCTAATTGACGAAAATTGCTCTTTTCAAAACAATTTCGTTTAAAGCAATTTAAAGTACACAAAAGGATAAAATTTAGCTAAAAAATTCGGTGTCGCAGCCTCGCTCATATTCGGGGCACGAATATAGCGTCGGTATCTCGCGGCGGCACCCCGGCAATTTAACCAGAAACGAAAGATACAAAAAAAAAAAAGCGGAAGAAACGAGGCTCCAATAGCGATCGCTGCGCGGCATTAAAAGTCCTGCCCCCGAATCGTAATGACACAGTTGGCTGGATTAGCGGCGTATAGCCGGAACGCGATCGAAGAAAGCCACGCGCTCCGATTAGCGTAATTAAATAAATAATTGGACCGGCCGGAGGAACGTGGGGGGAGGGGGGGTCGTCGCTCCTCTCTCGGTCGAGGAGAAGGCCACGCCCTGGAGCTCGGAGCACTCGGCCGCGTCCTCGCGACCAATGGTGCGCGAGATGCCCGCCGATGCCTCGGGCGCTAATCGCGCACCGGCTATAATTTCTGCCCGAGCAGAGAGCAGCGCGCCTTCTGTCTCTCTCTCCTTTTTGTTGCGACGACGGCGGCGGCGGCGGCGGCGGCGCGAGCGAGAGCTTGATAAATCGAGTTTTCGGTATCGTCCTCGTGTCCCTCGGCCATTAATTTGCAGGAGCTGCTGCTCTCGCGAGAGAGAGAGAGCCGTAATTAATCGTTGCCTGATGCGCGCGCGAGCCTCGTCGAGCTGCTTCTTTTGCCCCGCGCGCGCGCGCCCGATGGAACTTCTTCTGGCCGGAGCGGGATATTTTAATGAAATGAGTTTTCGACCTTGTTTCCAGCAGGTATATATCTCTTGTCGCCGGATAATTTTAGACTTCGCGCTCCCGCTCGTTTTTCTGCGCCTCGCGTAGCTTTCGATGTAGCTTCGCTCGAGCTACATACCGGGCTAGTTTTCGGTATTTGCCGAAAAGTACGGCATCGCCGCTGTTTCGCTAACAAACCATTTCGGTTGACAAAGGTTCGCAGTATAGGTAGGAGGCCGCTTTCGCAAAGGAAAAAAGCCGGTGTCCCGAGGAGTCCCGCTAAAAGGGCGCCTTAACGATCTTCCAGCACGCTCCCGAGAAATTTCATTCGCGGCACGTATTAGGGAGTAGAGCGCGAGAGAGGCAGCGCCGGAGCAATTAGCCGAGAGAGGCGTTAAAATATTCTATAGTTCCCGGGAAAAGCGCCGCGCTTAAATACTGACCGGCCGCAGGGGGGGGGGGGTGTACTTTTGCACGTGTAAACATCGGCCATGAATAAAACATCGTTATTATACGCGTATATAACGCGCCGCGCGAGCTTAACTACGTGAGAAGGGAAGAACTTGTATTCGCTTTTCCACTCGCGCCTCTTTGTGCCGCGCGAAAGCTACCGTTTGTAATTGCCTATGCGGCCTATGTAGCTACGTTACGTAGCTGTGGGAACTTTGCCTGGCGCTTATATGATGATGATGATGGAACTTTTGAGAACGCGCTTTTCTCTCTCCCCGCTCCGCGGCTTAACTTCCGTTTTCCGCCCCGCGCCGGGAAATTGCCGAGGCGGGAGAGCGCGAGCTTCGCCCGTAATGAAAGCTGTATGAATCATACATTTTGATAATCAAACTGTCTAAGTGGCATATTCTATGAAAATCTTGAGAAAATTTTGCTGACTTTCAAGATCTGCTCGTGAGAGATTGCTATTATAGGTTTGTTTTTTAAATTGACTGAGGTATTTTGCTCTGGTACTTTGTGTGCGATCCTATTAACATCGAAAGAACTTGGTGTAGGTTCCTACAATTTACTCTAGTCTATTCCACGATGAATACAGCCGCGAATGAGTGATATTAACTCTTTTAAGAGAGACATCTCATTTCTATTAGAGTCGTAACAAATTTCATAAAGTGTTTTATAAAAGTATAAATGTAATCAAGAAATCAGCACTTGCATCAATACTCGAAAACACCCCGAAGCTTCTCGAATGACAAGATGGCTCGTGTCCCCCGCAGTTCCGCAAACGCGCATGTTCACACCTTGATCGCCGAATCCCCCCCTCAAAACAAACTCGAAAAAAGAAGAGCCCCCGAAGCATCGTCGACAACCCGAGATCCGGCAACGTGCGCATCGGTAACGCGAGAGCCGCTACTATAAACTCGCCGTCTCCCCCGGCCGAGAAAAGCGGCTCCTTCATCCTCGGAGGGTGCGAGCGACACCGCTCTCGCTCGCCGATCGTATCTTATAAAGCCCTCTCCCCCCGCCGGGCGGCTGGCGGCGAATCTTCCAATGAAATCGCGCGCGGTGGCCGCCCACGTAGCATGAAATATTTCTGTGAAAGATTCAATGAAAGTTTTCAATGAAATCTTTCTGAAAGTTTTCTTACGGCTTTTGGCAATCTTGTAGAAATATTTCAAAGAAATATTTATTGAAAACTTTCTGAAATATTAAGAGAACATTCTGTTGGAATAATATTTTCTTTTAAATTAAAATATTTCTCAGAAACATATCTAAAAGCTTACAGGAATATTTTGTGAAATATTTGATGAAAGCTCGCGAAGCAGTACCGAAAAAGTATTTTTAAAAGATTTGAGAAATCTTTTTGAAATCATTAACCGAAATGATCTATTTATTAAATGGATCATTCATCAACCTTTCTTGAATGATTTTATTAAAGGATTATGCAGAGTTTCATGAAACGTTGCACATAAACATTTACGAAAGCTTTCAGAATTATTTCACGGAAAGGTTAATCGTGGCTTTTAGACCGTACAAAGAAATTTTACTGAAAGCTTGCAGGAACTTATCTTACAACATTTCATGAAAGGTATCTGCAGTTTTTCATGCACTACGCGGAAACTCTTTTGAAAACTTTCATAATTATTTCATGGAAAGGTCAAATTCCACATTACAATCCTTACAGAGAAACTTGACTTGCAGAAACCTTTCTCGAAATATTTTATGATAAGTTTCTGAAATGATTCGCGAAATGTTACACATAAATGTTTTTGAAAGTTTTCAGAATTATGAACTGAAAAAAATGAGTTTCCATGTCGAACGATTACGGGAGTGAAAAGGCTTTAAATTATACTTGAAATTTCGGAAAAAGGTAGATCTTTTGTATGATCAGAGCTGTATAGTTTTTCTGCTTATGAAATTTATTAGTTCAAAAGATATTAAGGTTTTATTTTTTTTTCTTCAATTTTTTGAATAGTTGTATCTTAGTGAAAAATTGGTCTTTTTCAATGATCGATCATTTATTTTTTTCGTCCTTTACTACATTTTTAAAATTAAAGAGAATTTTTAAAATTCATGTATTTAATTTTATTTTATAATGATTTTAAATTATACAGGGTATCGCGATTGTATAAGAGAAAAGATAATGAATCTTCTTTATGCCCTTTATGTTGACACTCAAAAGCCATGCTGAATGGCTCACTTAGTCCGTCGAAATGGCGTATCTTTCTAAAAAACGAACTGCAATTCCTCTAGATCGGTATAGTATATTACACACCTAGGGACAAAAGTGGATCTTTCCTCCCGGCGGAGTGATTGCTCCCCGAGGCGAAGCCTCATACATTTCCAAAACGTTTCTTGAAGTATTTTTACGAAAGATTTCATAAACATTTCATGAAATTTTTCCGAAGACTCCTTGTCCTGGATATAAAAATATTTCAGAAACTTTTCCATGGAATGTCTCTGAAAGATTTCTTAAAAGAATTCAAAAAATATTTCTAAAAGGTTTTAAAAATATTTCAAGTATCTTTTACGTGGCTGTTAAATTCATCTTGAAAACATTTCAAAAACCTCTCAAAAACATTTCCTGCAATTTTTTACGAAATATTTCAGAAACATTTCGTGAAACATTTCATATTTCTGAACGGTTTGAAACCTTTCATGAAACCTTGCAGAAATCTTTCAGAAATATTTCATGCTATACAGTTTGCGAAGCGTACAGACAGGAAGCTCCGTCGCCGGGCGCAGACGCGGCGGCTGCTGCTGCTGCTGCTGCTGATTTCTCCGGCGGCCGGGGTGTGAAAATCAGAGCGGTGTGCGCGCGCGCAGAAAGAGGGGAAAGACTGCCACCGTCGGCGAGGGTGCGAAAATTGCAAAAGAGGGAGGACGAGAGAGAGAGAGAGAGAGAGAGAGAGAGAGGGAGAGAGAGATTGCCGCCATTTTACAGCGGCGCGAATCTGCATAACGATCAGAGACTGTCGTGTTTATCAAAGCTTCTCTCCGCCATCTGCATAATTTTCTGTCGCGCCGCGCCGAAGAAGCGACTCCGCTCTCTCTCTCTCTCTCTCTCTCTCTCTCTCTCTCCTCCGCTATATAAATTGAGAGGAGGAGGAGGAGGACTTTGCAATCTCCCGGGCGCTCTCGCATTTTACGTGCTCGACTTGTAAAACTTTAACGAGCCGCGCGAATAAATTATATATACGCCCGGCATTTTTGGCCTTCGCTTAAAGTAGCCGCCGGGGGTGTTTTCGCTTGGCGCGACTTCCAGCTAATGCACGTTACATAAAGCGAGAGCCGGCGTTATAGTTTGCCCGCCGCCGCCGCCGCCGCTGCTCCGCTTCCATAAAGCACTTGATGGAACGGGCTTTTTGCTGCCTTTGACTTTTTCTCCAGCGGAAATTTGGATTTTCGTAGTCGAGAGTGCTCCGCTGTAAATAGCCTCGCGTCTTTTGGGTACTTTAGAGTTTTGTAAAATTGCGGCCCGCCTAATGGAGGTAATTTTAAATTTTAGCTTAATCCTCTCCTTTTAAATCTGGAGACTTTTATTTTTAAATGAATTTTAAACGTTGCAATCTCATTTGACGTTTTCTTTTTTTCAAAACTTGCAAAACCTTAAAACAGCTGATTAACATTTTTATCTCCTCCGAAACCATTCGCCTTCGATAAATATTCAAAACGGAAGATGAATCTTCAATAAGCTGGCGTAATCATTCGTCAACATTTTCCAAACCCACTAATCCTAGGCAATAATAAGAAACAAAAACTATCAAATTTCATCGGGCAAGAATTCAAAACCAAATCATCGTCACAATTCTCCCTTCAAACTCGAAGCCACCCGCTTGATCGGCCATAGAGAGCAACGCAGTCTCGGATTTCTCGCAAGTGCCCGCGTAAACTAGAGTCGATCGATCGATCATCCATCCTCCGGAGGAAGAGAGTCTCTCTCTCTCTCTCTCTCTCTCTCGCGCGCGGTAGCGTCGCGCGTCACGGCCGAATTCCCATAGCGCGACCGTTGAGGAAGAAAAATGCCGAGTGACAGGCTCGGGGGGTTATTAGCCCGCTCTCTCTCTCTATCTTTCCCGCGGCATATGGACCGATCTCTCTGCACCGGAGGGGCGCGCGAGCCCCGAGATAAGATAAGGATCGCCCGGGCGGCAGACCACGATCGGCGCTAGTTTTGCTTAACAGGTCCTGTTTCAAGGGATTAGCCGATATTAGCTCGCTTGAGTTTCGTACAATCGACGACGGAGATCGCTACCGAGGCCGGGCTTACGCGCGCCTCTTTTTTCCTCGTGTATACGTGCGTGTTAGGGTGATGGCTCTTTTTATTTCGACTGCACGCTTATACGATATTACTTAAGGTTAAACATTTTTTTTTCTAATTATTATACAAATGCTTCTTGCGAAACTTAATAAAATGGAGACTCTTTCGCGTGCTATTCTGCATCGGTGAAATTTCCGTTGTTTAAAAAAAAAAATAAAAAAAAGTGAACAGTAACCGTAAAAAGGTATCCGCGCCACCGACGTAAACCTACAGCTCCCATTTGCCTAAACGAAATTTCGTCGTTCTCTCGTCCGCTCGAGCATTTGTTCCCGCGACGCACCCGAGGGCAGTGTATATAACCGTTGCTTAAAAGTCGTATCGCGTTACGCGGCAGTCGGTGCATTAGTTCTCCAAGGCTTCTGGCTACAGGCGCTTCGAAAATTTGCATATACGCCCGGCGATAGATCGTTCGATATCAATTGCCGAGGAGCGGCGCGGCGTTTTGCGCGGAGATGCCTTTTTCGCGATAGCGGAACGGCCGGCCTAATGGAAGCTTTTATGCGCCGCGGAGAAACGTTTTTGAAAACAAAGCTCTCTTTTATGCTCCTCGAGCGCTTTACGAACTTTGACGTGTTGGACGAAAATCTAATAATCGGCGCGTTTGGATTTATTATCCGAGATATTTTTAGCTGCAGCGTAAAAACAGAAAAGAAAGTCGAAAGAGAAGAGAAAAGGGGACGTAAACTTTTATCCCTTCTTTTTACGCGGATAATTATAGAAGGTCAAAAAAACTAGCAAAGCAGAGAAGGCGTCGCGTCACGGCATTTCATTATCGAGGGACGAAAAAAAAAGAAAAAAAAACAGTCCAGACACCGACGTGCGTCCGAAAAACGCGAAAAGAAGAAGCGATTATACCGGGCGTTAGCTCGCACCTGATTCGGAGACTTAATGAGCCCGTTGACACGTTATAACGATTCTCGTCGTCCATACACTCCGGGGAGAATTGCCAGCTCAATAATTCAGAGCTCGCCGAGTCCTACATAATGGAAGTTTGTCGCTCGGACACGATCTATCATACGGGGAATTGCGTTCGCGCGGCGGCCGTATCTTTTTACCTCTCCCGGCCTTCGTTTCGCCCGTAGATACAACGTGTCGCGGACGATGGAAATTCATTTATTTGACGTTATTAAGGACGATCCCTGGCGCAGCTGCCCCGCGAGGAGATGCAAATAAGGCCTCGGATAAGGCGCAGCGAAATTATACACGGGGGAAGTATATAAAGATTGATCACGGGGGTTTAATTGAGAACGGAGCTCCTTCGGCAGCGGCGTGCGGCGCATTATATAAATATTAAAATGCGCGTTTTCAAGAAAAAAAAAAAAAGAAAAAAGAAAAATATTTTCCTTCCCCTCGAACGGTCGCGAGTTATAATAGAAAAGAGGCTTAACGAGCCGGGCGCATGCAAATGAAAGTGGCGGGACATTATAAAGGCGTAAATCACGAGTAGCCCGGCGCGTAGAGTTGATTAACGTTTCGTAGTTCCCTATAAAGCGGACGATTTTCGCGCGCGGAGCACGGCTCATTTTTCAACGTCTCGTGTACTCTCGGGTCCGCGGGCAAGGCAACCGCCGCCGCCGCTCCGCGCGTCGTTCACACTTAAAACCTCATTTTCGTTCGCGCGCGAGAGAGGGCCGAGAGAGTCGAGTCGCGCATAAATATTTACACGCCGCGGCGCAATTTCCTCGCGAGCCTGCATAATAATCCGTCACGTAAAAGCTTCATTTCGAGTCGATTCGCCCCGGCCTCTCGGAAAATGGCGTCGCGCCCCCCCTCTCGAGGAACAGGAGCACTATAATGCTCCATTCCGTTTGTGCTCGAGAAAAATTGCCGCCCTCCTCCCCCCGGCCTGTCTTCGCTCCATTTTTCTGCTCCCCCCTCCGCGCGCCCAGCCTCACCGTACGCGAGCGCGCGCGCGCGCGAGAGCGGCGTCAAAAGCAAAGCTCAGAGGCAATCATGAGCTTTCGAATGCAAAACAGCCGCCGTCGCCGCCGCCGCTGCAGCGAGTTACCTACTCCAGCTATACGGCACTTTTACATTTAAATGTAAACTCGCAAAGTGCGCGGCCGAGGATCCGGATGGAGACGTATAATATTATGGGCGCTTCTGGCTGCTCTCTCTCTCTCTCTCTCTCTCTCGCCCTCTCTCTCCGTGTGAAAGAGAGATTGAATATTTAGACGCGAGATGGAAGTATCAGATGTATAAGCTCTTTTTCCTTATATTATACGTGCGCGAGTGTAAGCCGGGAGAGTGACAATTTACTATCTTAAGCAGCCCGAAAACCAAGAGCCCGCTTCACATTTTTCTGCGCTTAATCATTTCGCTTTAACTTTTTATTTCTCCGCGGCTGGTAAGTGCATCACGTAAAACAAAAAAAAAAAGAAATTTTAAATAACTTTTAGGATTAATTAGAAGGGTACGAAGTTTGATTACCCGTCCCGTGCAAACTAATTTGAAAGAAAAAAAAGTTGTCTGCTTTGAAAATTAGCCGAATCACTGCCAGTCGACCTCCCTGCAAAACGCGAAAGATCGTTAACGGAACTGCAGAAAGAGAGAAAAGGCTGCCTCGCTTATTGCACAAAGTGTGCCTGTGCATGATTCAAGGCAGAAAGTAGCAGGCGTGCACTCGCGCCCGAATAAAACACGTAGTGCGCAGAAGGAAGGAGGAGGGAGACGACGGCGCAGCGGCGGGTAGAAGAAACGAGGCGGCAGAAGCGCCCCGGAACTTTAATATTTTACACCACAAATGCGCGAGAAATGCAAAACAGCAGAGGCGAGTGGCGGCGGCGGCCTTTCTGCGCGGATTGGATTTAAAACGCGCGCTAATTCGTCGACGCGCGATGCTACATTAATAAGGGACCCCCCCTCCGTCTACTTTTCGAGTTTCGCGCGGACCGCCCTTTTTTATCAGCGGGCGTCGCGCAGCGCGGAGAAAAACAGCTCTCCGAGAGAGCTCTCCCATGCAAATCAGTTCGCACGCCTCCCCGAGCTTTAATGCAAAGTGCTTCGGGGCTTCATAATGTTTAATTATACTTACGCTCCTCCGACTGACTTTTTGCTGATGTTATTATAATTGGGGACAAACGACACTTTTTACCATGAATACGCGAACGAGACTTTATTTAAAGTTTCTTAAAAATCGAGCATACTTCGCATCGAGAAGAGGAGCAGAGAACGTTTATTAGAATCGTTCTCGTAATTATCAAATACCTCGGGGCGTTCGGGTAAAAAATAATGATACATACTTGTTCATACGTGGGGTGTAACAAAGCAAAAATTATTATCCTAATTACAACGCGCCGCGCGCGCGAAGAAGTGACGCACGTATACGTGCACCAGTCCCCTTTGGAGCTGTGCGAAATTCAAAGGAGCCTTAAACCACCGGCAATCCCGGCGGGGACACGGCCTCGCGCCGCGCGGCGTTACATAAATAAAACATCCGGCCGAAATCACGGGAATTTCTTTTCTGAATAATTAAGACGGCAAAGTGCGAGCTTTTACACAGTCGCGGAGGATAATTAAGCAAAATAAGAGACACAACGAGCCGCGCCGCGACGAGGCTCTCCGGGGCTGCGCGCATGTATATACTCGCCCGTGACGCAAAGGGGATTAGCGCACCGGCCGTGTATAATAGAGGACTCTCTCTCTCTCTCTCTCGTGTGGGTGCTGCAGGTTGGGCCGCATCTAAATTTAAAATCTGCTTTGCATAATGCCGAGAGCAGAGGAGAGACCCGCGCGCCGCTCTACCCGAGCCAAAAGAGAGGACGCGCGACGCCTAATTGCCGCTCGTTCATGCCTCGAGAACACCCCCCTTCGACACCTACGGCAGCCATTTTATATAAAAGCCCCGCGCAAGGAGAGCCTCTGATGGCCTGCCAGGCAACTTTGCGCTCGCGACTTCCGCTCCGACGACGGGCCAGATGAGCTGTCTCCCACTGTCGGCTTCGCGGATTTGCAATTACACAGGCACCGTCGCCTTTGAATTTGTGATGGGCCGCGCGGGAGGATGAGCTAAGCGGTTGCTGCGCAGGCTCTTTCTTCGGGTCGCGAACGCCGCTTGGACCAATATTTTATTATATCGTGTCTTTTCTCTATACTTTATTAGGAAGATTGCCTGCAATTAATTCAATCGCTCTCCACATTTCAGGTTTACGGCTTCCTCCGACGAAAAACCCTCGTCCCTAATTAAAACACATTCTCAGCGGATGAACGCGCGCCAGATGGTGCGCTCACTTAGTGAGCTTTTCCGCCGCGGTTCGGCATTCATTACAACACACCTACCGCGGCGGCGCTGGAATGCCGAGCGATTTATGTTCGCGCGAGCGCATGGTGTAACGCGGCGCCGCGCGGTTTAAAAATTATTATTGACCTTTCCTTCGAAGTGCCTTTGCGCAAGATGTAGGCCGGAAGGTTATTAAATTTATTAGATGGCATTTATCTTTTCGCAGTCCGCTGCGTCCGGCGAGAACGCACAACGATGTATATTCGCGACTCTCTACCGCTCGGTGTATAATGCGCTCGTTGATTATTATATGAAAAAGCAGTTATGCGAGGCGGTGCCTCTTGGTAATCATTAGGAATTGTGCCGACTCTTTATATGTACAGTTGCGCGCCGCGAGTTTTCACTCGGGTAAATGAGATATAATGTAGTATATAGGCAATATTCACGATCCTTTTGCGCTTGTAAAAGATCCTTCTTTCAATCGCGGTTTAGGAATGAAAATTAATGATCGTTTCCCCTCAAGGAGAATAAGTATAATTACAGAAACATTACATTTGTTACTTCTAACCTAAACTAATATCTGTTCTAGAAACTAAGAAATCGACTTTCAAATCAACTCTCGGCAGAAAATAAGCATAAAGAACACTTTAGCCGAGAATAATCGTCCTTAAACACCGGCTGCAGCCCGGCGCGCAGCGTCGAAATCGCTCCGCGACGAATCAGGTCCGTCTCCCCCCTCCCCCCTGCGAGCGGCCGCGTTTCCCATCGAATTTCCCTTCGCACTTCCGCCGAGGCGCGTACACGATTTTCCTCTTCCGAATGACCGATCGGCCCGGGCTCTCTCCGCACGCGCCGCCGCCGTCTGCTCAATGTACTAGAAAATCTGTCCATTGTGCCCACCCCCCGACCGCCCTCGCAAATCTATGTCGAAGTCGCGTCGATCGAGCCACGTGCCGCGATTTCCAGCCCCCCTCCCTCCCGAGATCGACAAATTTCAGAAACTGGCCGCGTTTCGCGTTAAACGTTGTCCTGCGCTGTGTAAGAGAGATTGATTCGCGGACGGGGCGAAGGGAAAACTTATTGTCGAGGTTTAATGTTGAGTGAGAAAATCGAGGGCACGTGCGAGTTTCGTAGTAGCATATTTTTCCAGGGGTTTTGGGGGGTGAAATGCGCTAAAAGTTGTATATGCAGTTGTTTGGGTGATATCTGTTAATCTAGATGGAAAGGTTTACTTGTATCAAGTACTGCAAAAGTATGTACCGATAAACTAGTATTTTAGTAATTATTAGATTCTCGTTGAAGCTGTAAATCTAGTTTCACAATTTTCCAACGAGACTATAAAGAATCGGAATTACGTGGTATTATCTTATTAAAGTAGGAAATCGTGTTACTCTTTACAAGTTTCACAAAAATTCTTCCTGTTAGTTCCCCGACATAATCACCTTTCACTAAATTACCCAGCTATATAGTCAACGAGGCTTCGATAGAAACTTTTTATCGCGGCCTGTACGCGCGAAAACCTCAATCTTCCCCGCGTTTCTTTAGTCTTGTACAAGTTACGGTTTAAAAAAACCTTCTTAAAAAGATTCATACGCGTTTGTACGGCGAGCTATACTCTTAAAGGAGCCGCACGTATATATCGCGCTCGAACATTGGATGCGTCTCGGAAAGGCTGTGCTTATATTCGAGATTGCGTATCCGTTTTTCCTCGCTTTTGCTCAATTATTTATGCGCTCTCCGCGCGATCGTAGCACAGCTGAATGTATTTGCGAGTAAATGGGCAGAGTCCATATATTTTACCGCGGAGCGGCGTCCGACGTATTCCCGCGGCTTTCGATAACTCTCGCGAATTGTTGGCGAGCGAATCGAACGCCCGAGATCTTGGCAAGGATGCGACGCCCAGCTGCTGCTGCTGTTCCGCGCCCGTCTTTTCGAATTCCTGGCAGGAACTTATGCCGCTGCACGCTGCCCACCTATTCTGTATTGATGTCGAACAGTGGCAGTGACAATGCTCTGGAATAGCTTTGAATTCTTATGTTATAGCTCGCAGACAGCTTTGATTAAAAGATTAGGGTATTTTTTATTTAAATTATACAATACAGTTTGCTGTAGTAGTCTACTGCAGTTTTTAATCAGGAGGAAAAATAGCACCGCGTTAAAGTTTACCGCTCGTGACGATCGATAAAAGCCAGAACAAAAAGTGACTCCATAAAACTAAGCCAGGCAAAAAACTCTCGTAAATGATTTTTTAATACAGAGCAGCGATTCCATTGAATCCGCGTGAACGTGCACAATAAAAGACACGAGCGAGAGAGAGCTCGATGACAGAACATTTATCAGAGGGGGGAGGGGGGGGGGCGAGTGTATGTACACACACCATAAAGAGCCGAATCGAATCCGCTTTATATTTAAATGGCCGGTATGCGCGCAGAATCGAAAAGCTGACCTTTTAGACGACCATTACTGGCAGTTTCCTGCCCCGCGGAGCGGGGAAAAAAAAAACTGCGCATCCGTAGCTTCCTCCCTGCTCCCCCGACCGACAATGGGGACTGACAATGATTCGGCCACGGGAGGAACGTCGCGAATTAGGCTCGGTTCCGCGTTTATAGCCGATTCCGGTCCGTCCGCACTTTTTTTTTCGGGGGGAGAGAGACGACGCGTATATTAGCATTGGTTAGCTTTATGGCCCGTTCAGTTCCGGAGTTCCTTCGTTGGTGCTGCGCTGGCTGCACGGATCGCGCCGGAAAAGAGGAGCCGAGCCAGATCAATAAAGTCGGCCCGCCGGGAAAAGTAATGCCAAATCGACTGTCTCCGAGCTCTCTCCTCTGGTTCGCTCCTCTTTCGATGTTCAACGACTGTACCCGAGGATTTTTGAGCCACTGGAACGTTTTATCGCTCAAATTTCTGATCCGAAAAACACGAGGGAGTTTAACCAACTGTAATTCCATGTCATAAAAATTATTATTTATTGGACGTTAATGAAATTTATTTATTAAAAAAGACGTACAAAATACTTTTGCTTTATACTCTTAAACATGTAATTCTTATTTCTACTTAGTACATCTTAGTAAATCTTAGTTCAAATATAAAAAAATATAACTTAATCTAGCTTGACAAAAATTGAAGATAAATTGCGAGTACTGTTCAGAGCCTCGTGAGAATTTTTAAAAACTTTCTTAATCCTTGCAAATATGTGCGGTTTGTAAACAGCTCTTGCTGTATTTGTAAGACTATACGGCTCTGAAAAATGAAATTTGTAAATTGCCTTGCGGAATGAAAACAAATTTAACTTAATTGTGTACCTTCTACGCACAAGCACTTCCACCTGTACGCCTCGGACTTGTATGCATCCTCTTGTTTGAATTTGTCCATCGGTATCGCTTTGCCTGTCCTCACCGATATCACATACTTATCGTACCTAAAATGAATTGTTTTTAGAAATGTAGCAACAGAATATAGGGTTTACGGGTAAGTAACACTGACTCAAAGGACTCGTAATATTTTAAAAAATCAATCAACAGTTCTCCAAGAGTTTGCTCATTAGCATATGGCATGGCAGTGTCTGGAATTTTAAAATCCACAGAATATTCTAAGTCGCGGACGTCTGAGAAACCTCCGAACTTATCTGCGAAGAGAGTTTGAAGGCACGGTAGAACAGCAGGTTTTGCGCCACCTATTTATAATGATAAAATTAATGAATAATATATATTTATTTATATTTATGTTAGAAATTGCGTAGTTTTTAGTTCTTGGGCTTACATTGAAGGAAAAAGATCACCATTAAAACTAAAGAATAACTCGAAATCGTTTGGTATCTTGCTTCGTTGATATCTTGGATTTTTGCCCATAATTTGATGACTAATACTAGAGGTTTTACTCGCCAATCAACTAAAATCAAATCATTTCGTTTTAAAGGATAAAAAATGTTTCGAAAAACAGACTTTTTTATCAGGCAAATATAAAACTTGATAAAATCGAGTTTAAGAAATGCATTTTTAGTATTTCTTTAAATCTTGTACATTTACCTTTAGCGTAGTGATACAATAAATGCGTGTTTCGTAAATTAACACTATTGTTGCAACTTAAATTGACTTCAACATCGTATAAAATGTGTTTAAATATTATTAAGGGTACTGTTGGTTTAATTAATTCGAAATTTTTGACATAGTCTAAAAAATTAAATAATAATATTAATATTTAATAAAGTGACAAATTTTTAAACCTGCCATTATTTTGCCATCAAGCCTGCCATTAAAAGGCAGTCAAAAAAATAAAAAAAATCACTTACTATCGCTTTTAATAACGGGTGCAAAGTTTTGTAAGCAAACAATTGCTCTCATTCTGTCGCAATTTTGCGAATCACTTTCTATAAGTGACATGTCGAGATCTCCATTATTTCGTGCAAATCCAGTTAAAGTAGATCCAGTTACGTATAGACGGTGGTTCGGATGAGAAGTCTACAAATATTGAATAAAAAAATTTGATAAAAAAGCATTTGATTTTTTTTTTTTTTTTTGTTAAACAAAGTACCTTTATGCGATCGTTAAGTGATTTCCATAAATTCATTTTATTACGAAACGTTGCTTCTGTTTGTCGTTTTTCTAGATATTTATCCCATACATCTTTTGATAATTTGTCATATACAGAACCAGTTATTAAATTTTTAGGAGTTTGGGTTGGATAAAAGTTTTCGATTAAATCCAAAAATTTATCCGGCGACATATGACAAAATTTTGGTGCTATGTCGTAGCCTGACATCTTCGTCTTTTTACAAAATGTTCTGTTCAGTGTAATAAATTTTTAATGATTATTTTTGAAAAATAATAAAGTTGTTAGTAACAATTTTTAGTTGCAATATTGTAAAATTTATAAGAATAAATAATGAATTTCTATTTCCGTTTTCCCCATTTCAGTTATCTTAGGATGACTTCAACACTTTGGAAAAGATATGATTCAATTGTGATAAGTAACTATTTTAAAATATTACAGTTATATTTCGGTATCTAAATACACGCCTTTGTTCTTATATCTATATATACGAAAAGACAAAGACGTGTAGAATTTTTTTGCCCTGAGTATGTCGGTGCCATCAATGATAATTGACGATTACTGTGAAATAGTTAATATTTACGCATTTAATTAAAGCATAAAGCAGTTGCTCAGATGCAACTGTTAATAAATTAGTAAAAGTCACTGATATATACTAACAAATTATTTACTTCAAGTTTATGGTTTAAATCGGTGGATTTAAGGAGTCGAAATGTCTAATTTTTACAAATAAAAAAATATAAAATAAAAACCATATTGAAAAAGATAATGATATGGTGCTTTGCGTATATTTAATCTAAAGACGTTAAATCAATAAAGGCTTAAATTAAGGTTAGACTTGCGTCATAAAGAAAGAAATGCTTCAAATCGAGTTATTTTTTGTTGTTAAAACTGAAACAATACTCCTACTAAATTTTCTTTATTACTCGCACAGTTTGACTTACCTCAAGACTCCTAAATATACCGATGGTATAACAAATTTGCCGGTGCCGGTGGCTTACTTAGACGTGACACTGCTGATTGGCGCACTTGCAAGTATAAAACAATTGCTACTATCGCTTGACTCGCGCCGCGCAGGAGTAATCTGACAACACCGCGCGCTTATCCTTCCTTAAAAAATCCATGAGATGTAAGTTGAAGCTCATCATCGAGCATTGTGCTTGGTCTAGAGCATATACATACGTATGATTCCTTCCTTAAAAAATCCATGAGATGTAAGTTGAAGCTCATCATCGAGCATTGTGATTGGTCTAGAGCATATACA
>JAWWML010000012.1:529034-540093 GCA_035047165.1 Ormyrus rosae | reverse complement strand
TTTTAATGTTTATAAAATCATTAAACGAAAAAAAATACATGTACGCGCGCGAAGCGCGCACAGACATCACTAGTAATCGAAAAAAATATATAAACGATCGAATCAAGCGCGCAGGCGCGCCGATGTTCTGGATTCGTTATTCAATTTTTATTTTGACAAAAGATGTATAATAATGAAGGCTATTCCTCCACTAGGGGCACTGATAAGCACAAGGGGGTAACGCGTGCACTTTTCTATCTATATAATATGTGGATGTGTGCTTAGTCAATAAATAAGGACATACAAAATAAACGCGTTACCCCCTTGTGCTTAATCAACGCCGCTAGAAAGCTAAAATTGCAAAACTTGAAATTTCTAAAATTGTTTAAGGTACCCATCTTTTCCTTTTTTTTATTTTCTATTTTTAAAAATTATAAGTTAAAAGAAAAAATAAATTTTATCAAAGAACGGTCCTTGACTCGCTCCAGGTCACGAATTCGAATCCGCTTGCGGGTGCCAAATCATCGGAAACAATACCGAAGTTGAAGCGATCAAAATTTTACGTTTATTACCAATTTTTATCGAAATCTGAACTACTTGTCGCCACTTTTTATTTACCTTTTATCATCATTATTTTTCAAAATGAGTGTATAATACAGTGTGCAGTTTGAGTTCGAATAGTTGTCCGAAGGTTTTGCGCGAAAAGGGGTTGTGCAGCAGCTCGTATGACACACATAAAGTCTCTTCGGTGTCGACTTTCGGGCAATTAATCTTCCACCTATGACGTCGAAAGCGTCGTGAGACAGAGAATGAGAGAGAGAGAGAGAGAGAGAGAGAGAGAGAGAGAGTTGAACTGCCCAGCCGCAGCCGCCGGAACACAACATCCCACTTAGCTCGAGTCGTTGCAGAAAACAATTAATGCGAAATCGATTAATAATTACGCTCCAATTCCACTCTCTCGCCTGTATGTGTACTATATACTGTTGACGAATTTGCGGGCGTTTCGCCTTGGGTTATTTATTGATTTCCCCGTAAAAGCTTGAGATTCGTGGTAATTGATTTCTTTTGATCTTTTTTGTTCTTCTATTACCTCGTATGGAACGTATAATCATCAGCTTTTTGTTCATTCATTTATTTAGTCTTTGTCGATTAAACAAATTGTGTTAAAGTTTTAACAACAGGAGTACACTAAAATAAAGATGAAAGTAAAAGTCTTACGAGACACATTACTATTTGATCCACAGAATCGCTCTTACGATCGGACGTCTTAGATTACGCGAGCTCCTTGAAAATTCATAGCTCGATATCCTCGTTGCCCTCCCCGCGTCAATCCACGCGACGGCGGCGCAGCTCCTCGTCGTCGTCGTCGTCGAAAAAAAAGAGGCCTCTCGCGCAAGAAAAGCCAAGGGAGGTATAGGGTAAGTCGACGCGGTTGGTTGGCGGTGCGCGCGCTTTTAAAAAGAACTGAGCGAGCCAATTTGTAGGCTGTCGCAAACTTTTAAAACACTAGTTGACAGCCGCCAAAGTCGGGCCCGCGCGCCGAGGGGAGGCGGGAGCCGATGGATTGTAAAATAAAACTAACTTGGCTCTTTCTCGTAAAGACGCAGACTTACACGTATACAAGCCTGCACCCCACCCGAAGTGGCTACCGTTGCTACCTCCCCCGACTTAAATCTCATTCCCGCAAGAGACGAGGAAATTTTCTTCCTCCCGCTTGTTTTTTTTTCCTCCGAGCTTTCTCCTCTTTTTTTTCTCTCGTGTGCAGTTGACGCCAGTTCCGCTACTGCTTTCGGAGCTGTTTTTTTTTTTTCGGAAGCCGATGGATCGATTACGGGGAAGGATTGATTATTAGACTGTGATTTGCATTTTCGGGCGTAATCAAAATTTTAAACTCGGAAAAAGACAAGATTAAATTTTAAAATTCTTTACTCTTCGACGATTCAATGCTTTTGAAGTAGAAGTGACGCGCTATCCAAAATCGCACATTGTAAAAATCTCGTATCAATAGAAAAATCCCGTTCGGTCGAACGGGAACGAAATTCTGAAGGCTGCACAAACAGAATTTAAACAACTCGCATAAATAAAAAAGTAGCTAAAGACTGGTCCACTCCTCGCCTTACCCCAAAGCTACTATAAATTCCCTGGTACGTTAGAGTCCGCGGTCCATTATCGACTCCTATAAAGTATCGTCGCAGAGGAAGTCGGCGTAATTTCCTAACAAATCGTCGGGCTCTCGCATCGAAGGCCACGCCTCGAAAGGAAAAAGAAGCCTCGGCCTCGGGGGAGCAGCAGCGGCGGCGGCGGCGGCGGCAGCGATTGAAATCCCGGAAAGTTTAAAAGCGTATTTTGACGTTAAAGCGCCAGCCAGACCGTCCCTCGTGTCCTTTCTTCGCCACTCTCGTTCGATACAGGCTATTAGCGGCGCGTCCCCGATTTTATCTCCGCGCTTTTGAAAAATCAGCGGGGGTCGAGGGAAAAAAAAGGCGCTATCGGCGCGGATCAGCGATTGATGCGTCGACGCGAATTTACGCCGTAAAAAATCGCGAGCACTCAGATCTCGAGCGCCGCTCGTTTAATAATATAAAAGCGGGACCGTGCCTTGGCTCTTTCGACCCTTTTTTCTTAGCGGAGAGCTCTAATGGGATTCGAGATTTCTGCGGAAACGAGGATTGATGCATCAAACATTGATCGCTCGGTAGCCCTTTGAGAGTGGCTGATGTGCTCGCTTGAATTTTTAGTTGCTTCGCAGATGTCGAGTGTAAATTCATTATTTAGGTGTATTTCTAAGATAAAGTGTTCTTTCAAAAATTTTATAAGCTTCTCAAATCAAAAGCCAATTGTTATCTTATTTTGTCTTTATTTATATAAAGTCAAAGTAGTGCTCTGCAACGATGTGCACCGGTACAAAAATAAATGACGTGAATCTTCTGCGCATTAATATCCCGCATCAACGAGCGCGAAGTGAACGATGGCGTATCAGGGAAATCTTGCAGTGATGAGTCAGTTCTGAATTCCCGCGATGTGAGCTTAGACTCTAAAGTAATCCTAATAAATTCATTAAAGTATCCCCGAAATTTCGCAGATACGACTCCCGAGTAAACGTGCACGCTGCCGAGACAGTCAAGCGTGCGAGGTGTGAATTCGTTAGCAGCGCTAAACAATGTCGTACTTGGGCGGTGACGGTGGTTTTGGATAATCGTAAACAAGACCGATGTTGCCGGACAAAAAAGACGGCGTTTTTGGCACATTTGCGTCGTTCGAGATTCGGATAGGAGTGGGTGAGCTCATGCTGATGTTCCGTTCAAAATTTCCGCCGCACTCTAGCCATTCTCTTCGCGCTGATGAGACGACCATCCAGAAATAGGAACTTATTACTGAAAGAAATTATTTTCGTTTAAAAATTACATTACTTTGAAATGAGTTTAGTTTTAAACTAAACGTTTAGTTACTAAAAAGTCAAGAATGTTTTTCCAATAACTTTTAACTTTGCAATATTCAATCAGTTTTAATTTATCTTATTAAAATTTACTGTGTTTACATTCTTCCAACTGATAAAATGATAAAATCATGTAATTTTTATTGTTCAAAATTATTTTTAAGCTACTGTTTCCTTTAAAAGTATCAAATCTTACACATGATAAAGTTAAAAGATTGAAATAATTATCGGAAAATACTTACATAAATAAATACTGCAAGCGGGAAAATACCAAATTGAATTTTTTGAGGTGTCGTATTTTTCGCTTTCCGTTAGTTGCATAGCCAAAGCAATGGTTTGGTCTATGATGCTAACCATTTGCAAATACATCCATGGCAAAGTGTAATTTGGTTTCTTCTACAATAAGAATTTAAATATTGAAATATTTTAAAAATCTAATATTTGAATCTACGAAATGGAATGCGAAATACTAATTTTGAGAAAATTTATACATATGTTACGCGAGAGTTAATTATTTTATAGGTACAGTTTTAACTATGAATTTGTTTCCTGGAAAAAACGTATTTAAAAAAGGTAATCAATTTTCCACTTATGACAAGCAATACGGAATTTAAGTGTAAGTAAATAAATGAGTTATATTTTAAATTGCTTGACTAATAAATCTGTCTTAATTTTTTGCCTTTAACTTGAAGCGGAACGAAAAGCAGTTTGTTCGTTAAATAACTTTATTGCGATTTCATCCTTGCTCTTCTGGAAGTCGATTAACAAAGTTTTAAGATTTAGTCGAGATGCTTCATTTAGAGTGTAGACAATGTTAATTCGTAACGAGTCAACATTGGGTAAAAATTTTCTCATTATAGCGGAATGGAAATTTCGGCGGCGGAGTTTCAGAATCTTCCATGCTCGTACTCACCAAAAGAGAGCTCAAGGCCAAGAGAGCATTAGCGACGAGAGAGAGCGCAGAGTAGATAAGAACGCAAGTCAACAGAGTGCGAGCTGTAAAAATATTTTTTTTTACTTAAAATTACGCTTCCTCCTTCTGCGCAATGAATTCAAACGGGTTATTTTTAAACGAAGGAAAAGGATAGAAGAAGTGCTTTGTAGAGCGCTTCGGAGATAACAAGTAGGTGGCATGTGACATTGACGAAAGCCGGCTTTTATGCTTTACACTTGACGCTTACCCGTTTCGACGACTTTTAGATGTTTCATAACAAAAGTCCAGTTTAATCCGAAAAGCATCCACGACTCCAGGGCTATTATGAATTCTTCTTCTGCCTTCGTCGAGAAGAAGTTGCTGACTAGCATGTTGATCATCAGAATCGATAGGGACTGTAAACAAAGAATTTCGTTTAAAATACACCGGTTTTTTTAAGTTGGATTTGATCATTTTACGTAGTTATATTTAAAAAGAGGACTACGATCCTGAAACTTCTCAGAAGTGTTGACTTGTTTCGTTTTTAAGCCTATTATGTTTACTTTCATTTTTGCTTTCAGGCTTAATTTCAACTGTCACAAGTATTTTTAGAAAAAAAAATGACTCATGAATTAAACTAAAAGTGTTTCTATTAAAATTTATTTATTTAAGAATTACATAATAAAAGTTTTTTTTTAACTTTTGATCTAATTACGTTCTACGAAATTTTTCATTCATCCATAAAAGCGTTTAAGTTTTAATTTATTAATTGATTGATTGATTGATGACTTACCAATCCAAATGTTCCTATAAGTTTGACTGCGAGAGTCATACTCATGCAACACGTCTTGGTCATTTTTTGTAGTATGCCTTGTACTAAACGACTCAATAAATCACAGTTTTTTTGCAAATAATACAATCGTAATATAAGCTTCTTTCAATCTTGGAGAATACTGAATAAATCGAGGCAAAAAATGCCGTAAATACTAGCAGTGATTACGCTTTCTAGTTTGTTTACTTTCGCGATTCAATTGTGTTCACTTTATATATTATTTAATCTTTGGTTCAATTATTATACAGCAGTTTGTGCGTATAAATCCGGAAAAACACTGATCACTTGTATATTTATAATTGATGAAATGCTAAATAACCACAAATTCGGAACAATCCATAATTTCCGTCGTACCGACAATCACAAAAACTTGCACAGAATTGCGCGTTGGTGTTGAGAAAAACATATTACTCGCTCTGGACATGGAATTCGACTGAGAGTCCGACGTTAGTCATTACGCGACAAACACTGATGATCGCTGGTCCTACTTTGGGTTTTCTCGGGTCGAATGCCACTTTCGATCTAAACACGAAGATAGTTGAACGTCCGAATTTATAATGAGTTGCTGATGAATTTTAAACAACACGTCTTCGCGGAATCGAGAATAATGCCTGTCGGCGCATGCGCGCAGATACTACGCGCTCTTCTGCTTCTCATGTGTATTGGTTATCTCGAAAGGCAAACCAGCTGTGTGTTTTCCTCTGGTGTATACTGAGAGCACACGTGATTTTTGAGGTTATACACGTTCTTTTCCGACTGATTGTTGTTTTTGTATTTAATTGACTGGATCAAGTGAATTACAAGTGGTTGTAATTTGGTAAATAAAATGGCGGTCAGGGATGATATTGATATTTGTTTAAACATCACAGGAGGTACTGTAAATCCAAAAAAACAGGTAAGCAATAGATTAAGGAAATGTCTCTATTTACACAGCTTGAACTTTTATTTATTGTCTCTATGTGTTTTATTAGACTTCACAAATTGTTAGTGATACACATGTAAAGAGACTGAAAAAAAATCCAAATGAGAAAATGAAAAAACCATTTAAGAAGTTTCAATCGAGCGAGCCATCAAAGAGTCTTGTTGTTGGAGCAAAAAAGAGAATAAAACAGAAATCTTTAGCTGCTATAGTTGCCAATAACTTGAAAAAAGTTAATCCTACTAATCAAGTCCCTAAGGCATCTATTTTAAAAAAACCAACAAATATTTTTAAAAAGAAATCTAATGTAGTATCAAATTTAGAAACAAAAGACAAAAAAGTAACCGAATCGAAAAAGGCAGTTAGTTTTTCAAAAGAAGAAGATACTCAATCAAGCAAAACTTTGGTGTCCTTTTCAAAACCTACAAAAGAAAACGCTATTAAAACTATTTTGGCTAAAAAGAGAAAGGTTGACCCAGATGAACCAAAAAAAACTCTTTCTTCTATTTTTAAAGTACCTGATTCAAAAGAAACAAAGCTTCTTGAGAAAGATTCAGAAGAAAATAAGGGAGACAATAAATTAACAAATAAGAAACAAAAAGTAGAACCATTTAAAAAGGAATTTAAAATCAATAACACAGTAAGTTTTGATAAAGAAAGTGGTCCAATTAAAAAATTTAAAAAATTAAAAGATAAATTTGGAAAAAATGATTCTACAAAAAATAAAGGGAAAGACATGGAGACAAAAGTAAATTCACATTCAAGCGGAAAAATCTCTTCTCTTTTTGGACACAATCCTGAAGTTCCAGTAATAGGTCAAAGATTTGTAAAACCAGTAAATGAAAAAGTATTTAGTGTAGAAAAATTTAGTGAATTAGGTATACATGCTTATTCAGTATCAAATTTAGAACAAAACATGCAAATTACAACTATGACAACAGTTCAAAAGAAAGCAATTCCTGTAATATTATCAGGAAATGATATTTTAGTAAGATCACAAACTGGATCTGGAAAAACTCTTGCATATGCATTGCCTATCATTGAGACTTTACATAGTATTAGGCCAAAATTGACAAGAGATTCTGGTATTAAAGCTCTTGTAATTGTTCCTACAAGGGAACTTGCTCTTCAAACATATGAGTGCTTTTTAAAATTAATAAAAGTAAGTTCATAATTGAAAAGTTAAAATTTACAATTTCATAGAAAAATTTTTATACAATTTATTAAATATTTCAGCCTTTCACTTGGATCGTACCAGGTTATTTAGTAGGTGGAGAAAAAAGAAAAGCTGAAAAAGCAAGATTAAGAAAAGGTTGCAATGTTTTAGTTGCAACCCCTGGAAGACTACTGGATCATGTAAAACATACAAAAGCCTTAAAACTTAGTAGCATTAAGTGTTTTGTATTAGATGAAGCAGATAGAATGTTGGATATGGGATATGAAAAGGATATCTCAGGGTAAGGATCTCACCTTTATTTTAATTTTTTATATTCTTTTACTTAAATAAAATTTAGATTAAAAACCATTTTATTATTT
Source organism: Ormyrus rosae (assembly GCA_035047165.1). Taxonomy (NCBI): domain Eukaryota; kingdom Metazoa; phylum Arthropoda; class Insecta; order Hymenoptera; family Ormyridae; genus Ormyrus; species Ormyrus rosae. The sequence continues at coordinate 532,478 of JAWWML010000012.1, read as the reverse complement.
ACCTTAATTTAAATTTTATAGAATTGTTGCTGCTCTTGAGGATCCCATATCTGGTTCAGATAACTCAGGTTATGATGCAATGCAATTACTTCGACAACACATAAAACCAAATTCTGATGAAGATAATGAAAATCAAAATGAATGTAATGAAGTAATAAATAATTCAAACGAAGACGAGCTGGATGACGAAGAAATTCCAGTTATTAATAAGAGAGAATACCACTCTGATTCTGACGAAGATGCTAATGATATTTCAAATGATAATTCTGATTCAAAAAATGCTGAATCAAATATTGAAATAGAAAAGGCTGATAAAGAAAAGAATTCTCAAAAGAGCAAGAAAAGACAAACTATTCTTTTGTCAGCAACATTAACTCATGCAGTGGAAAAACTTGCTGGCTTGACAATGCATAATCCTATTTTTGTTGATGCTGCTAAAGACAATATTGAAGCTACTGGTGGAAATATTAGTGAAATCAATGAAGATTTAGTTGTACCTGAAAGTGTAGCCCAAAGTTATATAGTTACTCCTCCAAAGTTAAGGATGGTTACACTTAGTGCTTACATTGCTGGAAAATGTCAGGTAACGTTTTTATAAAGCAGCTTTTGTTCAAAATAAAAATTTTTATTTTTGAAAAGAAAAAATTCTTTTTTAATCATTACATTTTGTACAGAGTCACGGAAATCATAAAATCTTAGTTTTTATGGCTACTCAAGATATGGTGGATTTTCATGCAGAAATTCTATCTTCTATTCTAAATAAACCTACAGATGAAGAAGATGAGGATTCCGATCCTTTAGTCGACGTAGAATTTTTAAAACTGCATGGAAATATGACTCAAAAAGAAAGAACGGAAGTCTTTAAATCATTCAGACAGGCAAAAAGCGGAGTTCTCCTATGCACGGTAAATTTTTTTTGTTTAAAAACTTTTATTACAGTTCTTCAAAAAATAATAACTTGATTTAACTAAATGTAAATATTTATGATTTCGCACTAAGGAAAATAGGTTTGATTTTCTACATTTAATATCACAACGCCAACCACAATCGCTTTCATTCTCAGATTAGTATTAGCATTAGTAAAAGGAGACAAGCAAGTTAGGCAGTTGTATTAATTATCATTTCCAGAAAAATTTTCATTCCAGCACGAAAATCCCATTAAATTTTTTCAGCCAAGCGCTTTAATCACGCTTGTGCTTGCTTGCAAAAAACTCCGGGGCGCAAAATCGCGTTGAAAAATATCCGACAAAAGGAGGAAAGAGCGTGGCAAAGCGTGACAAGCCCCCAAAGGGAGAGAGGAAGAGAAGGAGTAAAGAAGACAAAGAGGCGAATGAAAAGCGATGTAAGCGCGCATGCAGTCAGAGCGGCAACCGGAGCTGTAAATTAGCCCGCGTGGCTTATTCTTTCAGGACGAAATTAAATATCTACCCAGGACCCACGCTGGGCCGCGGCTGGAGGTTAACGCGAAAAAAAAAAGCAAGAGTCAGCGGCCGAAGGAATTATTATATGCGCCTCTCTCTCTCTCTCTCTCTCTCTCTTCTTCCCTGGTAACGAGTATAATTATCATCGCCGCCCCATGCTTGCTTTCTCTAAGCCTCTTCCGCCGGCAATCGTCTCTCCGCGATATTACTAAAGAGTTCGCACGGACATTCGTTTGCCGCATTGACAGTAATTCATGCAGTAGCGAGAGTCATGCTGTTTGCGCACGAGCAAAGTTCTTTATCGGCGAAAATTCCTCGGCAGATTCAACGAATTTTCGACAGTTGTTTAGCTCTCTAGTTATTAACGCGACTTTGGAGCGTTTGCATAATTATGTAAGAAAGCTGGCTCTTCTTTCTTTTTCAGCCTTTGGCAGCGTCTTTTTTGTTTGTGTCAATGCCACTGGTGTTCAAATAAAGTGCTTTTTGGTTCGAAACCATTGGCTCCGCGGAAATTTTGTATGTTATGATCTGTGTTTTGTAACATCAAACGAATATATTGATAATGAAAAGCGGAAAACATTCAGTTATTTATAACTCGCTTCGATTTTTTAAGGCAACGAAACGGATTGAATCTAAAAAGTATCTACAGTTTGTTCAATGTATTAAAGATTCTATTTAAAAATATTCATTAAAGTTCCATTAAACATGTTTTTTCTCCTCCGATTTTGACGGAGATTATAATTAAACTTACTCGTTCGCAAATAGAAACTCCGAAAAACTTATTGATTAATGACTTTCCTCGTTACGTCATCGCCTTCCGCATTTTTTTCCTTAACTCGATAATAAATGTGGAATTAAAAGAAACAATTATAACATCGAGCCCGCTCATTTTTTTTTCTATCGTCCAGCGCCATACGAGCGGTGGGAAATCGTCTTGATCTATCCGTCGGACGAATTGCCTCTCTCGCTAATTGATAAAAAAAAAAAAAAAATGTAAAATCGGTCGCTCCCTCGAATCGCTTTGTAATTTAGAAACTCGACGCAATTACCGATGGCTCTTTAAACAGTTTCTCGTTCATCATTCCACCTAATGATCTCGAGATCTGTCATCGACAATAATGACATTATTTGTCCCGATATAAAATACGAGAAAACAAGAAACGAACGGCTTATTTAAAGGATAAAAGACGGACGGACGAGGGGCAAAGAAATCGGTTCCCAAGCTTCCATTAGAGGAGAGAAGAGCCACTCTATAGATACGTAGTTTGTAGCGTATTGCCTCGTAATGCTCGACGCAAAATGATCATTACGTCTGACTTACGAAAGCTTTCCTACCGCGGCGTGTATATGTATGCGGCCGGCGTAATTGCTTACCGATCGCGTTTCACTGCAACGACTAGAAGTGTCGGGGCCCCGAGCATTTCGACATTCGTCGTTGACTTTGTAACGACTCTGACTATGACTTTCTTTCACGCTTCGTAATTTTGACGCATTCAGCTGCCGTCGATTATTGGACTTTTACAAATCATAAAGCAGTGGAAGCTCTTTGTTCGAATTGATTTCAGTTTAATTAACCGAGTGTTCTTTCAAATCGAATTTTTTCCGTACACGTAATTTTATAAATTTCGCGTTTGTTACTATTGATTTGCATATCACGCATTCTTTCAGTTTCCCATATTTTTATTCTTATTTCTTCTTCAATAAACTAATTGTATTTATAAAGAAAATAAATGTGCACTATAGAGTGATTTAAAAAAATATTTTAATCGGTAAATTTAAATCGCAGAATAGTTTTTTTTGACGCTGCTAATCCTCAACGAACCTCCAATAGTAAAAAAGGAAACGGAACAAAAAAAGACGATCGCACAACTTCTGTTCGGGTAGCGATTAGCCGAGATCGACAATTTCTTTTTATATTCTCTCGATCGAATTTCGATCACACGTACTGTTCAATCGAAACAGGAGTCGACTCTTTTGAAATTCGAACGTTGCTATGACGAATAACAGGAAAATAAAAAAATCA
>JAWWML010000012.1:475092-528934 GCA_035047165.1 Ormyrus rosae | reverse complement strand
TTATTTTATTATTTAATCATCATGGAATCTTGAAGAACTACGAAGCTCGCGAAAGGCGCGAGTATTTCGACTCAACACGTACTAAAGCACGGACATTAGAGCCCGTTTTTTTTCGTTTCTCTCCATTCGCTAGTTTTTGCGGACGCTCCTCGACTCGCTTCGAGAAACGTGGGAGCACCGGCGCTCGATCTTCTCCGATGCGTAATTGCGGTCGAAAGCCCGCATGATCCTTCCCACCTTCGGGATATAAAAAATCCAGCGATCTGCGCTCTAAAAAAGAACAGTTTGTTTGCTTTGCGCGGTCGCCGAAAAGAGAGAGAGAGACCGTCCGCGCGGAACCGCATCGGCGGAAACGCGAGAGCTAACGGCTCGACGAAGACGCGCACGTCCGAGGCGAGGTGATGAAGCGAGCGGGCCCGGATCGGAGCCGCCCACGTTATATCGCGCGGCGCCGCGACTCCGCCGGGCCGATTATTCACGAGCCGCGAGCGGCGGCGAAAGCTCCTCTCTCTCGCTCGGCCCCAGCGGTGCACCCCATGATCTATGACCCGAGTGAGATGTTCGGAGGGGCTATTCGTTACCGATCCTTCTAAACGACCGTTTGCCCCGTAATCGAGCGGCTTTCGGCCCTCGAGGTACGCGCGGTGGCAAGTGTATAGATTTACTTTTTTCTTGTACTAAAAGCGGCGATGAAGTTTAGTTTCTAACTGTTCAAGTCGTTTTTGTGGATGGCACGTCGATTTGGGCTGAATAATTTTTTAATCTTGATGGCTTGAACCGTCTTTGGTATTATTTATATAACACGATAAGTTCTTTATGTGTCTAATTATATCACAAGATTTATCGCTCAATTGTGATTAAAATCATGATCAAACATACGTGCTTGAACAATTTTCATTGGAAGAGATAGAATTTTACAACAAGCGCGATTTAAATAATCATTCAGAACTGAAAAGATTGCTTCAAAGTTTTTCCTTGGTCTGTACCCCCAATTACCTCGTATCTCAAATTAGAATACTCTCCTCAAGAAGCAGATACCAGCACAATACCGCTTTCCACGCAGAAAAAGCAAATATTCGCAGCGCTTACGGGCCCCCGAGCGAACCTCGGGCGCGCACCAAACGCCCCGATTTCGTGAAGGAATTTATCGGACGTCGAGCCCCCTATCGAGGCTCGCGCATCCCGCGCCATCCCTTTCCCCCGGGCCTCGAGCCACTAAATCACCATCCGGGGGCTAGCCGAAACATAGAGCTCGGACTGAAGCGCTCGCCGCCGGGGTCCACAGCAGGAGAGTCGCTCTCTCTCTCTCTCTCTCCGCCCGGGAATACAAAGTGGCGGGGGCGAGCGCCTTTTGTAAGACATTTGTAAAGTCGCCGTCGGCTCCTGCCTTTATGTATACCCCCTCCCACCCCCCCCGCTTCGCTCGACGTTTGGTAAGAGCAAATATTTGACTGCGCGCGAGCCGGAGCCGATCGGGCTATATTTGGAAGTCGCGCACAAATGCCTGATTTATCGCGGCTAATCCGCGCGGCGCGTCTCGGCCGCGGAATGCGCTCGCAGACCTGATGACGTCGCGATGTTTTTCGAGGAATCTCTCTTTTTGGAATGTATACCTAGCTTCTCGCGCGTCGGCGGAGAAAAATTTTTCATGTGTTCGCGCGATGTGCTTTCGGATAACGGCACGTTTCGCGTCAATTTTTATACGGCTTTTAAGAAGCCAATTTCGGCTTTGAATTTCGAGCACGTTTTTTGGATGTGCACTTAATTAGAAATTTTTAAATTTGATATCTTCGAACGTGAAAGAGTTCGATAATAGTTTATTAAACACAAGTTTGGATACACCCGAAGTTTATCGAATAATAACATCCAATTTCCATTTCAGGACGTCGCCGCACGTGGATTGGACTTACCGAAAGTTAATACAGTGGTCCAGTACACGGGTCCCACCTCGGCTCGCGACTATGTGCACCGAATCGGCAGGACGGCTCGCGCGGGCACCTCCGGAACGGCGACACTTTTCCTGACGCCGCCGGAGGTCCAATTCGTGCGCATGCTCGAGTCCCGGAGGATACGAATCAAGCAGGAGGACATGGAGGACGTACTGTCGAAGCTTATGGGTCCGTTGTCCAGGCAGAATTCGGTGCACGAGGCAGCCATCGCCCTGCAGAACGATTTCGAAAATCTAATCATCGAGAACAAGAAATTCTATTCTATGGCTTGTAAAGGTATATGCCCGGTTTAAAGTAATACGGCGTATTGTTAATTTTTAGGTGGAATGCGTGACAATAATGAGGGATGGCATTCTTTAATCACGTCAATCTTATTTGATGTTTGTGAAAGTAAGGGGATTTAACAACAATAAGATAACGGCGTATGCATATGCGTGGGATTGTTTCAACAAGCATATACATATGCTTTTGCGCAATCTCGTGACAAGTTTTATTTTTGAATTTAGATTATTCAAACAGACTTTTTGACGCAGGCTGCCTGCTCGAGAGGCTAATTAAGCGAACGAAGCTCTTAAAATTTTCAAAGTTGAATTTTCTCTTATTTCAATTCTCCCATTGTTTCTCCCGCAGCATCTCTCCATCTCCCCGAGCATCGAGTCGGCGTCGTTTATAGACCATAATATGCTAACGAAGAGTAACGAAAGGCGATTAGAGCTCCAATTTATTCGGAATTAGAAACAATCAAACGTAAGCGAGTTACGTTTAACGAAGGGAGAAGCCTCTTCTGCGGCGATGCGGCTCCCGTCTTCCCTTAAAGACTAAGCCAATATCCAAGTGGCCTCGCCTCTCCCCCCTGGCGAAGTCAGGCGCCCCCCCCCTCTGCACTCGAAATTATGGGTCGGCGCAGTCGGTCGCGTATATTTACATAGTCTACGGACGAGGAGGGATGATCTTGTTTGCTATGCCATGGTTACTCTATTAGGATTGTTACGGGGAAGAATTTATTTTGCGCAATAATAAATCCATTAGGATGCGCCGTCCTCTCTCTCTCTCTCGCTTTCTCCGGGTGGGGTGTGTGCCGAAGTCGCGATGGGGCGGCGCGCCGCCGCCCCCCCTCGAACATGAAAGCGCGCCGCTGCCTCCATTCTTGTCTTCTTCGCACTAGTCGAGGGGTGTGGATAGTGGAAAAAATGCGATTTAACTACTTGCCGGCAGCTCGACTGAGAGTTTATGGAGTTAAGGGCTTTTGAAGTGCGGAATTGCATTTTAGAATTTGCATTTACATTTGTATTATAAACATTCGGAGCGAGCCGTCGTTTTTTTTATTGCTAGTTCCAGGTTGTTATCGACGGACATCGCGATATCTTTGTATCTTTTATGAATATTTAAAGGCAATGTAATATTTGTGTATATTAAGGAACGAGACTGAGTTTTTTTAAGTAAAGATTATTAAAAAGTTAAGAAGTGCAATTACAGACGGACACGTGATCTCATTGCCGGGAAAATTCATTCGGATGATTCTGGCAATGAGGTCAAGCCAAGAGTTCAAATTGCAACGTGTCAACTTTTTACATAAGATTTTGGCACCCGATTACAGGTATATAAGAGAATATAAATTTTTAGCTCATTAAGATTTTCATGATTTCGCGCCGCGTCTCGGCTAATTAAACCAATTAAACGTAATATAAAAAAATCGGCTCGTGCAATTTATACGATATTTTATGCGCTTTACTTCAGGAAATTATTATAGTAATGATTTCGAACGCCACAAGGTTGGGCACTGTTATTATTATATATGTATGTGCGAAGGGCAGCTGAAGTTACGAGTATGAGTGATCATTCCCGGCGCGGATAGTAACGCCGCGTAACCGCAGTATGCAATCCCTTTAATCGCTCGGAGAAAATAACTTCTTTTTGAAATTAAAAAATTCAGCGCGCATGAATTATGCAAATCCGCGCGCCGTAAATTAAACGCTGCACCTTGAGAGGAGAGCCGTGGAATTATTATTCGTGAAACTTTCGAAAACTGCCTTTTCGAGGAGAAAGACTTGTCGCGACGAAAATCTGCGTTCAAAAGGCAAATTCCTTAAAAGAATAAAATTAAGTAAAAATTTTACGAGCCAGTTATTATTTATACACGACGGTTTTCGGTGCACGAGAAATATGCAGAAAAAGTTGTAAAAGCACGTAAACTCGGAGCGAAAAGAATTCCAGGACTCCGCGGGCCAAGGCATAATAGATCGACTCGTAAAGCCCTGGGAAGGGGAAGCGAAATCAATCGAAGTGCATCATTTAAATCGGTCTCGTGCGCGTTTCGCTCGTAAAATATCCGCAGAAAGAGAGCGGAGCGAGAGAGAGAGAGAGAGAGAGCGAGAGAGGGAACGGCGATGGCCCCGCTCGGCCCATAAATCTTCCTAAAAGGTTTTGCGGAGCGGCCGCGGAATCGTTGTTGTTTCGCGGCCGCCGGGAGGCGAGCGCCGAAGGGAAGCTTAGCCACGGTTTTTAGCCGGAGAGCCGTTACAGCCGATCGGCGAATTTGACTGACGCTACACAGCTAACCACTTGACCGCTGCTCTCTCGGGCCGAGCCTCGTGATTGATGGAATAATTGTGGCGGGCGAGAGTGGGGGGGAGAGAGAGAGAGAGAGAGGCCGGATTTTCTCCCCCGCGCCCCGCGTGAAAAATCGCCGGATTAATTTATCAAGTTTCCGGTTTGTGATCGATAACGGCTTTGATGTGTTATTTAGTGCTAGCTTTCTGCTTGCCGAGGCTCTTTAGGAGCGGCGAGTGCGCTAAAAGCTAGTTTTATTCGATCCAACGTGCTTTCTTAAATTCAAAGTCGACCCGCTAAAACTTTTTTCTCGATCGGATCGCATTTTCGCGAACTTTACTCAGCGGTGAAGGTCCGCTTTCTTTCTGAACTGGTTATTAATCTTGCGATATACACAGCTGAAGCATCGGAGTTAAAAAGTAGAAAAACCGCAGTAGATTACGTTGAGTACTAGAGTGAAAAATTGAACTAGGTCGAATTAATGAATAATAAAAGTAGCTTTTTTGCTTTGCTGCGCGGCGCGTATAATTTATGAAAAATTTTTTAACTGCGTTTTTCATTCGCTTATTGTTTCCATTACTCGCATTTTAAGCAGCGCGGAGCTTCCTAATTTGCCCGACTGGCTTTTGCCACCGCGAAAGATACTGATCTTAATTTAAAGATATTGATCTTTCATTTCTCAACGCAGCCGAATTCACTCGCAGAATTTCACGCTCGGACAGCTAAGAGCGTCGCAGGTATATCGTCGTCTAGAAAATTTTCATAGCGCATTACGCACTCCGGCGGCTCTCTCTCGGCGCTACGTCGTCGTCCTCTCTTTCTCCTCTCCTCGGCCTTTTCGCACTTTCATTTCCTGCGCCGGCGGAGGCGCGCACGAGCCCGTAGACAATAATTTCATTTGGCGCTGCTCGCTCGGCACCCGTGACGCCATTATCCCCTCCTTCCCTACCCGCGACAGAAATCCGCTACACTCTTTCTCTCCTGCACGTATATATATATAGATACGTACACTCGGTATCGCGCCTGCCTCGAAATTTATTTAATTCCCCGGCGGCAACAATGGCGCGTACGCGCGCGTGCGCCCTGAGTTATACGCCCGAGGAAGTGGAAATCTCGCTAATTCGCAACATTATCACCCCAATAGAGCCAAACAGCTTTCTCTCTCTCTCTCCCGACCCGATCGTTCCGACCCCTCCGGCTTTCTCGATTCATCCCCCCCTTTTTGCGGCGAGATTCAGCCACTCGATTCCGAGTGCGCGTCGAGCAGCAGCAGCCCCCCGATGCCGACGACTTTGATACCCCTCTTCTCTGCGCTCGGGGCTAATTCTCGCGTGAATTTGCTCGGAAAGGCCCTTTGAATCGATGAACTGGATGATTAAAACGTGTCGATGATTCGTCAATTTATTTATGTACGATGCCCACTGGGCTCGGGGGAGACGTATTAATCTTTTCGTAACGCCCGCTGAATTTTTCCTCCGGGGCTCTCTCTCGTTGATAATGCGCGCTTCGGTGTTAATAAATGTACCACCGACGTTATTAATCTTTTATTGTGCCCCCTGTGGATCTGTTATGTAAATACCGAGGTTTTCGCCCCATCGGTTTCCCCGAATTACCCCGAAAGATTCGAAACCAGAAAGATGACTTCGTACGTACCCAATTTTACTTAATATACAAACGAGCAAAAGTATCGTCTAAAGAGCGCGATAAAAGGAAGCAATAACACCGGAAGACCGAGGAGAAGGCTCGAAGGGCGTGTATCTCAGAAGGGCCGCGAGGAGGCATCGACACCGCCCGCTCGCGTCGACTTTGTACATCAGCCGCCCCCGAGACGCGCGGTGGGTGGCGGCGGGTCGGACTCTGCGGCGTCGGCGCCCCGACGACGACGACGACGACGACACAATCCAACCACTTAATGTGGCTTCCGCCGAAACCACTTACGGCTTTGTGCCGAGAGACTCTTAACAATGCGATACAGGACGCAGATACAATAAGGCGCAGTTACATCACTTAGGAACAATGGCGAGCGACGCCCGCCAGCGCGAAACCGTCCCAGATTTATGTATTAAATGGACGAAAAACCAAGTCCCTCCCTCTCTCTCTCTCTTTTATTTCCCGAGGAAAGGACGAGGAGTTTCACGCGTGTGCGTATACGGCACGGGGGGGGGGGGGCTTTCTTTAGCGCTTTGCCGGATCGAGCTTTTCTGCTCGTACGAACGACGGCGTCTCGCGTGTGCGACGGAAATGCGCGGAGTAACTCGCCGGAAGTCAGGGAACCGAGAGTGTGCGAGAAAGCTCCCTTAGAAGTCTTTCTTTTGTCGCGGTTTTGCGCTCGCTTTTCAGCTCCTGATCAAGGTCGTCATTTCTGTTCAGTCAGGCTGGAAAGCTGACTTTATCGTCGAGCCGTTTGCGGCTTGTAGAATCTTAAAAGTTTCTTCTCGATATAAAAATAAGCGTTGGAATAAGCAAGGGAAAAACGTCGAATTACAAAACCTTACCGAAAATACTCTTACTTTATTATATTCGGCGCGCTCGAGTGTCGCAAGAAAAATCAATAAAACAAGTTGGCTAGCGTGAAAAAAAAAAAAAAACGAGGCAGGAAAAAAGTAATACCCGCAGTAAATTCGTAATGAATAAAAAAGATGACTCGACGGTATATCTCACGCTTAAACGCATTGTAGCACCTAATCCCGTAAAAACGACGACGGCTACGGCGGGAGCAGAGAGCCCGAACCCCCTCTTGTAAACACTTAATTCAGGCATTATGCGCGCGTAGTTTCGCACGTTACACGGCACAGCCAACGCGAGAGAAAGCGGATATGCACGCGCAGCAGCAGCAGCAGCCGCATGTCGCGCTCCCGCAGCTTCCCAGGAATAATATCGTGTCCCCCTTCTCGGCTCGGGGGAAACTTTCTCAGGCCGCGCGCGCGCGCGGCGACTATTAGCCGCCGGCACTTGACTGCCTCGGCCCGGCCTAATGTTCCTTAATAGCGCGCGTAGGTGTATTAGCCCCCCGGCTAATGGAACGCTGCCGAGGGGGCGGCTTTTCTTTAGTTCCCGCACGATCGTCTGCTGAGCCGGAGAGAAGAAGTGACGACGAATTGCGCGAGATATCGGGAAGTCGCGGATTGGTTTGCGTGAATTAATATTGTGACTTTAAGCGTGAGAGGGTAAACAGTCGCGGTAATCTTTGTGTGATACTGTTTGAACAGCAGATCAAATATGGAATTCAGTATTGGCATTTTTATCAAGTATTTGAAGATAATAGAAGCGTCTTTAAGATTGTGCGCAGCTTATTTAAGTTTGGTAAGTGCCGTCGTTAGGCTGTCATTAACAGGATGTGACGCAACGTAAAATTAAGGAATTAAATTATAATCTCGTCGCGTATAACTTCCCGAATACCTGCTCGCTCATTCGCTTTGAAAAACGTCCGTAAAGACAAATGAGCTAATTAAAATTTTTATAGGATTATAAATACGGCATTAAAAACGAATTCCTTCTCCCAAATTAAAAAAAAAAAGGGAAAAAAAATTATAATTGAAACGTTAACAAATTCGTGATCCCCGCCGCCCATTAGATATTTCATTAACGGCAAATCACTGTACCCCAATGAAAAATGAGCGTCGCGCTCTCTCCCTCCTCTACCGGGTGCAGATAAATAATCGTATAACGCTCTCTATTTTTCGCAGCCTACACCTCCTGGGTCCGCTTCTACTCGAGCTACCCGCGCGAGATGCGCGAGGTCTTCAATCGCAAGGATCTCCATCTGGGTCATTACGCCAAGAGTTTCGCATTAAGGGACCCGCCGCAAAAAATCGGCGGGGCCGGCAGGTCCATTCGGGAGCGAGAGGAGGCCCAGCAGTCCAGGCCCAAGCACCAGAACCGACTCTCCAATCAGAGGTGAGAGAGAGACGAGTGTTCTCGCTGCTTTTTTTTTAGGTTGTCGCGCCCCATGCCTCTTTTTAGCGGCGAGGCTGCCGCCTTTTTCCGCTCGTGAAAAACTAATTATCGAGAGAGAGAGGGGACGATTAGCGCACGCTTCATCGACGTCGGCGAAGGTCGTTCACATTGGAAATGTTTACGTCGCGGCGAACGTTTTGTTTTGCTGGAATTTCACCGATGGAACCTTTCGTTTTAATGAGCCCGTCATTGTTGGGAGATAAAATTATTCAGTCGTAAAAGATCCGCTTTCTGGTTTATCGGTGAGTAACTCGTGCGATTACGTGCGGGGCTTTGCAAAAAACTTTGTTCCAAAATAACTGAAATTATTATTTATGCGCCGTTTGTAAAGACCGGAAATCGTTCGGTTTTAACGCAAAGGACTCGTTAAATTAAAAAAAAAAATTCTACAGGCTTCACGCAACGGCCAATTGATATTTATTTCCATTTCCTATTTTGCAGAATGGCCACACGGTGCAAAAACAATATAATTAAACTCAACATTATGGCACGTAAACGCTATTAAAAAGGCGAACGTCACCTCAGTCGTTCTCGGAACTCTGTAATACAGGAAAGAGAATTAAAAAATAAAAGGTTAAAAGATTTTTCCTAGCCGCGTACGGCATAAATGAGCCCCTCTCGAAATGAGCGGGCATTAAAAAAAATTATCGTTATTTACGGAGAGTTAAAAGCGCAGGCTCGGGTAGAGAGAAAGAGAGAGAGAGGTATATAAGCCTACTGCTTCGTTAAAAAAGAAAAAAAGAAAAAAAAGAAACGGCACACACGAAATTACCGTGCCTAAGTATGTTTACATAAACTCGTTCACAAATAACTCCGTCAATTAGCAGTCGAAACCGCCCATTGTCACGCACGATGACTCCGAAACGCGCCTGCCCGAGTCCCCCGCGAGAGCATTACGAAACGGAAAACCGCGAATCGCAACAATGGCCAGCGGGAGAGAGAGACAGACAGAGAGAGAGCGTAGAGAAAAAGCGCCGGCCGGCCTATAGAGCATCCACGAGCGAATAAAGCGCGTTTATTCATCGCGGCGCAGATCCGCGGGCCGCGCTCTCTGTGCGCGCCGACGCTCATTAATGACGGATTCACGCGTGGCTTCACGTGCGCGCGAGCGAGCGGCGATCACGCGAAAGTCCCTGTATGCCCGTAAGGACGCAGCCCGGCAGCACACGTTACTCTCTCGGAAAATTCATACGTTTACGTAAACGGAGGAAAAAACTAATGGCCGGGTTGCACAATTTTCTGAGCTACTTTTTATATGCTCCTCCGCGCCCCGCTCATTTTTATACAGCTGCCGGGGGGATAGTTTAACGCGCGCTTCTCTAATGGGACGGCCGCGCGTAATTTTTCTTGCGCAATTGTACGGTCTTTAGTTTTTCCGTCGCTTTTTAATTAGCCGCTAAAGCGTCCGGAGCAACGAGATCGAAAGAGAAATGAGAGAGAGAGAGATTAAACAGGTGCGCCGAGCTCGTTGAAAAAAACACAATTCACCGGGCAGCAATTCCGGCAAAAATCTAAGCGAAGCCGTTTTTAGAACGCGCCGAAACGCATTTCCAAAAAAAAAAAAAAGAGAAACTGTATCAAAATTCGAAGCATCTGGCAATTTTTGGAAAAGGGCAGAGCCGAAATTTCAACACCTACCGCGCACCTACCCACACACACGCGCGCGCCTCGACTCGGCTCACGAGCGCGTAACAGTACTCATCCATCGTGGCCGGGGCTCATCCCGCATGTACAAACGTCACATAAAGCTCGTCGGCGTGTATACGACGCTCGGCTCGGGCGGCCGTCAAAACTGTCGGGGCAGTGGCCGATGCGCGTCGGCGTCCATCCGTCATATCGCGTCGGAACTTCGCGGACGCGTCCCGCAACTCTCGGACATGATCGCTCGGACGGAGAGAGAGAGAGGGACGATGTCCCGGGGCTCCTCTTACTCCCGGTGTACATTTCACGTCAGAGCGGCAGCACTCATGCACACCTTCTCCTTCCCTCCCTCCTCCCTCTGCCATTGTTCATAATTATACAATACGGCTATTAAACAGACTGATGCGACCGCCGCTTCCGGCCCGAGAGAGATGAGCGAGCAGTCGTCATTTATAAGGCGACGTGTCGTCCGGCGGAGCGAGCGCACGCGGAGCGCGGATCCTCAAAGGACACCTGCCCCCTGAAATCGCTGCCGCGGGAGAGCGAGAAATCGGGGGACCCCTTTTTTTCTCGTCAGAGAGTTATTACCGCGCGGGCTTTTTTTTGTTTTTTTTTCACCCAGCCGAAAGGGGTGGAGAAATGATTCGACGGGTGCGCGGCGAGAGAGAGGGAGGCTTTTTCGAGTGGCTCTCGAATTGGACGAGTGTCGCGGTGGCTGGGGTGCCGCGGTTAATTTGAATTTTTCCGTATCGATGAACCCTCTCTCTCTCTCTGTCTCTCTCTTTCGCAACGCGCACACGCCTTTCATGTTGCGCTTTTGCGCGGGTGATTATTCGACTGGTTTATGACGCGGATGCGTCTCGTCAAAAAGAGTATTAGCCGGCCTTGATTGTCGAGTTTAAGCAATTACGACTTTTTAAATCTTTCACGGGAATGTTTAAGCGCGAAGAGAATATTTTATCTAAATATACGAAAATTGCGTCGTTTTCCGTAATTATTTTTAAGTTTATTATCTCATTCGCGAACATTTTCACAGAAAACCCGAGCGAGTAACGCAGCTAAATATTTGCTCCGCCGCGCGGCGGAATTCTTCGCACGTCCCAGGCTCTCGTATCATTACCCCCTTTAAAATTTCGGCAAACAAAAGCTCCCGGCAGAAATTCCATCGCAAAAATTCCCAGCGGTCTTCGCGTCGCAATGAGGCAGCTGTCGAAACTCTCGCGATGATCTCTCGCGCGAAAAAAAAAACCAACAAATTTCGTCGGAAAGCGAAAGTTTGAACAAGTGCGGCGGCCGGAATATAACGTATATATACACATTCGTGCAGCCGTTTTCCGGGCGCGTGGGCGTGAGAGAAGGAAGCGGGAGAGGAGCTCTGCGGGCGGGATGTGGCGGCGCGAGTCACTTTTAATGGGTGAAAGGCGGGCTGGTGACGGTCCAATGAGTCGAGAGGCCGAGCCGCGCGCGATTACCTTCTACCCCCGCTTCTCCTCCTCCGCCGTCGCCGCCGCTGCCGCCGCCGCCGCCGTTCCTCTCTCCCCCGTACTTGCGTTCGCAATGCACGTTGGAGAGCCGCCGAGTCTCTCTGGGCTGCGTACCAGCTGCCCGCCGCCGCGGAATATGCGAGAAAGCAAAGCTGATGCAGGGCCCGAGGACGAGACTGATGACTGACGGTGCAGCTTTTTTTCTGTTTTTTTTGTTTTTAAGGGATCGCTTAAACTGTTTTTAAACAATTCGATTGTCTTGCTAAATATCTGAAATTAGATGTGGTCAATAGTCAATGTGAAAGTCAATTTGGAGTAAAATAATACGAACGAGTTTTGAAACCTAACAAGAACACCATAAATTATCATTGTCACGGTACAAATGTTTCGGCTAATTAACTGAATAGTTATAAATCTACCGTAGGATAATCGTAGCGATTACCCTTTCTAAAATGAAGGACGACGACCAAAAAATTGATTACAGAAATGACCTCCTTAACCAGTCGCTTATCCTAAAAAAATTAATTAAATCACGAATCTCAGTCGTACACACGTCTCTCCCCGCGTTAAAAGCGAATTTCGAGCCCTCCATCAATTTAGCTTCCCGGTAAACTCGGCAATCGGCGCGCAGATTCGTCGCGTCGCGTCGATTGCCTGCTCGCGGATTTAGACATTTTTTATACTCGTGCGCACGCGAGAGCGCGCGAGGAGTAAGAGAGAAAGAGCAAAAAAGTAAAGCACGCGAGCGCTCCTCTTCCTTCTCCCTCGCCTCGCGCGTTCTTCGCTCTCGGCAGGTGGGGCAGGCGCAGAGAGAGAAAGAGAGCAGAGAGCGCGCGCGCAGGTGCGCGCCGGAATATTTCGAGCCCGGCGCGCGTTACGAGGCGAGTGTGTGTGTGTGTGTGTGTGTGTACAGAGCGCTAATGTAATGTCGCCGGGGCACCGGGAGTTATTTTAGCCGCGAGAGCTCATTTGTTAGGCCGACGTCGCGTCGACTCGCTGAAAGGAATTATCGCTCCCCGATGTCGGGCTCTATAGACTCTGACGTTTCGAGATTAGCCGATGTCGGGGAGGGCTACTCTTTCACCGGGAAGTAATTACGTGATTTACCGGCTTATCTGGAAATCACGGCTTTTTGTTTTGGAGTTTCGATGCGGAGGGAGCGACGAAAGTAAATATACGGACGTGACTCTAGTTCTGAATGACTTATGAAAAGATCTGAATTATGTATTTGAAATTTTTGTTGACGGGCGGTAAAATTTGAAGCTCGATTGCGTTTGCTGCTTGTAAATGGTCATCTCGCAAGAATCTTGCAATAATAGAGATATTAATAAAATTAATGTAGTGAAAATAATTATCGATTACCTTATCTTTCACGTGTGTTGACGTTAATGATGTCTAAAGCAGGTTTTTCAAATACAAGTATATTGAATTATAATGAACTGAGCTCAATTATCATGCAATGTATTTTTAAGAACTCTACTAAAAAAAGTTTTTACATTGTTTCATACGATTCAGCAGCTTTTTGAAAATACTCTAGCGAATATCTTTCAAGATGATCCAATCGTACGTGTGATTATGAAAGAACGTGATTCATTAATTTACGATAACATTTTTTTTTTCTTTGAAATCAATGTCTTAAATACAAGGCATTTCGAAAATTACGGCAATTAATTTCTCTAATTTCGCGCTTGATAGATATTTTCTCAGCGTCATATTTTTAATCTTTGAAAGCGATGCTTATATTAATGATTACGATAAATGTGAGTGGAAATTTTTCACGCCGTTGCTTAATCATTTTTAATGGTAAATTATATATTCATTTTAAATTAATTAACATTATTTAAATTATGCAGATATTTTCCAAATTAAGTAAATAAATTATCATTCTTGCTATGTCTAATAAACTTTGTAAGTTCTTGCATCAATTTAACGACTTCGAAATTCGTGTACGATACAAGATACATTTCCTCGAAATCGTGTGTATATATACTCCTTACTCCATAAAGTATTTCACTGATTTTTATCGAAAAAAAAAAAAACACGAAGATATTAACTTGTCCGAGAAATTTTTCATCGCAAACGTAGTCAGGCTTATTTTTCATTAATTTACCGAGCAATTAAGAATCTAAAATATAATTAAGTCCTCGCCACAAAGTCCCTGCGCTACACTAAACCATAATGAACTCGTAAAGCCAATTAAACAAAAATTCATATCTCCCTCGTCAAAATTACGCTTTTCCTCCTCGCTCCGCTCGTTATCATCCCGATCGAACGATATATCATCTGCAGAAAGCAGCCTGCACATAAAGAAACTCTCTTCGCGGAATCGCAATCGCCGGGCGATCTCCTCGATTCGACGTTCTTGCATTAGTGCTCATCGCGTCGCTGCGCTCGGCTTTATAATATAATCATCGGTTGCTCCGCGCAGCCCTACGAAAAAGAGGCAGCCGTGTCGTGCGTGTAATGCGCGGTTCTTCTAGAGCAGATAGAGAGAGAGAGAAAAAAAAGGAACAGCGAGACGACGACGACGCCGGAGAAAGGGATATATTCGGCACGCCAGTTGGTTAGGGGGCCTCGCGTGATCCGCCGCCTCCTCTTCTAAAAAGCGCATCGCGAGCAAGCGTTTTTTGTCAATTTTCCATTAGGCCGCATATGTCGCGCCTCCGCCACGAATTATCGGAAATTGCCGGTTGCCCCTAATGCGACAGTTAAGCACCGGCGAGCCCTCACCTTTTTGCTGTTTTTCTGCTTTCAGGAGCGACGGACAGGCCGGGAGAGGAGCCGCGACGCACGGGGGACAGTCGCTCAGGCAGCAGGATCGCAGGACGGGGATGCTCAAGAACGTCAGAATGCTCAATACCTCCGAGTACGACAGCGGCTTGGAGCCGATCAAGAAGCCCAGGAAGTCGTAAGGCGCCGATGTTTTGATGTGGAATTCACTGTAAATGTTTTTTGAATATTTTTCTGCGATTGTTACGTATTTAGAACGACGTTGAATTTATTGTAAACATTATTTTTTAGATCGACTATTTATATTTTTTACTTGTTTCTTTTTAAGATTTTCATCGAAATGACTTTATTATAACTATACGTATAGTTTTCATAATGCAGCTGAACATAATTTTGAACTCAATTCAATTCTTTTGTTGAATCTATTTAATAGGAACTTCATTTGTAGGCTATTAATAATAATGCAAGTTGACACATGAGTAATTATATAATGCCACTTACGTAAGTCTTCAATTCGATCGTATTCCGAATAAATAAGTTTAGTGTTTCAAACTTTCATCGTTTAATCATTATAAATGTTTAAGATGTTGACGAAAGGGAACCAGCAATTAGATACGCATTTATTAAAGTTTGTAAAGAAAAGGTAAAAGAAACACATTTTTGTACATAGACCATTATTTGTACATGAATAAAACTTACGATCTTTGTATAAATAAACTTATGTACATAGAAAATTTGTTTTTTTAATGACTCGTTCTTTTTATAGCTTGTACCTTCCATCTACATTAAATAGTTCTATTTTAAGTGTAAGCCGCAGTAATTACACATAGAACGTACTTTTAAAGAGAATGTGCGCCTTAATGCATAAATAATGGTAATCACTGCGCAGTGCAGACCTCAGAGTACACTTCATTAAAAGCTGTTTTCCCTCAAAACAGCGCCGCACCTAATAAATCAATTTAATTCAACATCTAAGTCAGAAGAAACGCCGGTAAAAATAGAATCTCCCTCATGACAAATCGCAGAAAGCCGCGATTTCCAGTCAGCCGCAGCGCGCATAAACAAAGCCGAAGCGCAAGGCAAGTACAACTACAAGTCCGCTCGTGGTAAGATCCAATTTCGAGAGAGCGGCGGCGGCGGCGGCGGCCTCACAATGGTAATTACGCGTCCATCCGCGCGTGCGCGCGCGCGCGCACACTTGCATATATTTGCCCGCTTAATGCACGGAACGGAAAAGGTGAATAGCTCTTGCCGATTGGCCGTAAGAGGGGCTGCAATAAAATGCAGTTCGCCGCAAGTGAGGCTAAGAGAGAGGCGCGCATGATTGATATCGGCCGAGAGAGAGAGAGAGAGAGAGAGCCGCGCGCCCGCCCGTGTACCTCGGTCACTTTTTACGTTTGCGAGCGCAAATTGCTTGCAAATATAAAGCCGAGAGCCGCCTTCCTTGACGGGCGCCAAGCCTGATGAACGCCGGCGAACGAATAAGGCCTTATTGCACGCCGCCAGGCCGTGGATAAACTTTTGATAGAGGGCAAGGCTGCGCGCGCGCTAGATTTTAATTAAAACCGATTTTTACTCCACTTCGGCGCGAGCTCTTTTCTTATTCGCCTTCTTAAATTGTTATTTAATGATGAACTAAATTTTATAGCATGATTCATCGAGGAATTATTCATGAAATTTCATTTGCAGAAGTGAGCGAAGATGCTTATTTTATTGTTGAAGTTTTCAATGCAGATCTGAGGAAAAGAGATGGATGGCCCGCAGCGTTATTAGCGAATTCCTTTTGAAGGGTTCACGACATCAGAAAGTAAGACGCAAGTATAACAGGACACGCGACATATAAAGTGATTGAATTCCGTGCACTTATGTAGCCGGTGAGAAATAGTTTTTTGTGAAGACATTTTTCAGACCACCATCTGGACCAAGTCGGCCTCTGCTACATTCTTTGATTAATAATCGAAGAATTTTGCTTAATAATTTAAAATATATTGATTGATGAATGTTGTATTTGAAAAAATGAACAGTTAGCAACTACTTCAAGAATTAAGAGACAGCAATTACTCCAAACTAAAAAACATAATTCGATTATGGAGACGATTACGTTGTTTCACAAGCCGTAATTTTCGTAGCATCTCCCTTTTGTAACTATAATCAATTCAAAAGCGCTCCTCTCGAAAAAAGTCATTACGCCAAACTCAAATTGAAAGGATCCAGAAAATTAAAAACAGCGGGGTGCAAATTTGACGTAATTGCGCCTCGTCGCCCAAAAAATTTCCGTCGATTACAAAACTGTATTGTCAATCGCCCGCGGACCTCCTCTCCAAAAAAAAAAAAAGACTAAAAGATCCCTCTCGAATCAAGCCAACGACAAACGAGACGGCAGCAATAATCTCCCGTACACGTTAGGAAGTGAGCTGTCCGGCGACAAAAGGGACTCCCGCGAAAAAAGCGCGAGAACCACACTCTTAACCGGGCCCCGACTCTCCGCCGCTTACGGACTTTTTCAATATCTCGCGGAATCGCGCCGCCCCGGCTTTATACGCGCGGCTTCACGCTCGGGAATCAGCATCGATCACCCGCCGAGAGCACAGGGAGGAGAGAGAACCGGTGTGCGTAATGACGTCCCGCGCGACGATTATCGTTATCATCATTACCGGCCCCGGCAACGCGCATATAATATTCGGTGGCTCGGTCATTCCTCTCGGGCCGCCCCGTTTCGGACTCGGGGATTGTGCGCGCTTAACGCGCCGTAATTACTTTATTAAGCTGCGGCCGCGATTCATCAGCCGCGTCGCGCGATTAATCTTCCTTATAGTTTTTTTATGTCCCTTTCTCGGGCCGCTTAACGCGGGTCTTTTGTTGGGTCCGCGCGCGAGAGGCTTTGTCGGAGACCGCGACAGTTGCTGTCGAACGATGACTTATGTATGCGCTGCGCGGGAAGGAATGTTTACGGGGCGACACACGAGTCGGGCTTCGCGATTTCACGCTCGGGATTATAAACGACGATTTAATGCGGAAATTGCCAAGGAAGAGGAAAGTCGGGCTTCGGCGTGAGGAGAGGCGATACTTTGATGCGGAGCCGTGTGATCGGAGATGTATATATATGTATACCCTTCTCTCGTTTGAGACTGGATGTACGAGGTAATTAGGAGGAAAAAAGTCTTAATCGACTGCCGCGGCTCTTTATTGTGGAATTCTTTGAAGTTCGCTGTTGGCTGAAGGTTTTAATTCGTTTAATGGGTTGATAAGTCTTTCTTTATAGCCCTGATTTTTTACGGACTTTTTTGCCTCGCGTATCCGTTTCCATGCAGAAGCATAATAATACCCTGTTTGTAAATTAATATTTAAAAAGTTATCCGGATCACAGTAAAAAAACACGAAATTCGACGTTCCTTCGAATTCACGGTCCGAGAGCACGGATCCCAAAAATCCGCCATAAGTCAGCAGGCGGCGTCGAAGATGGCCTCGGCAAAAAAAGCACAGCTCGGGCAGGAAAGTCAGTCTAAATCAAAACTCGGGCCATCGGGGCGCAATTACGCCTCCAGCCCCGATTCCCACATACACGGTATCCCGGAAGGGCCGCGTATACACGGCTCTCCGGGGCCGGAGCGGAAACATTTCCGCGCGAGTGAAATCCGTTTGGAAACGCGTCGGAATCGCGGCTGCGGCGGCGGCGGCGGGCGGAATTAGCATTTTACAGGCCGGCCGGAGAGGAGAGCGTTTTATTGGCCTGTCGTGCGAAGAAGCCATAGCCGAAGCGCAATCCAGCTCGCTCGTTATTTTCCCCCGCCCGCATGCGGCTAAACTCGACCCGCGTGACTTGCTTCGTTTTACTTACTGGCGCGCGGCGCTACTTAGCCAGCTAGACGTGTTAATCCAAGTCCGTCGCATCGATCCGACGAGAGCCCGCTCTGTCTTTCCGCCGCCGACGCAGAGCCGAGTTTTGGACGGGTAACCCGAGAGCTGTGCGGCCCGCCATGTCATGCAAAATGCATGACGATCGCGGATGCAAGCCTGCCCGGGATCGCATGTGCCAAGTCTGGGATTGCGTCTTTTATGCCGGCAAGTGGCTGCTGGCTCTTGTCCCTTTATATTTTGGGGGACTGGCTGTCGCGGCTATTAGCTTTGCTTGTGCGTTTCATTGCCACTGGGGAAAGTGTGTTGACGAAAGCGTCCGTTTCTATTGTCTTCTAAAAAGATACGAGTGTAATACCGCTTCATTAATTACGAATTTGAAGCGTGGTTTTGTAAATCAGCCGGTGTCGTTGCGCCCGAAACGATGGAAAAAACCTTGTTTCTGGAAAGTTTCGAACGATATTTAACTGTTATTACATTAATCAAGCGTTACAAATAATTAATTAAATTGTTTATAAGATCGTGCAGAGGAAAAAAACGTAATTCGGGCACTTGTTTGCTCATGTGGTTCGACAACTGCGTCGCCTTTACTGGGGTCCGATTTTATCTACTTTCGCAAACTCGAAGCTCCAATAAATAATCTCTCGAACGAAGTTTTGAAAGGTAACACGAGAAATTAGCTGCGGTTAACAGGTGCACCGCGTTTCGTTCAATATCTCGAGTTCTGTATAATTAAGCAGAGTTTATTATTAATTAATCAGTGCAAACACGTGCTATTGAAAAATCTTCGCCTCCCGTGTAATCTCTCGTTCGCTTATCTAACACAATAGACGGCGATTCGTTCTCGGCAAAATTCAGAAAAAAAAACTTTTCCATCAACGATCCACTTCCTTCCCACAATCTCCATACGCGCGCTTCGAGCGAGAACAATGTTTCCCATAAAAAGTTTAATGCACAGAGAAGTATACATCATACAAGTCGGTGCCGCAGCGAAACTACAATCCACAATGCACACACACACACGCACCGCGTCCGAAAGTTCCTTCGGTGAAAAAAAAATTGCATCCGCATGTCGACGCATCCTCGGCTTCCCGCTCGATTCGATCGAGAGAGATTAATTAATCTCGGGCCGCCGCCGTCGTTCTTGCGCTAAAGTCGCATTAACCGCGATTTTCTCCGGGTGCGCGAGCGACCGAGCGATTACTTAACGTCCATTATAATTACCGGCAACTTTCCCAGGAGGAAAGTGAGAGTAATGCCGCATTTGTATAATCGGCGCGGCGCGCAAGAGGAGGAGGGGGAGGAGGCTTTACAATTTCCGGACGCGCGCGGCCCGCGCACTAATCACGCCGCGCCCGAGCGACTCTCCGCGACGGGCCTTATTATAAAGTAAACGGAACGGTCGCGTTGGCCTGTGCCTGCCTTTGTTTTGCTGCCTCGAAATTATTATTTCGCAACGCGCGGCCAGGAGGAAGCCGCGCGCGCTCTTTGCGCTTTAACGCTTATTAATCGAAAGTGTGTAAGAGCGCGCTCGTGTTAAGCGCGGAGTTTCTTGAGCATAACGGACGTATTCATGCAGGTATAACATACTCCATTCAATTACGGTCGTTAGGAGCCGCGAGCGTGTAGGAAAAAAAAAGAATATATATTCGTTAAAAAAGGTAATTCGACGCTCTCTCTCTCTCTCTCTCTCTCTCGAGTTATTATTTTCTGTAATATTTGCTCGTAATTTATGGGTTATACTCTTTAAGCAGAAGAATAGGCGTTTCGTTTCACATTTTTTTTTAATGATCGAATAGCGTACCGCGGAAATCGACTGGTTTATTGAAATTTTTTTAATGCTTCGTTTTAAAAACACTGGAAGCAACTCGTTACGACGCCGAGGGATTTTTTGTCGCAGCCTTGCAGATTCTTGCATTCTATAATCATTTCCCCGTAAGCGAAGAAAGTATTATCGACGCGAAAGACCGTAAGTTCATCTTGAGAAACGGCCCCGAGAACGGTTCGCCTTTCATAAAACTAATGATTAAAAATGCCGCCGTGCTTATTCAATAACACAATAGCATAATCCGGCAGCGCCGTTCCCTTACATCACTCGCGCTCGCGAACAACAAGCCTTTCCGCAACGCGGTGCACACGTCAAATCAAGGAGAAGCGCAAACAGACGCGGAACGGCGCGTCCCGCGTCATTGTGCCAATATACTCCTTCCCCATTTTTTTTTTCCATACACATCGCGGCGCAACGCGCTACGAGAAAAGCCGCCGCCGCCGCCGCCGGTTTCTCGAAAGACACCAGTACACGACGAAGATGGGCCCGCGCAGATATCTCGGCGAGCTCGAGGAAATGAAATCTGCGGCGGCGGCAGCAGCCCGGGCCTTGAGAACCGGGAAGACTCGCTCTCTCTCTCTCTCTCTCTCGCGCGCGCGGGTAAAATAAAGTAATTGTTGCCATTACGGCGTAAAAGCGAGCGGCGCCGCTGATGTGAGAACCCGCTCAATTACGCCCCGCGCCAAGCCATTCAGATCGCGCCCGAATTAATTTAGACGTCTTAATTGCATCGGTTAATTGTTCGCCTGGAACGCTCGCTCGCTCGCGCGAGAGAGCCTCCCGATATTCTCGTATTGTGTATATAAAAGCGAGCGGCGCGCGCGCACATGCCGATCCCTCTCCGGTGCATGTCTGAAAGGAGATATTATTGCTTTCACCGAGGCAGACTTCCGCCGCCGCCGCGCCGCGAGAGCGAGCTCCGATGCGCTAATGGCCCGCCGATTTTGCGCCGAGAGAGAGAGAGAGCCGAGTGGTAGCCGCGCGGCGCGTAATGCACTCCGACTGCGCGCGGCGGCGGCCGCGGTTTTTCGCCGGATATTTTTCGCCGCGGAATTGAATTCTCTGATTGATTTCGATGCTCGCGCTACCTCGAGACGGGCTGTTGGATTTTCGTTTAGGCGCTAACGGATTTAGCTTCTTTGTATTATGCGTGTTCTTTATGTAATATAAAGTTTTCGCAAGAATCAAACTAAGAGTTATAAAGAAATATAGCGAGTAAACGATTCTTACATTCCCAATGAAGCATTAAATGTTATTTTTTTTTCGAAACTTTCGTAAGCCTTCGTGCAAATCTTTTCCAAAAGCTAAAAGAAACTCCAAAGTCGATTAGACGCGAAAGCAGCCCGATAAACGCGACAAGCAGCGTGAAAATCAGCCGCATCTCAGAATTCTCCAGCTCTCCTCGTCAAAGCGGCCAATTAAGCCGTTTAATCCGTCCGGAGCGCGCAGCGTGCGCCAGGCGTCTTTTAACGGTCTCTCTCCGGCGAGGTAATTGTCGCGTTTTTCACGGCCGTTTTCTCGCCGCCGTCAAAAGGCCGAGACGAGCTAATACTCGCGGCAGGTGCATCTTGGCGCTGCGTTCCAGGAGCCGTTCTTTGTGAGCGTCCGCGACAATCGGAGGGATTAACGCCGATGCGAAGTCGTTAGCCTCCGATTGTCGCGCTTATTGGGGAGATTTATTAATCGCTGAGTGGCGCAAAAAACGCCGGAGGTCGCCGCTTAGTGCGCTTCGCTCTTGATCGTGGCTTTTTTTTTGCCGCGGGAGAGAGATTTTTCTTGCTGATGTAATGGTTTATTTCACGATGCGTGCGGCTGACTATTGGAAGGTTATTTTATATACTTCCTATCTCATCCTTTTGCTGAATTTTACAGATGTTAAGAAAGTTAAGAAAGTTATGTAAAAGATTAATATCCGATGCGGATACGAGTATTACAAGAGTTTCGTTTATTTTAAAAATGTTTAGTTCTTGAAAACTTTGATTATGTAACTAATACATGATCATTATATGGTCTACGTACAAGCTAAATTTTGCAAATTATTTACGCGAAAACTCGACTCGATCGTTTCGTTTAACAAAAAGGACCATTTTGCAGCATTTCCCCGCGGCGAACAGCTAAAAAACCCGAGGCGTCAGTTCCCGGTAAATTATTCCAATACGATGATAAAACTCATCCCAACTAGGAGCTCGCAGTGCTCAAAGGAGCCAATTTAAAAATCCCCTTTTCCCCAGATTACCGAGGGGGGCGGACAGAAAAAGTCGAGAAAAAGAAACTGTGCAGGCCGGCCTCGAATTGGTAAACTTCTCGGTAATTTGTCGCCGCTCGACGCAGCCAGCCTCGCTTTGAACTGCTCTTTTAAGCGTCCTCGAGGCCGGGAAAAATTATTGCGCCGAGCCTCTCTCTCTCTCTTTCGCTCTCTCTCGGCTCGAGAGTAAAGTGAACGATGGTTTAGCGAGATGAATCTTGCATTAGCGACTGCGTACGCCCCCCTTTTCCAGAGGGGGGGAGGAAATTTATTTCGCTTCGGCGGGAAAATGTCAATCTCTCGATCGCTGTATTTTAAGAGGATTTTTTTTTTTTAGATTCACGCTGCGGTTCGTTCTAGTTCGATTGGACTATTGGAGTTTAAATGAGAATTTTAATTTTTATAAGAATTATTTATTCTTATTACAGAATTAAAAAAAAAAAATAAGATAGTAACAAATATTATTCTTGCACTTTTAATTTCAGAATTAAATTATTTCAGAATAATCTCAAGATTGGCGTGTAAAAACAAATTATATTCTTAAAAGTGCCGGAATAACATCGAATTAGCTAAACAGCTGTTCTAAAAATTTCGTTCTAACGCTACCTTAATCAACTAATAAAAGCAGACCGACTCTAAAACCGCAGCATTTTGTTACCCCGGCGCAGAGCAGCGGGCTCCTCCGGCGATGGACTCGCCCTTTACAACGGCCACTTTTAACAAACATTCCAAAAGAAAAGGCACGCACGCACACAGGCAGAGAGAGAGAGAGAGAGAGAGCGACGATACCTCGGGCCAGCTCGGCGCTGTAAACCGTTTCCGCACTGCCACCGGCCAAGTAATTAAACAATTTGCGCGCCGCGGCGCGCGATAAACGAATTGCGCCGCCGCCGCCGCCGCCGCCGCCGCGCCTCTCGCCGAAGAAAGAGACTCTCCGCTTTTATTGCCGCGCGCGCAGCCCTTTGAATTTTTCTCGTTCTTCCTCTCGCCCGCGGATCGCGCCTGCACGCAGGAGAGAGAGGTGTGAGTTCGCGCCCGCTCCGATCCTCCTTTGTGCCGAGGTGCTGGCCGAAAAGCACGCGAGCGAGAGCTCTCTCCGCTCGCACGCGTTGACAGATGGTCAATTCCGTGCCGATTTGTTTGGACGCGCAGGTTCTTTTATTGTGCTGCCGCTGCTGCTGCTGCTGCGGTCATGATATTTCATTGGCCGAGCGAAGATCAGTGTTGATTTGCTCTTTTCGAGGGTTCGTTTACCTAGGGATCGTTTCGGAAACGTATAAAAAATTACGTTCACGGACGAAAACGGGCTGCAGTTAAATAAAATTATTCTCCTCTATTAACGGGGCACGCAATCGAACAGCTCGTAAACATTGGAAAACACCGTGCTTTCAAATACCCAAGATAAATATCGTAGAGAGAAAAAAAAACAAGCGAAAACCAGTTAGCCAGTCGACATTCCCGGTCTAACATAAGTCTCATTATTATAATCGATACCCGTACGGTTTCCCGTCAACGCGGCTCTCCGTAAGCGATAAAAAAAAAAAAGAATCTAGTATTCCTGAGGCCAGCTCGGCTCGTAGTCGGAAAAACCTCAAGACTCTTTAGCTCGCGTTTACCTTTAATTTGTTTTTCAGTCCACGCGAGAGAGAGACAGAGACCAGAGACGATTATTTTTTTCAGCCCGCGATCCGCGAGGTAAGCCAATCCGATCCGCGCTACATAGCCGCTCTCTTCAGTCGATAATCGTGTGTAATTGCATCTGCGCGAGGTCCGTCATCCGCGCATAATACGGCCTGCGCGCCGGAGAGCTTTCAGAGCGATCGATCGATCGATCGGAGAGCCGCGCTCTCCGTCGGCGAAACCGCTCGACCATTACCGCCCCGGCGATCGTCGAGCGCGTATCGATTGCGCGGAAAGCCGAGATCTCGCGCGACTCGCCGGGGTTTCTTGGCGGCGGCGGTTCGTACGATTGCGGATCGCGGATTCTCGCGCGGCGGTAGATATTTATATACGTCCAGCCCGGGAATTAGATAATGTTACTTACATCATTTTACTGTTCGCGCTCCCGCCTGACCGATGATTGACACTCGCCGCGGCGGCAGAAAAATTCGGCGAACGCCGCGCCGACTTGACCTTTCGTCGAGAAATTTGATAGGCCGTTTTTTTTTCTCTCTTCGAGTGTTTCTGCGTGGGACGCATAAATAAGCGTATCGGTGTTCTTATTGACGCTTTTGATATGCACGGCGAGTTCTGGTGATGTAAAGCTACGACTATTTTTAAGTCGAACAGAGATACTTGTGATTCAATGCGCGCTTGATTCATTTTACTCGGAGCAATACCATCGAGCCGTTTGAAAACAAGCGGTATAACTTTTATTAAGTTCCATTCCCAACGCATTGCTTCTCTGACCTACGCATCCGAGCCGAGGCAAAGAAAGAAGAAGCAGACACCATCCGCAGGAGGCTCGTCCCCTGCGCCGTGGCGTTGTATTCGCGAAATTTCAGCGTTTTCGCGGTGCGCGAGCGAAACGAGGCGTTAATGGCGTCCCCCCGCCGCACGAGAGATGTATTCGAATGATTAAGAGCGATTGGATTGTGGCCGCTCGGCTCAATTATGAGCCCGGCACGCCATTCCCTCGTTATAGCGGCGGCGAGGGCGACCCTCTCTCTCTCTCTCTCTCAAGTGCAGCTCGCGCCCGAGTGCGTCCAGCTTTAATACGTGTGAACGCTCCTTTATTAGTAGCGTGACCAATGAGCGCTGACGCCATTAATCAAACGTCTAACGCCGCTGCGCCCGAGCTCGCCCGCTTTATGCGACCCCTCTCTCCCTCTTCGGTAATGGCTTCCCCTTTTTTCAAATTTGCCAGAAATGCGGCCGCGTGCAGGTTTTCGTGTGCTCTTTTCTCCTGTTTTTCGGGAAGAAGGTTGCGAGATTTAAGAATGTAAAAGGTTGGAAGAAAGTAGACAAGTACGAAGGAAAAGGTCAGTTTATCCGAAGGTGAGTAATCGAGTGCATTGATACTTCACTTCGCGGAAGAACGATTTTCGATTAGAAGCAATTTCGAATTTACCTAAGTAAATTCTTTATTAGCAAAGTCTCAAGCCCGCAGAAACTCATAAGCAAAGATAATTACACCGGCGATAATAACATTAACTCCGCTCCACTTTACATTGAACAGCCACTTCGGCGCAATAATAATTTTCAATTCTTCCCGTGAAAGTTCTGTCCGCATAACTCGGGGATCCAGCTCCGCGGCCGAGGGAGATTCAGCTGATTATCGTCTATCCGACTTCTCGATTGCATTCCGAAGCGCGAATATCTATCGGTTCGTTACCGGACGGCGAGGCGGAAAAACACACGCGCGCGGCTCTCTCCACTCCGCTCTGCAAATTGCCTCCTCCTCCTCCTCCTCCTCCGACTTTCTTCGCCTTCGGAGATTGAAACGCCGCTGGATGACGATGATTGTTGTTAATCAACGTGATTGTGAAATTAAAGAGATTGATTTTAAAGTGCTCGCAAAATGAGAGAGAGAGAGGTAAGGATAAACATATCGCCGCGCGCACAACTCGAAAACCTTTACCGAGTCAGGATATTGGCTCCGCGGAGGCTCTTCTTTTATTCCCGAAGATGATGATCTTCAGAGGGGTAATGCGCATATATGCAAAGCGGCTACCGCGCGCACTATTATCGAGTGGATAACTAAATTGAGGCACTTTACTATTATATCCGAGGAAATAACGTTGCTGCGCGCCTGATTGGGATGCTTCTCGCGATACGCCGCGGCTGGGGATTTTTTTTAAGAATGTACGCGCGGGGAATTGGCTTGCGACTGTTATGCGGCTCTCTGCTTCTGTCTGTATTGTACAAGGAACGATGGAATGAATCTCAGCAGGACTGTAATTTTTAACTAGGATATATTTCGTAACCGATAAATTCTTTTGAATTTTTGCCCGAAAGGTATAGGATTTTCAAAGAGAAACTATACAGGTTCTCGAGCCTCGAGAAGAATTTTAAAAGCAAAAGAAAGTGCACGCGCTGAAAGAGAGAAAGAAAGAGAGCCCCCGAAGGAAAATGGCGGAGATTACGCGAAATTATGTAAATATCCCCGAGAACGGCAGGGAGAGCTCGGATACAAAAGCGGCGGGCTTTTCGTTTTATTGGAGAGCGAGGTATCCTCGGTCGTATAACCGAAACAAAAGCTTAGCTAACGCAGAAACAAAAGGGGCGCAGAACGAGCGGAGATTCCTCTCTCTCTGTCTCTTTCCCTCGGGGAGAGGGAGGGACACACATGCAGCGAATTTAACTGCTTCCACCGGCATTACTCTTGCGAGTGCAAGCCGAGCTTTCTTTTATTCCCTCCTCTCTCTCGTCTTCTCGCTAGCTTTGCCTAGTCGCGGGAGCTTTTTTCTGAAGAGTTACGTAAAATTACGACCCCTTTTTCTTTTGCGCAATTTTTTCCTCTAATTTTTACTAACCGAGCAACCGCGCAACTACTTTTTTAATTATTCACGAAAGCGAGAGAGAGGATATTATTTTCTAGCCTCCCAGGGTGATTTAAGGAGGATTATAAGAATCTTTAGCACAGCCACCATTAATATACTTTCCCGGGAGGAGGGCTCCGGTTTTCGGCGAGACGCGCCGGCTTTTAAAAGGTGACAAAATCCCTTCGACGGCTGATTTCGCATCGGGGGTGTATATAGTCGGGAGTTTCGCTTAATTAATCTATCCGAAGTCGCCCGTAATTCACGCGGCAAGTCAAACCTAATTAATTACTCCCGCCCGTCGGCCGTCGCTGCGCAAAAAGGGGTTGGAGAGTGGATGAAACGGGAGAGAATGGCTCCCTCTCCGGTCCTCCCTCTTATATTAAGTAATAATTTTATATACTTTCGCGACGAAAATTATGCGCGTTAAATTTTTAGAAGTGTTCTAAAAAGTATTACATTTACAAAGCCGAATTGTTTAAAATTATCGTAAAGATTGAACTTTATTTGATTCTCGCTACTTCATTGTACAAGTTCCAGAAGACGGGATGTTTTTAGGCATTAAAAAGACTATTAATTACGGGCTTAAGCCCTGAAAAGCGTTGAACGAACGATCCAATAGAACCGCTTGAGGTCGATGACATTTCAATTATCCTTCTGAAAGCATCGGGAAGGGTTCTTCATTATTCCTCATAGACTCGGTTTTATGCATAATCGAGTCTCTATCCGGCGTTAAACAGCATTTTTACACGACGTGACCCTGACGCGAAAAGCCGACAACTGGCTGCCTACTTAATTACTGAAATTTTAGTCTGCCTTTTTTGAGGTCGAAGCGTCGCAAAAGCACATCGCTCTTCTAAGACACTGGCAGCTGGCTAAAAAAAAAAGAAAAAACGACCAATCAAGCGCTGATCAAAGCCCAGCGAAATTAATGTTTTTCCCCGATCAAAGCCTCTCTCTCGCCTGGCCATAATCAAGCCTCTCTCTCTCCCTGGGAGGGGTCAGCCCTTCGCATCTAGTTATAACTTAGCTCGGTCTGGCCTGCCGGCGCGCAAAAAAGGGGTAGGTACTATATAAAAATCGGAACCAGGGGGAGAGAGAGAGAGAGAGGGCTCGAGGCGTAACTGGTTTACCGCGTCGGCCGCTTGCAAAAAAGGTGTGCGCGACGTTCTCTCTCTCTCTCAGCCTTCTTAATGAAAGCCGGGGCTCTATAACGATCGCGAGGAGCGAGCGCCCGTAAGAAGAGGAGTGCGTAAGCGACTTTTCACTTTATAATTAATCAATATTATCGGCGACAATGGCGACGTCAACCCTCCGGGGCCATTGTTGCAGTTTACTACCAACGTACCGGCGGTTATTAAAGCGCCCGGGAGAGAGAGAGAGAGAGAGCATTGTGCCTTTAATTACGCCGTTTAATTATTCTCGCGGCGCGGCGATCGCCTTTTTAGTATATATATTCGCCCCGCGGAGAATTAGTATCGGCGAGCGCGGCTCTTTGTGGGGCGAATGGATTATGATAGCGTTATACGACGTTACGGCTTTATGACTTTCTTTGAGCGCCGAGGCTTTAAGATTACGAGGTGTTATTGAAGTGTGGGGATACAGTATTGTGATTTATCAGTGATTGGTTTTATAGAGTGGAGATTGTAAACGTCGGACGGACTATACGGAGATCCTATGGTTTACGTTGATTGCCAGGCAACTGCTTTTATGATGGATTAACGTCGGCGCACAATGCTGAAAACGCAAGAAGTTCGCGATGGTGGTTTTGTTGCGCTCGACGCGCGAAGTAATAACGTTTTTAAAGCCGCGCGTAAAACCTGCATGCTAATTCGACTTCGAATTATCGCTCGGATTCATTTAAAATGTTCGCCGTGCGATCGACAAAAGTGGATTTTAAAAAATAGCCGGCCGTTCGAGGATGAAAGAGCGACCTGCGTTTTCGAAGCAAAGATTTACACGCCTCATCCTGAAAATAAATGGCGCCGATCCAGCTTCCCGTCCGCAAAACCCCTTCCCCGAATGAATGATTCCTCCCGTTTGCGGCGACAAGTCCGTCATTATTATTATCGATGCTAAATCGACACGCTCGTAAAGCGCACAAAAGAATCGGCTGCTCTATCAGCTGCTTGTCCCCCGTCCCCTCGCGAATTACAATCACGATCGATCGAAGCTCGCGCCGCGGAGAAGGAGTCTGGGCGCGTCATTAACTCTCCGCGCGGAAGCCGCGCGCGCAGCATCCATTGTCCCTCGGAGCTCATTATTGCCGCGCGCTGCTGCCGAGAAGACAGAGGCGGCGGCGGCGGCGGCGGCGGAGGGGCAAAAAAGCGGCCAGCTACCGCGGGACGGGGGGAACTTCCTTTCTGACCCCGGACAGCGTCAAAAGGACGCCGCCGCCGAGGGTCCCGGCATCTCATTTGTTTCCCTTCGCGGCCCAGATTGGCCCGATGTCTTAACCCACCCACTTTTAAACGATGTCGAAGTATTTTTTCGCACCGAGATCTGTGTGTGTGTGCGTGTGTGTTTGTGTGCGGCTCTGCGCCGGGAGACAAATTAAGGCTCCGGTCGTTTAGCGTTAAATTAGCGGCGCTGGAGAACGGACGAAAAATGCGCTTCGTTTAAAAATGGATTACGGCGGCCCCTTTTGTTTTAAAATGTCTTTTATAGCCGCTAAAATATAATACTCGTAAAATATGGAGGGATTACGGGTCGACGCGCGTATTTGCATATTTCTCTTTTGTTATTTTAGTATTTTTTTGGGGAGTAATATACGTTGATGGATTTTACGTAAGAGTGTTGACACATTTATCGTATTTTATCATCTACAGAGTAAGCTGATTTTACGTAAAAGATTCGGTTTTACACGTAAAATAACGAAGGCAATCATTAAAGCGAGCCGATACCTAAGCTGCCCCCGACAATCCCGATACACCGGAAAATGAAAGGCAACGACGCGAATTTCCTCGAATCGTCGATCGACCGCAATGCCCGCGAAGTAAGCCCCCCAGCGCCTCTCGCGCAGAGGCCAGAAGAAAAACGAAAGCGCGCGCAGCCGGAGAGAGGCTCGCAAAAAACGAGAGCCAGAAATAAGAGAGGAACGGAACGATCGTTATTTCGCAAATTGCGCTTCCGTGCGGCGAGCGAGAGTGTATAACGTATACGCGGGGGCTTATCGCGCGCCGCGCGGCACTTTGCATTCCCTCTCCCCCCTCCCCCCGCCGCCTCCGCTCGCGGGGAATCGATTGCTACCGAATGCAGGGGAGTAGGACCGCTTCTCGCGCGTGACCCCCGCGCGCGCGCGCGGCTGCTTTTTTTGCCGTGTTTGCTCAGCGGCCGGGATCTCCGCCGCGCCAGAAATTGGACCCCGGGATGATGATTGCTGCGGCCGACCGACGTTTGCTCTCCTGCGGCGGCTAAAGGCTCTCGATCTCTCTCTCTCTTTCTCTCTCCGCTGCGCACCGCAGGAATATCATTCGATTCGGAGAAGCTGACTTTCGAGGCCTGTAAAGCGGGATATGAGGCATCGATGCGCGCCGCACGGCTTTTTCAACGTTTATTTTAATTTGGCGAGCCTCCTGGCTCGATTCGATATGCCTATACGCTTCTTCGGGGTATTTCGAGACTTGCTCGCGGCTTCGATTCAATGTACCAAAATTTTCCGAGACGTCGTGGAAAGTTTTTGAAATTTCAAAAGTGCAAGGCTGCTTTTGAAAACTTTAATTGGCTGCATGCTGTCGCCAATTTATAAATAATTTGCAGTTTACATTTCCATTTTCGAAGGCTATAATCCAAAAAGCGTAAGCCCCTCTCTCTCTCGATCGAGCAATTCCCCATCGATATCCTCTCGAGCCATTAGCCCCGACTCGCGCATCGACAGGCAAAAGTTGTCCCATCGACGTCGGCTCTCGTGATCCTCGGCTGACTCTCGATCCGTGTAATCGCGAAGGCAAAAGCGTCCTCCCCCCCGGCAAAAAGGTTCATGGGTGTCGTTG
Organism: Ormyrus rosae; assembly: GCA_035047165.1. Classification (NCBI taxonomy): domain Eukaryota; kingdom Metazoa; phylum Arthropoda; class Insecta; order Hymenoptera; family Ormyridae; genus Ormyrus; species Ormyrus rosae. The sequence goes on along the minus strand of JAWWML010000012.1, from coordinate 498,222 downwards.
CACCTATATCGGCGACTCGCGGAATTCCTCGGACACACAATACCTCCGGGCGGTTAGCTGCTCCGTACGGGCCGTCGATTCCGATCTCGCGCGACGAGAGCGATCGGCCTTAGGAGAGGCGCGCGCGCGCGCTCGAGAAAATATGCGCCTCCCCGCGAGATAAGCTAAGCGCTCGTAATGAGCTTAGCAGGCCGCGCGCGCGCGACCGGGATTATAAGTGTCGATCGGAATTTTTTCTTTTGGAGTCTTTGACAGCCGGATCAGTGCTGGGGATTTCGTTTCGGCTCGGGTGAGATATGCGTGGATTGATTCGAGTTCGAGAACGCGCTTTTGACTTCTTTAATACAGATTGCTTGGAAATGGTATGTGGTGAACGGGCGCTTCTCGGGTTTCGGAAATTTTGTGCGATTCGAAGAGTGTACAAAAAGTAAGTCCTTTATAAGCTCTTTAAATAAGCATATTTACGCGAGTGAGTACGAAACGAAGGCGCTGTTATTTTTTCTTTTTTTAATAAATGAAATTGTATACATGGAAACGCATCGAGTCGGTACTAATGGAACGCGAAGGAAACCGATCAATAATCGAAATGATTAAGCACACACAAGAGTCTATACACGCGAGAAGAAAGCGGCATCCTTCGTCGCTTCGCGGCCGCAAGCCGCGAAGCGATAATGACGCATAAACCGTGCGTGGGACTTGCGATTCGAATTAATCCCATATCTAGAGCTCGTCGCCAGGCTGCAGCTGCATATAAAGACCGCTGACGGCAGCCGGAGGGAAGGGGGAATCTATCGGATTACCCGCGAGCCGGTATATACGAATACGTCGTTTGCAGCGTATTATAACATATATCGATGCCCCTCGGATCGATTGCAACTCGGATCGAAAAAGGCGCGAGCGGGAAGGACGGGCTCGTGTTACCGTTTAAAACGCCATGATTAACGCAAGGTAAACGAATATAACGCGCCTGCCGACCGCAGGCCCGAGTTCTGTAGCAGTTTAGAGCCCCGAGAGCGTGTGCGGTTTCCTGTTTCTCTCTCGCGGGCGCGCGAAGAGGAGCCGCTGCCGCTGCTTCTCTCCCCCGGGGCCCCGAGGCGTACGTAGCCAACTGCGACGGGCACCTTGCGCGCGCGCGCAAGGTGATTTCACGGGCTCTTCGTCCGGTGCGCAGGAGCCTACTCCCTTTTTCTCCTCTCGCTTTAAGGGCCCGTTTTTCCCCGATTCCCGACAACGATCGCCGCTGCTTCGTGGTACGATTTTATCGTGCGATATACGAGTGTCGTCGCTCAGCTGTGTCGCTGGTCGTTCGCGGAATTGCTCACGTCTTCTTCGATAGCGGATCGATCCGGCGACGACAGTTTGTTAACTAGGCTTGCTTGCGGTTATTGAATGTCTGGTATTAATCGATAGATTACCTACTTTCTAAGAATAAATATATTTTCATGTACATTTCGAAACGAGAAACTCATTGATAAATTACGCGTTTAGAGTCGATTAATCACGCGTTACATTTCCCTTTATCTCCGTAAATCTATATCGTTAGAAACATAGATTTGAAAATTAATGAACTAGAACGGTGCACTTATCGTTTTGCGATTTCATCGTCGAACGATTTGCTCGGCAGAGAGCTATTAAACACCATCGGCAAGTTTCTAAAACCGAAAATAAATAAAACCGACTTCACCGGGAGACGTCGAAGCTACACGGAATCCCCGAGCTACAACGCCACTCGACTGCTCTCTTACAAGCTCGAACTCGCTCCGAAAGCTCAGGCGCAATCCTGTGTCTCGGCCTCTTCCTCGCCGGCCGGATAGATCCAGTGCGCAACAACACATGATACATATGGGAACGTTAGCTCTCTGCGGTCAGAAGCCCGTAGTATGTGGCCGCCGTCGCCGCCGACGGGAAGCCCGAGCGGCTAAAAGGACGACGATCGGGGAGGGAAAGATCGGGCCGGGAAGGAAAAAGGACGAGCGCCGACGGCGGCGGCAGCAGCGCCTACTACGGAAAAATGATTTACGCCCGCAGAAAATCGCTTCTCACGCAAGCCATTAGAGGTGCTTTCTCCGCAGTTCGCGCTGAAAACAGAGGCTGGACCGAAAGAGAGAGAGCAGCTCTGCGGAGAGCGGGCCGAGGTTTATATGTGGGAATATATCTCGAGGAGGAAGGATTCCGGCTATGGGAAATCGATTTCGTACGGCTTGCCTGGAAAGGAGGCGGAGGTTTAATGAAGCGGCTAATTAGCCGACGGAGCTAAAGGTTTTTGGCTTCAAAGGGGTTTCGGGGCCTTGTGAACTTTCGTGTCAGCAGGTATATTGACGCTCCGCGCATTTACGGACTCTCGGCCGATTCGGATTTTCCGCCCGACTGACCGAGCACGGAGATTGCGTTTAAATATTCTTCAGATTCCGGCTCGTTAACGCTTTCTTTTTCGCTCGAATCAATCATCGTAATGAAAATAACCGCGACGTTTGTCCACCCGAAATCCTTTATTTTCTCGTGAAACGAATAAGAAGTATATCTCACACGGCATTGCGCAATGAGCGTAAGTACAAATCGATCGGCCGATCGCTTTACAAAGCGGGATATCGGCGATCGGACCACATTCCGATCCACGCCCGGTAGTATCGCTGTGTCTCTTTCTCTGAAGATATCTTCTAATTATTTAAGATCATTTCGATGACTAATGAATTGCTTTTTTTAATGGCATCGATCTGCTCTGTCTCTAAGAAGAATTAGTTGCATTCCCAACGTGGAATCACCGAAGAGCGCGGCACGCTTCCTCGTCAATTCACTTATCCTTTTCGATGTATCTAGTACCGTCATTACATCGCCGCACCAATTAATTCCCCAATAATTAAAACAAGCATCCCAGCCCGAGTGCCGCTCGCCGCCATTAATAACCCGAGAGTCCCTCGCTCGGGGCGCGATAAAGCTAAAACCGAGGCGAAAACTGTCGGGCCCCTCCGCCGCAACTATACAATATATCGGCTACCGCGCAGCTTCAGCGGAGCGTCGCTTAACGAAGGTAATTAAGTTTTTTCTCCCAAGGGCGGCGGCCCGGCCTCGCGATTCATGATTTATGCCCGCTCGTCGTCGTCGTCGTCGTCGTCGTCGGTAGCGCACAGCTCTGGCGCGCGCGCTCGTCCAAAATAGAAGGACCGAGAATGAAAAATTAGCCGCTTTTTGCGGGTCGCGCGCGCCCCGGAGGAATTTTTCGATGATGCGCGCCGCCGCGGCGAGGGCGGATATCCATCATCTCTCTCTCTCTCCGCGCGGCGAACATTTTACGAGGATGATTAATCTGCGCGCACGCGCAAAAAGCTCTCGAGAGTGTCCCGAGAGAGTGGCTGATATTAACTCGCCGCGGTTATTGGCTGAATGCCAATTAAGCGGGGTCCCCCCCCCCCCTGTTTCTTGCGCCGCTCCGTTTTCAGCGGCGAACGGTGGCGCGCGATGGAAAACCCCTGGCCGCGGCGTATATAATAACTTTGGAGTCATTAATTTCATCGAGTTCATTGATACGGTTTCGTCGTCCGCGCGCTTCGCGCGGCGTTGTGAACCGGAGCTCTCCGTCTCTCTCTCTCAAATCGAATTAGGTAGCCGTGCTTCGTAATAGTTTCGCCTCGCCTTTGTTTCGCGAGCGTTGCCGTCTTTGTGTATAAACAGGTAATCAACTTTCAAATAAAGCGCCCGGCAATTATCGGTAATGTAATCTTATCTAATGACCATCGGCCGCCTTTTCAATTTTCAGTCAGCCACCACCCAGTGCGCGCGATATTTTTTTGCTCCCGATTTCGGCTCGGGCAACAATGCCCGCGAGAACAAATGCCCCCGTTCAATGCCCGTAATTGACTTATATTGACTTTTCCACGCGGTTTTTGCCCGCCTCGAATATGTAGAAAAAAAAATTCAATACCCGAATCACGTCGAGTCTTAAACAGCTTTTAGTTCTTACCAAGTGAAACACTTACGTCATGCGCGATTCGTTTGTAACGTACCTCCTTTCAGCCGACGTATCCATTGATCGATTTAATCGATCGATCTCGCGATCGCTTCGCGGTGCGTTACCTTTCGTTTCCGACTCGCCGAAACGGTGCAGACGGAGAAAAAAGTCTTCGGTTTCTATATCATTCAGCGCGATTTTTTTATACGATTGGAAACGCCGTATGTAATGCCGGGGTAATCGAAAAACGGGGCCCGCGGCTGAAATTCACGATTAACCGAGGCACGCACATACTCGGTGTGTGTCAGGTCGGATCATTACCCCCGCCGGCCGAAAGAAAAAAAGATTTTAAATCGACTGCTCTCCGGCCGCTGGAAGCGCGCGAGAGTCTCGATTGATACGACGACGCGTCGGACTGTTTTGCTCGGCGAATGTAAAATGATACGCCGCGTTTACGGCTTGAATAATGCGCGGGGTAATTGAATAATATGTTCGATATAATGAAGAGCCTTTCGATTGTTTACGTAACGATAAATCGGAATTGCAAATCGGCTCGTTCAATGGCAAAACGAATTTCAATCCATCCCCAGCGTTGAATTGGCTGCCGTTCGGGTCATTATTTTAGATCGCGAACGCAATCAAAATTACAAATAACTTATATATAGTATAGAAAGTTTTACAATTTACTCGTCCCCTATTATTCCTTGCCATATTCCATAATTATTTATATTCTTTCGTCGGTCCGCGAGCCACGAAAAAGACTCGTCCGCGACGAAAGAGATGTTCGATTACGCATTTGGCGCGCGCACCAAACACACGCAAAACGGGCCGCGCAATAAAAGGCCAAAACTCGATCGATCGTCCAAACGGGGGCGCTGATCGCTCTCGCGCCGTTATTACTCGCTGCGGCTGAATGCCGGCAATCAGCGGCAATTATAAATTTTGCGTCATTTCGGCCGCGCGCTTTAACGGCTCGCTCTCGATGCCGCAGGAAAGAGAGAAAATTCGAGCGGAGGGAGGCAGAGAGAGAGGGAGGGAGAGCTGATGCAGCTGCTGCTGCGCTTGATATGCCTGCCTGCACGTAGGAGAGAGCTCAGGTGTAACGCAAACGATGACCTTTTTGCGGGCGATCATCGCAGGATTCGGTTATTGCCGCGCGCGCAGATTAAATTTTAATGCCTCGTGTTTTGCGGGGAGATCGTTCGGCGCTCTCTCGACGCGGATGTTATTGCTTTGTTAAAGGGCCCGCCGAATCAGCTCGTTTTGTGTAAATGCGCGGCTGTTTATTCCATTGTGGCGTAATGATTAAGCGCTCGAACTTAATGACGCACAAGTTTTGGGCGAACGAATAAACTAAAGCCGTACAAGGCGGGAATATTTGCTTTTTTTCAAGAGTCTAATATTAATCCCCGATTGCAGAGCGAAAGAGTCGCTCTCGCAACGACGAAATTCCAGAAAATAATTCGCCAAATTTCACGGCAATGAAACAGAAATTGCCCATCAGCGGCGTGTGGCGCGCAGCGTCCTTAATGTTGGAAAAAAAACATAAAGCAGGACCGGAAAATCTTTTGATCATCAAGCGCGGCGCGCCGACGCGATCGCTCATCTCTCTCTCTCTCTCTCTCTCCGCCGAAATAAAATCGTCATCCGCTAAACTTTTCCCAGAAGCGCGTCCGCGCGCCCCGAGGAATTTCGGGCTTCACGCCCGCTTACGCTAATTCCGCGCGGAGAATCGGAATATCGCGCGCGCGCTCCGCGTGACGCCGGAGAGAGAGAGAGAGAGCGTCGTCATCAGTCCGAAGCGACGACGGTCCGCCACGAATGTAAATGCAGGAGGAATGAAAGACATTAGGGAACGGCCGGCGCGCGAGTCTGTGATGTGCCCTGTGAACGGAGATGCGGATCTTTCGGCTCGATTTTTTTGTCAGTCAAAAGTTTCGTGCGTTTAAGAAAATTTCAAAATTATGGCAGCTATATACGTATAAAAACCGCAGTGTGCAAAATATCATTTTCGCCGATGCGCGTATACCGCTCGAGAAGACGTCGGCGCGACATATAACCACAGATTTAAGAAGAGCTTCACACATGGCCTGCTTTCTGATTAAAAGACTTCCACTCGGCGGGCGAAAGCGATCCCGCGCCCATACATACACGCGCATCCCCCGTAATCTGCTCGGGCTTCTCCTCCTTTATTTTTTCGTTCCTCGGCGAATCGACACATTAAGGAAGTTTCGCGAGATGCCGCGGAGAGAGCGTGGCTGGATCATCGCCGGGCGCGAGGAGGCGATCTTATTATACGTAAAACCTCGATTTCACACGTGACGCGAGAGAGAGGGAGCGGATCGATGATCCCCGAGATCCTTGGCTCGTGTTACCGAGCCTCGTAATGCAGCAGGATCCCCGTCCCTTCCACTTCGTTCGAGCAGATTTCAAGCCTCGCCAGGCCCGAATTCGAGCGTGCGCCGACCGATGAGTTTTAATGCCGAAGACACACAGCCGTGTCGCTTCGAGAGCCGCCGCAATGAGAGAAAAGCGACGACGCTCGCCGCGGTGTCGATCCGCGCCGAGATTTGCGCGCGCGCGCGCCCGTTTTGCCGCTCTCGAACGTTGCCGCCTGCGTTAATAGAAGCTGCTACTTCTTTTTATTTTTTTTAACGCTCCTTATTAAGCGCTGTTTCGCGCAAGGATTGTAAACGTAACGGAGATTAATTGGGTGGCGTGTACGATAAAAAAGAAAAAAGGGAACTATTTAATGAAGTGCATTCGTGCGGTCTCTTAATTATGTTTCGTCTTAACGAAGTTAAAAGTTGCAGTTAGATAGTTGAATATTTATGTTGAAATTATTTTCATTATCGTACGAAGCTTCACTGCCAGGTGTGTAGCTTCGGAGCGTTTAAAAAAGTATAAAGGTACGAGAAGTTTATTGCCCGACGGATATGAAAATAAATTTTAAGATTTCAGTGGTTTTACATGCTCGAAAGTTAATTACGACGTGATACCCTTAACGAGCAGAACGTCCAAGTAAGATGTTCCCCTGCGCACGATAAAATTTGTAACCCGCCGTGAATCGATGATAAAAATGAACTTTATAACCTTTTTCCACCGACTAACCACCAAAAAGCTGCGAGCCACCGAAAAAAGGGCTTGATGGCCTACAAAAGTAGGCCGTATAAAGTTTTTAAAGCACTTGCGGGTTAGACACCCTTTGACGTTTGGATTTATATTCGAGCTCGTCGAGTCTTGCGGATCGCGCGCGGGAAACCCCACAAATTTTTCTATAATACCTGCGATCGCGCCTCGTCGACACGCTGTGCCCGTTCAGCTTGCAAATCCATCGATTACCCAAGCCTCTCTGTCTCTCTGCGCGACCTGCCCTGCGTGCGATAACTCTAATTCCAAGGTGCGTGTGTGCTATACCTTTGACATTACGCTGACTTTTGTGTAACTTTACAGCGCGCCCCGGTAGCTGACTAGCTTGGATCAAGTAGTTTTGAACCACTAAAATACGATAGAAATTTTTCAAGGATAAATTGAATACAAGTATATTTTCAAACTCGCAACGATAAAACGAACGACCGGAATCACTCGAGCCCTTCGAAGTTCGCACGTCGTAAAATATACGGCGTCGAAGCGTATATTATAAGCATTCCCACTTTCCACCACAATCAACGCAATCCTCTTTATTTTTTTAAGTTTCCAACTCGAGGGCAATTCTTCACCTTATACATATACAAACGACATGATTACACGCATCGCCCGAGAGCGAACGACCGGCGCGGCCCCGGCATCTCGGATCCCGCGTCGCCGCGCATAGAAAATCGGCCTCCCGGCCGGGCAATCATCATCTCTCTCTCGGCCTCGAGGAGCGCGAGGAATCAAACGAAGCTTACACATCGCAATATCGCATATTCATCGGGCGATTGTTTCTCGTCTTGCTTGCGAGCGGTTGCACAGTAGCCGCTTTCGGCGCGGTCCTTCCCCGCCACCGCAAGATTCCTCGGCGAATTACTCGACTGATTGGATCGTTTATACCCTCTCTTTTTAGATATATATATTCCTCGGCGCGAGAGAATTCTCGCGCCTTCCGTCCATACGTGAGAGGAGGGCCCCCAAATAAGGGCTGCGGTCAGGGACAATCACGCCGAGGCGCGGGGGGAATTACCGATATGATTGCTACTGAATAATATTGCCTCCGCGCGGCGCGGCCCCCGACAAAGCTCCTCTCGAGCGAGCTTATTTTTGCTTTGTTTCGTTTTTGTATTTGCTCAAGAGCGCGCTTTTTGCGATCTACATTGATGATTGCGAAATTGGATTTCGCTAAAACAATCAATGGTCTCGCTGCCGTCGGACGCTGGGAGCGTATACAAGTGCGGTTCCCCCCGGCGATGCGCTGAGAAAGGGGAAGCTGCCGGGATGAGGATTTATCGCCGCTGAAATATTAACGCCGGGCGCGGCGGTTCGGCGGCTATAATATATACATATTCAGCCGCTTCGAAGACTAGCGGAGTATTAATTGCTCTACTAACGAAGGAATTTAACTCGAGGAAAATCAGGTGCAACGTGTATCCGGGCCCCTCGAGACGGCTCGAAATCCCAATAGCCTTTCAATCAAGCCGTAATTCATGCGCATTACCCCACCGGCATCCGCTCGCTCAATTCATTAATCACTTAAAGAAAGCTCTCTGGCGACGCCACCCACGGCCGCGCAAGTTTCCCGAGCCGCAGTTCCGCTATACGAACGCCTCCTTCCCGCGTGTGTGTGCGTGCGTGCGCGTGCGCGTGCGCTTATTAAATTAGGATGATACAGTGTTCGACGTCCGCGCTCGTTACGATCCGGGACGCTTTTAAAGACGATCGCCGCCGCCTCGTATACGCTCAATTAGCGATTGGGATCGCCGGGCGAGCGCGGCCTCGGGATATACGTATATATATATATATGTGTATAAGCGCGCGCGTGTGTTCGCGTCGACCGGCTATCGGGTTACCCCTTGTGTGCGCAAGCCCAAACGCCGACGTGGGAGGTCCGGGGAATCGCTTCCACCGGGCTGAGCTTGTGGAACTCGGTAAGAGGCTTCCCATTCCGCGACGATGCTTCCCTATCGTCGCGCGTCCTTTTTTTTTTTAGATGCGGGTGCACCGAGCTGCTTAACACTCCCCCCTCCCGGTCGTTCCCGCTGATGGCGATTTTCGGCTTTTGCGCTTTGCTTTCGGGCGATATATGTATATTTTTTCGTTTTCTTAATCTCGTGAACTCGGTTTACCAACCTTCGAGTAAACGCCACTGTCGTTCACTCGCATTGTTGGCAAGCCAAGTTTCCGGCGCGCTTGATAACCAGATTGCACGTCGTCGCGGGAGTGCGCGTTTAGCTTTTATAATCGCGGCGTAAACGAGCTCTCGCGACGCATAAATTTCGTCTTCCCCGCCTCTGCGCATCCACTTTCTTTATCCACACACGCGCGCGATTATCCCTCTCGCAGCCCATTAACGAAGACGCGCTCCCTGAAAAAGCTCCCTGGCATTGTTCGCGACTCGCCGTAAATGGAATTGCAAATATTATACGCAGCGCCGATGGCTCTCGGCCGCTCTCGCTAATTGCGCCCGACGACTGCCTCGCGAGAGCTCTCGATAAGCTGGCCTTAACAATGTTAACAGCGCTAATGCATCTGATCGTTCATAAGCTCTCCGCGAGCGCATCGCGCTGCCATTAAGCTCCCTCCGCGAGCACTCATTACCCGCGGCTCTCTCATTACCCCTGTCGTTAAACGAGAGCAAAGGGCCCGTGCGCGCGAATTTAGCCGAGGCAGACGTATAATGCCGACGGATAATAGAGAGTAGAGAGAGAGAGAGAGAGCGTGAACATATATGAGAACGAATGTTGCGAGAGTTATGCGGGATGCCGAGATTACGTCCATCAGCCGGGCGCGAAACTGGACAGCGGAATCGCGCGCTCGATCTTTGGGCTAAGGCGCAAATTACCGCTTTTCGCGGCTCTAATTGCTTATTTCTCCGCGCGCAAAATTTACTCTGCGCGCCGGGCCGAGATCGAGAGATTGATTTTTTCCGGTAGCAGCACAAAGTGTTCTCGAGAGTTTAAAAGTCTTTAGGTCTTTCTTCTCGCGGGAGATCGAAGCGCCCGATAAGAGCGAAGCGCTTCGAAAAGAACTGCTGCTTCGGAAGCGCAATCGGCGAAAAAGAAGTGCGTGACCAGCGTGCGGAGTACGTTGAGTTGGCTTCATAAATAAAGAGCCGAGCTTCGGCGCGGCAATTAGAGCCAAAACTACAGGTGAAAATTTCAAAGTCCGGAGGAAAGATTGCACGGAAACGCAGCTTGGAACTCTCATGATTTAGACAAACGCGTAATGCGCGTTTTCCTGCGGAGCGCGGCTTCGGTGGGCTCTCTCAGACTCCTTCGGCGCTGGCCGGAAAATTAACGGTCGTAAAAATGAATGGAACGACTGATAAAAATTAATGACGGAAAAAATTGGCGCGCGTGCGCCGGCGGCGTGACGAAAAGCGCGCCTCGCTTTTCTTGCGTTATATTTACATGCGCGGGCATAATGAGCTGGGAAAGACGAGTGCAATGCCACTCGACGAATCTACGGAGTGCGCGCGGGGGTAACGAGGTCGAAATCAATTACGGAAGATACCCGGCGAAAGATAAGGCGACTCTGGAGAAGGATCGCGAAAAAAGATATACGCGCACTTCGACGCCGCTGATGCCCTGGGCTACGCGGAAGGCTCTTCTTTGGGTAACCGATGTGCCCGTTTAAGAAAATTAAACGGGCGGGTTGCAGGTGCTGGGGGTAATGTGCGTGGAAGCTTTGTATGGAGAACGATAGTTTGGGTAATGTTAAGATTGGGCAAAAAGAAGGTGAATTTATAATTATTATTATTTTAATACATTTTGTGTTTTATTCGACTACAGTGAACGAATGACAAAGTTTTGTTCTGAAATGGATGTATGAAAATACGCATGCCATAAAAATTAGTTTCGATTTTTAGTTTCACGATACGTCAGCATGAGGCACGAACTGTCAGTATCGTAAAATTTCTATTTTTATGCAATAGTATTATGGTTTAATTGCTAAAATTGTCCAAGCGCACTACGTCATAGCTTGTCCAGTGATCTTTATTATCCAACCTTGATAATTGTAGACATTGGTGTAAACGCCAGGATCTCTCGTCGGCCTGTCGCAGGACCTTCCGAAACTGACAAGGCCAGATACCGTTTTGTTAATCACTGCAGCGCCGCCGGAATCGCCGGCGCAAGCATCCGTGGCCACTGCGTACGCGCAGAACATGTTGCTCGTTAATTTACGATTCGGATAGGCCCGTTGACACGTTGTGTAGTTCGTTGCGTATACAATCGACATTTTTCCGTATTTACTGTTTCTTTCAGGCTGAAAAATAAGTTTTTTTGCATAGATAAGTATCGGCAATTTGAAGTAGAAGACTGACGTTTTGTAAAACTTACTCCTGTTCTTCCGAATCCGGATATTATCATTTTCTCGCCAGTTTTTGGCCACACTTTTGAAATTTTGATCGGCTGTTGAACTTCGCTGAATTCGATGGGTTTTACTAACTGTATATTAATTAAATGAAGATTATTAATTATTGCTATCAATTTTTAACTATCAATGAAATTTAAAAGTGAAGTATTTACTAAAAAAAAAAATTTTTTTTCCTTAAATAAACAAGAATAAAAGTGGATAAATAATTATTGAATAATTTTTCTAAAATACCTTAATTAAACCTATATCGTGGTTTGACGTTACGTGGTCATAATCCGCATGAGCATGAAAACTTTCCACAAGAAAGGTTTGCCCTCCTTTAGTTAAATCTGTGGTACCAGTAGATATTGATAAATTATGTGTATTTCTTCTAAAATATAATATATTCGTTTGCATTTCATTTTTCCTGGGTGCAATAATATGTTTTTAAGGGGTAATACACTGAAAAAATGACTTTCTGATATTACCTGTAAAATATGTCTGTGACTTGAATGAATAATATAATACAATGTTCAAATTTTTATCTAAAGTGGACAGTTTTCAGTGTATCAAGACAATTTAAACTTATTTGTATAATAAATGAACTTACATCAAACAGTGCGCAGCTGTGATTAACCAATATTCAGAAAGTATTGATGCTCCGCAAGCATGAACTCCTGATTTTAGAAGAGCTGCCTGAAAATATACAAAAATAATCAAATACATAAGTAATTGCAACAAATTTGACACGAACGTGTTATGTTTAAATTTTGTAAAATATTATTTTATCTTACAAGATATGGTACTTCAGTTATATTAACATATTCTCCTCCTAAAATTTTTTTCATTACAGGTTTCAATGAACTTCCTAGATTAAATAAATAAAAGATTTATTAAATATTATAAGGCAAACTACAATATTACAGACCATATTTAATGAAACATTACCATCTTTCTTTTTCGTTAAACAATTGGAGAGGCCAATAAAAAGCACTATGTAGATTATTGTTTTCACGTACATTGTGGTAAGCAATCGACAGAAGTGGATTTGCAGTTTGCTTAAATAATGTTACATACATGGCTTTATAGACGTGGTGAACACGTTTTTAAAACGACGATAAAATAAATTTAAAGCTAAATAAAACAAAAATAAAGTACTTTAAAAATAGTTTTAGTTTCTTTTTTTAATATTCCTTTGTGACACTTTTAATAACTTTTTATTTTTAGAATTGAAGACACCATGAGCATCTGCATGCCAATCGCAGTGATATCCAAAATTTTCTCTGTGTCCTGAGATTCTAACTTTGTCGCCCACCTTTGGAAGTTTGTCCATAATTTCAATGGGTTTTGCTTTTTCATCAAATTCTATTGGTTTTATTAACTGTAATTAAAAATAATCAAATATGGTTTAATTACATTTTCTCTTAACCTGATAGAAGAACTACACGGAGAAAAATTCTCTATTAAAAATTACAATATTTAATCTTAATTTTCTCACAGACTGACAATGTTAGATAGTTTGTGGAATAGTTTGTGGTAAAATTTATCAGAACTATATTAAATTTTACAAGAAAGTATTGTAAAATTGATTAGAACTACAGTAACTTTTAAAAAAACTGTGATAATTTTTCCAACAATGTGAGTCTGTTAGAACATTAAGATTGACTATTGACTATTGTAATTTTTATATACTTGTAGGAAATTTATATTTGATAGTTTAACAAATGTTATAAAATTTTGTAATGGCCAAATATTTAATAAGAAATAAGCCTACGAGCTCCCCAGCAACATCCCCCTCCCACCCCTACTTGAAGCGCGCTCGCGAGCAGAGCTCAACTAGGCTTAAAACTCAGTCGGTGAACGCGGTGGTGGCACTCGAAACTAACCTGCCACCACTATATAAGGGCGAGTGAAACCCTGGCCCGGCAGATTTTTACCGCCGGAGCACACGCGAGCGAAGGACACCGTTGCTAACCTGACATCTTAAAATTGTTCATTTACCTGACTATATTTAATAAAGTCGTATTTGATTTAATTATTTAAAATTCTAAAAAGAGAGTTTATTTATTTCAAAAAGAAAAAAATCAAGGCCTCCTACGTAGTAGAGAGTTTTTCTTCGTGTAAAATTAAATAATATTTTACAGTACCTTAATTGTTTAAGTAATGTCATTATCTTTAGTAACTTGATCATAATTTTCATGTATATAAATACTCTGCGCAATATAGTAAGTAGACTCTTTTCTTAAATCTGCTGTTCCCACAGTTACTGAGAAGCCATCAGTCCCTTTCCTTGTAATAAAAAAATGATAAAAACAACATAAACTTTGATATCATGTGCTTTTAAATTAATTTTATTCTAGTATTAAAATACTATTTTCATGAAGCAGTGGGCAGCTGTGAGTATCCAGTTTTTAGCAATAATAGTGCCTTCACGCGTGTGCGAGAGAGGAGCAAGCGTGGGTACAATGAGCTGGAAAAGACTTCGAGTGCAATGCCACTCGACGAATCTTAGGAGTGCCGGGATAACGAGGTAGAAATCAGTTGCGGAAGATACCAGCAGGAGATCAGCCGACTAGAGAAGGATTGCGAAAAAAATATGTGCACTTCAACACCGCCGCTATCCTGGGATACACGAAAGGCTTTTCTTAGGTTAAGAAAATTAAACGGGTGAGTTGCAGGTGCTAGGGGTAATGTGTATGGAAACTTTGTATGGAGAATGATAGTTTGGATAATATTGAGATTAAGCAGAAATAATGCGAATTATAATTATTATCATTTTAATTATATTTTTTGTGTTTTATTCGACTATATACAGTGAACGAATGATAAAGTTTTATTCTGAAATGGATGTATGAAAATACGCATGCAATAAAAATAAGTTTCTATTTTTAATTTCACGATACTTCAGCGAGGCACGAATTGTCAGTATCGTAAAATTTTTATGCAATAGTATCACGATTTAATTGCTCAAAATTGGTCAAGCGCATTAAGTCATAGCTTGCCCAGTGATCTCTATTATCCAAGCTCGATAATTGTAAACATTGGTGTAAATGCCAGGATCCCTCGTAGGCCTGTCGCAGGATCTTCCGTAGCTAACAAGACCAGATATCGTATTGTTAATCACTGCAGCACCGCCGGAATCACCAGCGCAAGCATCCGTGGCCACTGCGTACGCGCAGAACATATTGCTCGTTAATTTACGATTCGGATAGGCCCGTTGACACGTTGTGTAGTTCGTTGCGTATACAATCGACATTTTTCCGTATTTACTGTTTCTTTCGGGCTGAAAAATAAGTTTTTTGCATAGATAAGTACGGCAATTTGAAGTGGAAGACTAACGTTTTGTAAAACTTACTCCTGTTCTTCCGAATCCGGAAATTATCATTTTCTCGCCAGTTCTTGGCCACACTTTTGTAATTTTGATCGGCTGTTGAACTTCGCTGAATTCGATGGGTTTTACTAACTGAATATTAATTAAATGAAGATTATTAATTATTGCTTTGAAGTTTTTATTAAACAAGAAAAATATTTTCCTTAAATAAACGAGAATAAAAGTGGATAAATCAGTAATTTTTCTAAATTACCTTAATTAAAGCTATATCGTTGTTTCCCGTTGCGTAGACAAAACCCGAATGAGCATAAAAACTTTCTACAATAAACGTTTGCCCTCCTTTACTTAAATCTGTGGTTCCAGTAGATATTGATAAATTATGTGTATTTCTTCTAAAATATAATATATTCGTTTAAATTTTAATTTTTCCTCGGTGCAATAATATGTTTTTAAGGGGTAATACACTGAAAAAGTGACTTTCTTAAATTAACTGCAAAATATATCTGTGACTTGAATGAATAATATAATACAATGTTCAAATTTTTATCTAAAGCGGCCAGTTTTCAGCGTATCAAAACAATTTAAACTTATTTGTATAAATGAACTTACGTCAAACAGTGCGCAGCTGTGATTAGCCAATATTCAGAAAGTATTGATGCTCCGCAAGCATGAACTCCTGATTTTAGAAGAGCTGCCTGAAAATATTCAAAATTAATCAAATATATAAGCAATTCCAACAAATTTGACACAAACGTGTCGTGGTTAAATTTTTAAAAATATTATTTCATCTTACAAGATATGGTACTTCAGTTATATTAACATATTCTCCTCCTAAAATTTTCTTCATTACAGGTTTCAATGAACTTCCTAGATTAAATAAATAAAAGATTTATTAAATAGTATAAGGTAAACTACAATATTACGGACCATATTTAATGAAACATTACCATCTTTCTTTTTCATTAAACAATTGGAGAGGCCAATGAAAACCACTATGTATATTATTGTTTTCACGTACATTGTGGTAAGCAATAGACAGAAGTGGATTTGCAGTTTGCTTAAATAATGTTACGTACATAAAAACAACAATAAAATAAATTTAAAGCTAAATAACACAAAAATAAAATATTTTAAAAACAATTTTAATTCCTTTTTTTAATATTTCTTTATGAAATTTTTAATAACTTTATTTTTAGAATTAAATGTTAGTACGAAAAAAAATTAAAATGCTAAAACTGCAATCTTTGTAATACATTTAGAATGAATTAAATGATTTTACACTTTCGATAAAGCTATAAAAGAAAATCTTGTAATAAAGTAAACTTTCCATTTTTATATTTACATTAGATTTTTTATTGATCTTTCAACATTTTAAAAATTTTTTGCAATAATTAGTTTTTACAATTACTATAATTATTAATTGTTTAAACTATACTATATTTTTGCTTTGGCAGTGCATATTGTTTTATAAAATAATTACAAATAAATTTAAAATTAATTATAGATAAGACATTGAAATAACAATCACATTTTTTCAATCAGATAGTTTAAAGTTTGAGCCCTGTAATGTCTGCGATCCACTTTCGATAGTTATAAACGTTGGTGTAGACACCATGAGCAACTGTAGGCCAGTCACAGTGATATCCAAAACTGACAATACCAGCCACTTTATTGTCTATTACAGCAGGACCACCAGAATCCCCAGCACAAGCATCTGTTTTTTTTGCAAAAGCGCAGATCATATTATTTGTCATTACGGTGTCTGGATAGAACGGTCGACAATCTTTTTGGTCTGTTATTTTTACGGTAGCCGTTTTGCCTAATTGGCCATTGTACAGTGCCTAGAAGGATAGTGACATTTTTAGTAGATGAATGTACAAATACATTTTGTAATCGAAACAAACGAAAACTTACTCCTGTATTTCCGAATCCTGAGATTGTAACTTTGTCGCCAACCTTTGGAAGTTTGTCCGTAATTTCAATGGGTTCTGCCTTTTCGTCAAATTCTATTGGCTTTATTAACTGTAGTTGAAAATAATTAATGATGTTTTAATTATATTTCATCTTAACCTGATAGAAGAACTAAAATTAAATAATATTTTGCAGTACCTTGATTAAAGCAATGTCATTGTCTTTGCTAACTTTATCATAATTTTCATGTATATAAATACTCTGTGGAATATACCAAGTAGACTCTTTTTTTAAATCTACTGTTCCCACACTTGCTGAGAAACCATCAGTCCCTTTCCTTGTAATAAAAAAATTATAAAAACAAACTCAAAATTTGATATCATGTGGTTTTAAATTAATTTTATTCTAGTATTAAAATAATATTTACGTGAAGCAGTGGGCAGCTGTGAGTATCCAGTTTTTAGCAATAATAGTGCCTCCACACACGTGGAAACCATATTTAAAAAGAGCGGCCTAAAATTATAAATTTGATTTTGAAAAGTTTACACCATGGTATAAAGAATTATAAGGACTTAAAGACAAATCGCATACTTACTAAATACGGTATTTGTTTTTCTAAAACGTATTCCCCTCCAAGAATATATTTGATTGTTGGCTTTGTATTATTAGCTGTACATAAATGCAACATAATATGTAACGAAAACTTAATTTTTAAATTTAAAACAACTAAAATAAGTCATTATGTTGAAAATAGAAAAATATTGACGTAGTATTAAATATAAATTTTTATGGAAATTAAAGTTCTTTTTATACTACGTAAAAATATGAAAATATAATTTATTTCGACAATACGTATACATATTGGAGTATTATTACCTTTTATAATTGTAGTTTTAGCATTTGCAATGCTTACAAGAGTAAGAAAACAAATTACTTTTAGATACATTTTGAACGATGAATTTTACTAAATGCAATATAAAATGTTGTACATTCTTAGGTTAATATATATACAACCGTAACTTTTACGAGTTTTTCACATATATTAAAAAGCTGATTTTATGTACACGATTTGACACTGTAAGTAAATATAAATAAATTTATTTGAATACTGAAATACAAAAAATGTACTTTTCTGAAAAATGTTGTTGTGATTGCATCATAAAAGTTAAAATTAGCGCAATACTAAAATTAAATTTCGTTTACAAAAATAACTAAATTGTTATCAAGTAGAGAACTTTAAGAATGCTAAACATTTTCTTATACAAATCATCTTTAGTACATATTCCTTATTTTATCAAAAATATAAAAAGAGATGAATCTGTTTCTTTTTTTCAATTATTTATTTAAAGATTGTAAGATTAATATTATTTGTTCTCATAGTAGAAAAATAGACCAAAATTTACTTCAAGTAATTTTAATTATATTTATATAATAATTAAATTAAAAATTTATTAAGCTATAACTTGCTTCAGAACAAGAATTAAAAAATTTATTTTAATTTAATTTTTTTTTGTTGCACATACTTTGTAAGTATATATATTCAAAAAATATTTTTACCAGATAAATTATTTATCTTTAGTTTTATTTTTAAGTTTCATAGTTTTTCAAATTTTATTTTTATGTCATGAATTCTGAAATATTTGATTAAACTTTATAATTTTTGCAGAAATGTTCTTCGATAATTTGCTTATTAAAATTATAGATTAAGGGGTACGAAGGTAATTCTTTAAAATTATAAAAGAATAATTGATAGATAATATAAGCAATAATTTATTTACAATTATTTATAAAGTAAGTTTAGTTTTTTTCGCAATCCAATCTCGATAGTTGTAGACTTTGGTGTACACCCCCGGAACTTCCATAGGATAATCACAGGATTTACCAAAACTAACAACGCCTGCTATTCTATTATTGATAACTGCAGGACCACCAGAATCACCAGTGCAAGCATCCATAGCTTTTTCATATGCACAAAACATGTTATCGGTCAATTTGTAGTCAGGATAATATTTTTGACATTCATTAATGTCAGTCACTGAAATGGTGGCTGATTTTCCAAATCTTCCATTAAACTGCGGCTGAAAGGTTTAATTTTATTTTAATATAAAATTTTTTATTTTCATTACATCGCATTCAACAATACGTGCTTTACTTTTTAATATAAATGTATACAGAAATTTAATACTTACTCCTGTGTTTCCAAATCCAGCAATGGTAACTTTGTCTCCGACCTTTGGAGGCTCGTTTGTAATTCCAACAGGTTGTTGTGTTTCATTGAAAACAATTGGCTTTACTAACTATTAATACAGAATTTTTTTTAGTAGTACTATTTAACTAAATCTATTGATATAAAAGAAGTGATGCTTAAAACAATACCTTTATTAAAGCAATGTCATTATCATTGGTAGTAGCATTGTACTTTTCATGCGTAATAAAGCTATATAAGTAACGCCCTTTTCCAGCTTGAGAAAGATCTGTTGTTCCAGTATATACCTTGGAAATGCCCTTAAACATTCTAAAAAAAATATACATTTTTTTGATTGTTTGTAAAGATTTTAAAAATATTAACTCACCCGTAGCAATGAGCAGCAGTGAGTAACCAATACTCGGAAATAATTGCTACGCCACAGGCATGCTGATTACCTATAAATAAAGAAGCCTAACATTTTTTGGGTATTAATTATTCTATTAGTTGATCTATGTTAAAATTAAACTAGTCGTAAAATGATAATAATACTTACTAGATATGGCACCTTAACTACGTTGACGTAATTTCCTCCTAAAATATATTTTTTAATGTGCTTCTTCTCTACATTACCTAAAATGGTTACAACAATTAAATTATAGAATATTTAAATAAGAGATCACGTAAAATTACCAATTTTAGTTCTGTCAAAGTAGCAGTATGAGCTCGTTATAAAAAGAGCCAAAAATAAAATTATTTTTACAGACATTTTAAAAAGCACGTTTTTCAACGTACTCGACCGAAAGAATAGTGAAAAAGATATAAAAATGGCAGCTGTATTTAATCTGTGATAATGATATTATAGTTTCTGTAACTATTTCAACACGAACAAACACCCCGCAGCTGATGAAAAAAAAATGCCGCTAATCATTAGACAATAAACTAATAATCTACAATGCTATTAACATATAATCAAAAAATTTTGCTACGAGATTTAAAATGAATATTACAACGATTTTATGATGACTGCTGTTAGAAACACTACATTATATATAGTAACTCACATTATTTTCAGTATGTACATAGTTATACATTTTTAATACTTTTTTTCATAGATAATTTTATGCTCACGCCTGCCTACAAAGATATATAATTTTTATGAATAACTTGATTTTATTTAAAAAAATTATGACCAATTTTATTCTATTTTCGTAAACGAATATTCGTAAAATAAAATTTTAAATCAGAATGCTATAAATCTTAATAATAGGAGGTACAATAAAACATATTACTAGGCGGCTTTTCGATTTGCCGACGGTAAACAGGCGTTGTAAATCACAATGGACAAAGGCTAAACCAGAGAATATTTGTATGCATAAGTAAAAGGTAAAAGGTAGAGTCGCCGAATGCCTAATCCTTTTGACAAATTGACTCGGCGCGATAGGAAGCCGAGATCTGACCGCGCCCATTAAAGAGCGATATTTGCAATCCTTTATTTAGTCAACAAGGTGGGGACACCCGTTCCATCGCGTCTTTTGTATCCGACGGCGATTTACCTTCATTAGTGAACTGCTTCTCCCCCCACCTTTCAACATAGGTCAGTTTACGACTCTCTGGGGAGTCACTTTTCTCCGGTGCTTTTCTCGAGTTCATGTCCGAGAAATTGCGGGGAGAAGAGATATACACCATTGGACGTTTCGGCAGATTCTCTCGTTCGGGCATAAGTTTCTATTTAGATAAGGGGCTTGACTAGAAGCACTACGGGGGTTTAAACGGCGTTCTTCCTTGAGGATTATGGAAATCTTTTGATTTCTCATTGTCGCTGTAAGAAGTCGTCAACTCCCCTTTCTTACGCCCATAATTTTTTCGTGCCGTTCATTCGACTTTCACCGAAGATTCGCTGGATTTGATCGATTAGCAATCGTTGGCAGTGGGTAAGCATTTTTGGACAAGCAATTTTAAAGTAAATTCTTTTAATGAAGTCAAATTGGCTGATTTTAATTTAGAAAATTAATGGTCACTTTAATAAAAAAGTATTTTTGGTGCCTTTTAAAAATCATGCGACGGCGATTCTGGCAGGTTTGCTATAATAATCACCAATTAGCTGAAATTTTCAGTTATAAAAGGCTTTATGTTTCTAGCAAATTTTTTCCACTTTTGTTTACTAACTTATAAAACTTTTGGATATTTTGCTACTCTAATTTGCTACTGTAACTTGTAGTATGTATATCTATTGCAAACATTGACTATAGTAACGTTATAAAGTACGGATAAAAAAAATCATTTAATTTAATTTTTCACAATGCTCGTACAAGCTAGTTTTTTTTTAATACTTTTTTCAGTGATCATCACTGCGGATTGTAATAATAATGCAAGTAAGAATAAACAAAAGTGATTAAATTTAAAAAATGAATCTGTATTAATTATATTTTATCTGTAGACAATGAAAGTAGACGTAGACCCCGAATTCTTGGAGGAGATTACGTGAATATAAGACAAGTCCCGTATTTGGCAAGTATACCATTTTTTTTGTACATTAATGTTTAAAAATCATGCATAATTAAAACCTGTAAGTTTAGGCCACTATTTTTAAGGATGGAAAGTTGGCTTGCGGAGCAACCATTATTTCTGAATACTGGTTAGTCACTGCTGCTCATTGTTTTTCGTAAGTATCTTACATGAACCATATTTCAAATTTATTGGTAAACAAAATAACTTAAAATTCTTTTTAAACCCTTTAAGGGGAATAAACTTGTTAGCAGTATCAACAGGAGCAACGGATTTAGATAAAGAAGGCGAAATCCACGACGTAGAGAGCGTTCACGTACATGAAAAATTCACGCGAAGTACTAAATATAATGACATTGCTTTAATCAAGGTACAATAGCAAAAGATTATCCAGTTTACTGTCGCGATAAACTCGGCGCTAATTCTTTTCGTTATTAAAACCATTGTTATTTTCCTCGCAACTACAGCTGTCTGACCCAATTACGTTCAGCGACGTTCAAAAGCCTATTTCGATAGCAAATGAGAGCAAATGTTTTTGAGTTTTATATTCTGTTACGTAATCATCGAAAAATGACCCAAACGATATACTTTTTAGAAAGAGGCGAATTATCGATTTGCGAGATCGGCGGTCGTGACAGTAACCGACCTCGACATATGCCAGCAGCGCCATCCCAAAACTCACTTGACGAACAGCATGTTCTGCGCCTACGAGAGAGCCGCGGAGGCGTGTGTGGGTGACTCCGGAGGTCCCGCTGTAATTAACAATAAATTAGCGGGTGTCATTAGCTTTGGAGATTCCTGTTATCGACCTACAAATGCTCCCGGCGGTTACACGAAAGTGTACAATTATCGAAACTGGATTGCCAGCGTCACGGGGCTGAAGCTTTAAATTGTACGCTGCGCTTGTTTTATATTTAAGTCGACGTTTTAAAGCGTTTGAGAGACAGCTTTTATAATTTTTAGAATCGCACAATAAAATTCCAAAGTCTCGCTCGTAATAAAAATTTGTTTCAAATCGATTCTCGGCGGAGTTCCTCCGAAAAATTCCAAGTCCTGTTAATGAAACTCGTCGAAACAGGCGGCCATTACTGTATACTTTACTGCAATCCAATTCCCCGCAGCGCGCAATCATCGCTATTTTATAACTCGTTGCGCTGAAAAATAAACTCCCCCGTCCAGGCACTGTAGCTCCCACACGTGATGGTCGTCAATAATCGCAGCAAACGCAATGAAATGCTTCACATAAAAATTAATCCCTATCATCGTCGGACGTGAGCGCGAGGAAGGACTCTCTCGTCTTCGTCCAACAAAGTATCTCTCTTTCTCTCGCAGCGGCGGCAGCGCGCCATTCCGTAATAGATAGACAGATTACGGCTCGCGATGATACTCTTCGTCGACGAAAAGATTAGTGCAAAATTACAGAGAACCGACGGAGACGTGCCGTGGCGAGAAAGACTTGAATGCGGGCTCAAGTTTGATAGAGAGCGAGAGAGAGAGAGAGAGAGAGAGAGAGAGAGAGAGCAGGAGGGAGTCTTTATTTTTGCTGCGATCTGCCGTGTACGGCGTGCTTTATAATTTTAAGGGTACCGTTTCTGATATTAAAAGAAGTGGCGAGCTTTTTTTGTTCTTTGTAAGCTTCATAGAGAATATTTCTCTAACAATCACTAATCATTAATATATTCCCACGTAAAAACAATTTATATAATTTTTACCAAGATTTTATAATTTTATTTTTAAATTTTGTAAAATTTTGATTCT